>CAUJNA010000702.1:235556-390556 GCA_963377175.1 Effrenium voratum | reverse complement strand
AGCCCTTTTTGTGGACTCCCTTTGTATTTCCCCACAAGGACAACTCTGACATGTGCCATGGTCAAAAGGCGCCTGTACTTAAGCTCAACAGGGAGGGTCACCCAGGTTGTTTGGATCCCAACAACCACTCAACCAGCGCCTACGTGGCCAGGGTCGACGCAATTGGAGAAGTAGGCGTTTACGGCGAAATGAATGCTCAAGTTCCTTGCAGCGAGTCCGTGGCCTGTCTTCAGCAAGTTTCCAACATGGCGCGTGAGGGCTGAGTTGAACAGCTGTTTGGCTTGGGTTGTATTTTTTTTCTCCTTGGCCGTGCATCGAAACAGATGGAAGCCCCCGTGCCAATCAATGCGCGAGAATTGATCACACAGTTCCCAAGTGCAGTGGCCTCAAAGGATCCTGAAAAAACTTGGGGAGTTCGATCGTATTGCGAGGGGGGGTGACACTCCAGAAACGGTGAAGTTGATGCTTGAGAGGGGTGTGTCACGCATCTATGCAGATATGGGTGTCTCGTCTGAGGGTACCGTTCTTTGGTTTTTTAAGGACTTGTATTTTTTTGGGGGGGGGAGGGGGAATTGCCACACTCGTACACATGCCTCTATTTGACTCTTTGTGCGTGAGGTAGGCTGGGCCCATCGATCACGACCGCGCTTTGGACTTTGCTGGCCATCATCCAGGTCTCCTCCAACCACTCGACCAACATTGGCCATGACAAGGAGAAGTTAACCATGGTGAATACATCACCGCTGGTGTCCAAACCACCGCTGATTGGACAGTTTTTGGCATTATGGAAAAAGTTGTTGGGGGTGCTGGCGCTCTGCAGGTGACAGGGTCCCAGCGCCTGAGTGCAAATTGAGTTGGGCCTTGGTACCACTTCTGTGCTTCAGGGAACCTGGAAGCAACTGCCACAACCAGTCGTCGCCATGCGACAACATGCCTGAAGTGGCCACACACCAAGTCATGGGGGTTTACATGTCCCAATCCCGCGCCGTGTGGAGCGGCCCGCAAGCTCCAGTGGAGCCCCAAGTGGGTTTCCTTTAAACCCACCCCACCCAAAAAAACTAAAATAGAAAAGTATATACCACAGTTAGACCCAAGCCGACGAGAACCCAGGAGAAGGCGCAGATCAAGAGCCTGCCTTGCACCACCAAATTTCTCACGCTGCTCTTCATCCAAGTGCCCGTGGTAATCCTGCACGTTGTGCTGCTTTGGGCTGGCATGAAGTTCCTCATGTACTGCAACCCGACACCGATCGACTGATGGCCTCTTAGTAACACACGGGTGCTAGGTGGGTCATTTGAGACGCACGGTTTCGGTTGGATCAGGCATTAAGATTTTACAACCCGCTGTTTAGCAACCCCACCAATGAGACCTGTGCGATGCCACAACTTAGGTGATGCTCTGGGGAAGCTGGTGGTGAAGGCCATGAGCGTGGCATATGTGGAGACCATCCCATCTATTGTGTTTGTGCCTGGCCGAGCAGCAAGTCCGCTTTCTCAAGGGGCGATTTGTCAGAGCTAGTTGGACCCTTTCAAATCGGTTTCTTTTTGGTTTGCGTTTGAAGACGCCCTCAAAGCTCTCGTTTTACAGGGACTGCCAGTGATGGTTTTGGACGTGTGCGCAAAAGGTTGGGCTATCCTCTGCGGTGTTCAGAGCGGAAGTGGGCAAGTCCCAGCTGTCATTGAGGATGCGACATACTGATGACAGCTGGTTTGGTGGTATGCCACTTCC
The DNA here is from genome assembly GCA_963377175.1 of Effrenium voratum. Classification (NCBI taxonomy): domain Eukaryota; class Dinophyceae; order Suessiales; family Symbiodiniaceae; genus Effrenium; species Effrenium voratum. The sequence continues at coordinate 388,828 of CAUJNA010000702.1, read as the reverse complement.
CCAGAATTAGTTCCCCTTTTTTTGTTTTTGCTTTTTTGGGGTTCCCTTTGTTTTCCAATCAGGCAAAAAAAACGAGTTTTTGCTGGGGTCCCAATTCCAAGGCTAAAGATTCTCATCTCGGTGGCGCTGTCCCTATGGTACTGCCGGATATACCACGCAAGCTTGCAAAACTTCAGGCTGGCGTGCTTCCAGTACAAGCCGCCTGGGCGCAAAAGACGGCGAAAGCAACAGGGCCATTTCAACTAGCGTTTTTACAGCTGGAAAGAAACTTTGCATGGTCCATTTGAGGTTGTGTTGCAGGCTAGTCAAATGAAGATAATGTAAAGTAACAACCCCCTACACCATATTTTGCCACCTCCTCTAATCTTTTTAAAACCTTTGGAAGTGGCTGTTTCCGCACCGAACAGCACGCTTCACTTTCGTGCAAGGGGTCCAAACCGTTTTCCGAGGTATCAGTTCGTTTTCCCCGTCTGCGACTGCGGCCTGGACTTCTTCGGCTTTCACTTGGCGAACTGAGTGGTCAAGCCACTGACGTCATATCAATTGTTCGGCGCTCATCTTCGATTACTTGATCGAATTCGTAATGATCCATGAAATTTTGAAAAAAAATATGCTTTATATTTGGTTGACTCATTTACACATCTATAACCGATAGGGCTGGCAGAGCCGATGTCTTGCTGTTGAATCTTTCTCCTGATACTTATTGTTGTTGCCTCGTTATCTTGGACCTCTCCTCTCCTATTTTTATTTATATTGCTTTATTTTTAAATTTTGAGAATTAAAATATATTTTAGTGATTTAGTATTAATATTGTTTTAAAAAAAATAAAAAATAAAAATACAATATTATAAATAAATAATTATTGATTTTGAGAATAATATATATTGAATTTAAATTTCTTTAGGAATTGAATTGTTTTATATATTTGTATAATTGAATATTCGTATATAGAAATGATATTGATATAAGAATAGGTGTATTTATTTTAATTATTAATTATTTTTAATTTTATTATGGTTTGTTTAAAAACATGTTATAGAGGAATAATTTAATTTATTTTTTTTACTTTTTGATTACGATTATGAATATGTTGGATTAGGATTTATTATTGATTTTGGAAGATATTTGTTTTGTTGGCATTGATAGCATATTGTATTTTTGGGATATATATTAATAGATAAATATATAATATAAAATAATTTTGGATCTTTAAATTGATGTTGGGTATGAAGCTCAGATTTTATAGCATGTTATGTGTTTTTTGCCTTAATAAGCGGATATATTGGGATAAATGCGGTTGCGTACTTTTGCTGCCTTAGGAATAGATGATTGGCTTCGAGCACGCCCCGTTTTGGCCTAGGATTTCTTGCTCATTAATGTTGTATTTCGAGATATTGTTTTTATGTTGCTGGGAATTTTATATATTGAATAGGATAATATATATTATTTTTGTTACCAAAATTTGGATGCTTTCGGATACCTTTGTTTTTTGTATGAGATATGGATACAAATAGGCTACGCATGCTATGTTGAAGAACATTGTGTTTGTTTTAGCCTTGTAGGCTGGCATACTATCCTCGTTGGAGTCTGTGAACCTTTTATCCTATGATTCCCGGATAAGACCTGCGGATGTCTTGGTGATGAAAACCCTACAAATCCTTCAATCTTCTTGGCGTCGTTTTCCATGGTTGGTCCTGGATGTAGCGATTACATATCCTTTCTAATCTCGTATCTTGGAAATGATGACGCAGGAATCATTTGCAATAGCATGCCAATATGCCGAACATAAACGCACTCATGATGTTTTGCGGAGTCGATGTGTGACTCAAAACATTGGTTATGAGCCTTTGGTTTGGGAAAGTACGGATGGATTGGATGCCGAGGGAAAATGATTGTTTCGATTCCTTGCTCGCATGGTGGATGAAAAACATGTTTTGTGTTTTGGGATTAGAAAAACCCAATTTGAAATCCGAGTTTTGATTGAATTATAGAGAAGTTATTATTTGGCATGTGAAAAACGTCGGGAGGCGGCGTTTGGCCGCACATACAGGTAATTTTGGAGGTGTGCTCCAAGGATGATGAATTGGTTTCTTTGGTTTTATTTGCCGCTCTCGATGATTGTTTCGATCTTTTCTGATGCATGGCGGTGTCCTTTACGATTATTTCTTTTAGTTTGTATTTGGTGGAGTTGTTATTCCTTGAGTTACGAGGAATTTATGTTTTTTGGATCGAGATTCTCGGTCTGTTTTGTATGTTTGGTTTGGGCCTCGTTTTCGGAGCGGGGGGTGATATAATCTCCGTTGCTAAAGTAGGATTGGGTTGTGGGTGGGCGAAATTTTATCTCCCGATTTTGTTCGACATCTAAATTGGAAGATTTGGCTTGAATTGCCTATTGTATTATAGATTGTTAATCCTTCTGCGGAAATAATTGTGCGTAGTTGTTTGATTTAGCTTTAGTTGTTTGAGTCGAGTTAGAGGAAATTTGGGCCGTTATTTGAATCTATTTAATATATATATATTACATTTTAAAAAAATCATATGTTTGAATATTTATTATATTGAGATAAAATATATGTAGGATTTATAAATATATTGAATTTAGATTTGTTTTATATATAAATATCGAATAAATTGAAAATTTAATATTTTTTAATAATACATTATATTAATATCTTTTATTATATATGATTATAAAAAAAAAACATTATTTTTAAATTTTTAATATTATTATTTATATATATAATAAAAATGTTAAATAAACCATAATTAAATATATTAACATGTTTATTAATGGGTGTGTTTTGATTTTGGAGGATTGATATTGAAATTTTGAAATATTATAAATTTAATATATTTATATTTTGTTTAATTGATTTTTATGCTTAAAAGAATGAGGTGATATAATATATATATATATATTTAAATTATTATAATATTTCTTATATGTTTTAATGTTTAAAATAAAAAATATGTTTTATTCATATTTATATTCTTTTTATATAATTATAATAACATATATATTGGATTATGATAATAATATTGGAATTGAAAAAGAAATAGGAACTATTAATTTGATATTGATTTTTTGATAATATTTAAATAATTATATAGAAATAATCTATATAATATTGGAATTATTATTTGTACAAATTTAAATAATAAGAAGGAAATTCATTATATTTTGTTATAGAATTATTTCGAGTATTTATATATATTTGAGGTTTATATATAAATAATTAGATAATATTTTAAATAATATATAATATATTTAATATAATACATTAATCCCATTTTATATATTGATTTTTGAATTTCTATTTGTTTATCTGAAATTTGGCTTATTAACCACCGAATAAAATTTATTTCTTTAAATAAAATAAATTTTATATTCCGAATTAAAAAATATTTTATAAATCAAAATCCTTATATTTCTCGATAATAAATGATTAAATGAATTCATTTATATTGATTCATTTGGGATCATAATCTATTTTTGGAAAGAATCCCCAAAATTGTTTATTATCAGAATGGATAAATTTTTCGAACCATAACCATATTTTTAAGTTTCTTGCTTGAGAAATTGAACCTTCAGGTAATTGAGCCTATACCATTTTCGACATAATTGAGCCTGTAGGTCTGGGCAGCACCTAATATTGATATAGATCCTAAATTCATATCGTTAAGAAATGAAATCAATATAGGAACAAAAATTAAATGGAATCAATAATTGATTTTTGGTTTGATTATTTATTATTATTGTGCAAATTTATAATCAGAAACATATCAAATTGGGCTCAAGACTAGACATATTTTGATAATTCTTACTTATGAAATTGAGCCTCTAGGTAATTGAGCCTACACAATTTTCGGCATAATTAATTCTGCAGGTCTAGGTAGATATAGATAATAATTGGAAATAAGAATTAACCTTTAATCTAATTATTTATTATAATTATACAAATTTATGACCTAGAAACATGCAAATTAAGCTCAAAACCCGTGAAGGGCATAAATCCAAGAAAATGGTCAAATCTAAAATTATAAGATCTCAAATTCAAATGCTTCCTCAATTATCGAATTCCAATATTTTAATCCAGAAAATGATCCAATTTAGAATAATTAACATCATCATCGGCATAACAAATCAATTATAAATCATATATAAAAATATATTAATCTAAAATGATAATTATAACCATTTTCATAAAATCGAATATTGTTTTCCAATTCAATCCAAATAATCTATATTTATTTAATTCAATAGAAATTATAGAATAAATCGCATAGATAAAAATATATAATTATTTCAATTAACAAATCTAAATACCTAAAATTCAATATAAAATATATGCATAATCAAAAATAATACAAATGGGTGTGGGTCAATATTCTGGTGTGGAACGTTCCGCGGTGACGCGAACGTCTGGAACGAGTCAATTACGTAAGGCTGGTTGTTCCGGACCTCTGGGAAGACATGTGTGGAGTCCTCAAGCACACGTGAGCGAGAGGCAAAACCTAAGACTACTTTGGGCGGGGGCTTCGCTATATCGTTCTGCAATGTTTCAGACACTGGTGTGTTTATGTCAAGGAAGGGTGGAAGGAGGAAAGAGAAAGAATGGAGGAAGAGAGCAGAGGAAAAGAAACTGGGAAGAAGAGAAAGCAGGAGGAGAAAGGACAAAGGGAAGAAGGATGGGAAGGAAGGGATAAAGGAATCCAGGGAGTAAGGGAGCAAGGAAGGATGGGGCAAGGAAAAAAGGAGGGTGGGAAGGGAGGGAGGAAGAGGAAGGGAGGAAGAGGAAGGGAGGAAGAGGAAGGGAGGAAGAGGAAGGGAGGAAGAGGAAGGGAGGAAGAGGAAAGGAAGCAGGGCAGAAGAGGAAGGGAGGCAGGGCAGAAGAAGAAGGCAAGGGAAGAAGGCAAGAAGGCAGGAAGGCAGGAAGGCAGGAAGGCAGGAAGGCAGGAAGGCAGGAAGGCAGGAAGGCAGGAAGGCAAGAAGGCAGGAAGGCAGGAAGGCAGGAAGGCAGAAAGGCAGGAAGGCAGGAAGGCAGGAAGGCAGGAAGGCGTAGATGCTGCGCCTTCCCACAAGCTCCATGATATGCTTTTTGACGCTGGTTCCCGACCGCCCACAAGTATGGGAGGTGGAGCAGGGCCTACACGCTGACCACCACTGATTGATGGGTAAGCGGTGGTCCGCCTTTTGTGCTTTCCGGCGTTGAGGTGTCGTTCAGAGTATCGTTCAGACAGCCCGCCAAAACCAGAAAATTTTGCCCACATGCTCTTAGTCCAGGGCATGTGCCAAAACCAGCTACACGTTGCGTGCGTGCGCCTCGCAGCCCGGACTGCTGTCCGGTGACTTAGTAGTTGCAAGCGAGACTTATAAACAGTAGGAAGGAGAGCAATCGGTGGCCCAGAATGCAGTTCATACTCCTCGAGTGATCCGAAAAGGTGTTTTCGACGCTCCAAAATTACTCTTGGGTATGGTTTGGCGTGCCGACTGTGGCGCCTGCAGGTGCAAGCAAGAAGCATGAGCAGTAGGAAGGAGAGCAATCGGTGGCCCAGAATGCTGTTCACACTTACGAGTGATCCGAAAAGGTGTTTTCGACGCTCCAAAATTACTTTTGGGTATGGTTTGGCATGCCGACTGTGGCGCTTGCGGGTGCAAGCAAGAAGCATGAACAGTAGGAAGGAGCAATCGGTGGCCCAGAATGCAGTTAACACCCCGCGAATGAGGTGTTTTCGACACTCCAAAATTGCTTTTGGGTATGGTTTGGCCCTTCCAGCAACCTCCAAATAGCAAGCCGGGGAACGCAGTTTTGAGTAACAAGCCGGGGAGTGTAGCTTTGGTCAAAAGCACCCAATAGGCGCATCTTGAGTGTCCAGTGGCTTGTGGGTATGTGGCTGGCTTTGCGGGTATGGTGTTGCCCTTTCGGCAACCACCAAAAAACAAGGCGTGCAGTTCCGGAACCCAAAGACCAACCCCGCCTTGATAAAGTGATCGACGCATATTTTGACCGTGACTCATGAGCCAGCGTTAATATTTGCTGTGTGGGCTGTATTCATTCTACTCTAAACGAGTCCCCTATGGTTCTCCGCGTTTCGCGCGTGGGTGCAGTGCCCGAAAAACCCTTTGTTCGGGTCTTGCGAGCGCGCAAAGCGCCCAATGAACCCTCTGCGAGGATTGCGCGTGTCAAAGCGCCCTCCCTACGACGCCGTGCGGATTTGGAAAGTGCCCGGCGAACCCCCTGCAGTGAGCAATTTCTGCGGCAGCACTCTTAGAGCTCGGGCTCTTCTCCAAAGCCTTCCGAATCACAGATCTGCTCGGGCAAGTCAGGCCTTCCCATCCTCCTGCAGCAGCAGATCTCTGAGGAGCAAGCGCAAGCCCGCCAAGGCGTCCGCGGCCTGGCCCGTTGCGGGCCCTTTGTGTGCGCGGAAGGATGTGCGCTGAAGGAGCTGCGCGTGTGGTTGCAAAAGCAAACGCACTAGGTAAGCCTCACATTGGCTGCTCCGGGACGTTCACGGAGTATCGATGGGGTGTCGTTTTGGGTATCGTTCTGGGCGCGTGTAGTGTCACGAAAAAAACAAACTTGCTATAAGCTAGAGCCAAGCAAGCGCACAAGAGCCTTTTCTACCTTGCGGTAGTCATGTGATTAGCGGACTAGACTATGCTTCATGCTCCCAAGCATTGGCGGCTTTGCTTGCTGGCTGCAACTTCCAGGTCGCAATTCGCAACTTTCAATACCAGCGCAGTACGCAAGTTACACTTTGGCAGCTCCAGCTCGAAGGTCGCAGCGTGCGCCGGTGCCTGCGGGCGCCTGTGCGTGTGCGTGTGCGCGGGCGCGTTAGCGATCCATCTGGGTGGGCCCATCTCGTGCACACATGTGCCCACCATGCATTGCCGAGGAACATTGACAGGAGCTGTCATGGCAACTTACAGCTTGGGGCAAAAAATGCTCACACAGTGCAAAATAGAAGCGCGAAGCGCCAGTTGCACATCATGCGACGTTATCGTTTTTGGGGCTTCGCTATATCGTTCCTGAGGAAAAATACAAAACAAGCAATGCGAAATCGCCGAAAACATATTTTATGACGAGAGAGTTTAGCCTTTTGCTCGTTCATTTAGTGTAAGATGGATAGATGGATGGATGAATGAATGAATGGGTAGATGGATGCATAAAGCGATCAGGGGCGCGCGGCCGTACGATACGGCACCTCCTTGAAGGCTTCTTCGGCGGCATGGCGGGCCGCGTAAGAAGCGTAGCTACTATGCATGTGGACTTGGTGGCAAATTGCTCCGCTGTGTCTGGAACACGTCTACGGGTCTGGAACGGGTCTGGAACGGGGTCTGGAACGGTTGCGTGCACTTGGTAGCAAGCTGCATGTAAACATGGTCGTTTCAACAATGTGACGACCGAGAGCGGTATCGAACCGTTACCATATCATATCGAACAGATTGCGAAGGGGTTGACCCTTAACATTCACAGGCCGTTCCAAAAACACATCTGTCAACAGGACCGCTGCTTAATTCCATCCAAGTCCCAATAATTACAAGCCACGCAGCCCCAACCACCAAAGCTCGACAAGCAAACCCCATCGTTAACACCTCGGGCTTCTCTCGAATACCAGCCTTAACGCGTAGCATTTGGCAAAACAAAGGGGGGAGTCAATAACCTACCAAATCACCTTACCGTAAATACTCTAAACTAGACATAAATATAGAAACAAGGTCTGGAACGGAAGGTCTGGACATGTTTCTAGGCAAGGTCTGGAACGGAGATCTGGAATGGAGGTCTGGATCGCATGTGGGTTCCGGACCCTGTTCCGGACCTTATAAATTGACTCGCAGCCAAATCAATATTATATCTATATAAAATCAATATACATATTAATTATTGAAATATGTTCCTACATTTAATAATAATTTAAATTTCTGTTTATATCATATATTTTTTATATTTTCAATTACAAAAAAAACATATATATATATATATATCTATATATATATATCGAAATAAAATTTATCCCAAAATAATATATTACCTAAACTAATACAAATTGAAATTATTAAACATAATATTTATTATAAGTATAATATAATAAATTATCCAATTTATTATTAATTTAAATATATAATAAATTATTCAATTCAATATTCAATAGTAAGTAATATATATAATTTATATGATTTTTAATAATTATTTATATTTAATTAATATCTTCATTCTTAATATTATATTTTCAAATATTTATTTTATTATATAAATTGAATAAATCAATATATATACAAATTATTTAAAAATATATTACAATCTAAATAAAATTATTATTCAAATATCAATTATACATATATTAAATATAATAAATATATTGGGTTCCTTTATATAATCTTCTATAAAATCATTATTATATTATATATATTATATATATATTATTTATTATTATAATTATATTTATAATATTTAATATTATATCATTTATATAATATTTAATTAACAATTTAATATATATGTTTTTTTTTTTTTTTTTTAAACATATTTAGAAACAATAAACCATATTATATATAATATATACTTATACAAAATAATATATATAAAATTAATATATATAATTATTTATATATTCAATTAGAAAAAAATATATATTTATATTATTTTAAATACATATTATTTTTTGTCAAATAATCATTTTTTTTTAAAATATATATTTATAAAAAATAAATATTCATATCCTTTATATAATTTACATGTAAATCAAATTCAACAAATATATTTAAAAATATTTTAATTCTAATTAAACCCAAAATATTCAATATTGCTATTCTTGCAAATAATATTTTCAAAAATTAAATATCAATATATAATATAAGATATTCAATATATCAAAAATCCAACTCAATTCCTCAATTAAATTAATCTCATCATTCTATATGTATAAATTTATTAAAATAATATTTCAATAATATATTAAATAACATATATTAATATATTATCAATACCTAACTCAAATTATCAATTACCAATCATTAAACAATCTAACAATTATTATTATATTACATATTCAATTATCAATCTAATATCAATATAATATAACAAATTAAACAATAAATTTATTTAAATATATAAAATTAAATAATCTATTAAATTTCATTCAAATAATAAACATTCTATCCAATCTATCAAAATCAAATCAATCACAACAAATCTTAAAACATAATTTAATAATATACATTCAATCAAGATAAAAAAAAATAAAAAAAAATAAAAAAAATAATTCAACATATTTATTGCTAACAAAACATAATTTCACATAAATATCCAATACTCATTTCTATAAAATACACCATTCAAAAATAAATATCTTTAGTATGCAATATTTCCCCCCACTAAAATGTGAATTGCAAAAGCATAATTCATTAAATCGTTTTTTTTTTGTTTTTTTTTGTATAATATGATTTCAATCATGATTATTCGATTGTTAGTTAGATATGTATCTTCATTTCCCCAGGTGCAATTAATTTCATTCCCTCATAAAAGAACCACTGTGGCACTCTAAGAGTGCCTGCAACCCACCGCATCGCACTTCAAAGCATGTCGCAACATGACAAGCCTGAATCTGATCCTAGCTTCATCACTGATGCTTTAAAGTGAGACTAATCCGACCTCATGGCAACACCCCGTGCCACAATCGGATGAGATGCTTGCGGCTTGTTCAGCAAGCCTTCGCATACTCAGAGTATGCTCTACATCCCGCTAATCTGCACATGGAGCTTAGGAGACAGTACCATGTGGCCGTCAAATCAACCTTTTGGGCGTGGTCTCAAAGGAATTCAAAAGGGGCTTCCCCCAATCTTGACCAAAAAACCTCCAGCAAGCCTGCACTTGTGTCCGCGTCGAGCACCGTGGCCGCCCTAGACCTGCACATTCCAAGGTTCGCACGAGAGCTCAACCTCGCGCTGGACCCAGGTCGGACCCAGTGGAGATGGATCAAACTAGCTGAGCACGTGGCGCAGCGAGTCAACATGGGGGATATGATAATCAACGACGTGATAATATCAGGTGGGTCGGAAATTTATGGGTCCCAGTTTGGGTCGGACTTTCTGGGTTTTTTTATGGTCCCATTGAATCGCCTGCCTCAGAGTAGGACTCCAAGCATTGCTGCAGCCAAGGCAGGTCGTGCCTGGCGGATCTCGCCGGTAGACTCCTTTCGTTGCCTTGTTTGTATGATCGCTAGCGGCACATGACAGCGATGCGTCTGACTTTCGTTCCCCAAGCAAACCAAACCATGAGGATCTCGTCCCTCTGTCCTTCTCAGCTCTTGAGCACTTGATCTTGGACTCAAACATGGCTTCTCCGAAAGGACCCCGGGCTCCTGGAACTTCTGTCCCACGCGCAACCCCGCTGCTTCGACACGCTGCTTCGACGGATTTTTGAAGCTTTGGGCGCCCTGGCGGTTTCGTCAGCGAGGCAAGGACCTGCAGCAATTGCTGGAACTCCGCCTCCTTGAAAGTGACCTGCAAGCTTTTTCCAATCCACGAATCTGTGATACAACAAGGGCCTCCCAAAGACTAAGGTACAAAGAGGGGACTCTCCTTGTTTTACAGAAGTGGGAAAACCCCTTGATACCACAACCCTGTTCCCGCGTCCAGAGCAGTAGACTTGGATGGGTTCCAAAACCCCCAGACAACCCCAGGTAATCCAAACCACCTGAGTCGCAATCAAAACCCGGTATTAAAATGGTCTGCCCAGAACCATGTAAAGAATTAAGAAGGCAGCCGTAACCATTTATGGCTGGGAGTCTCCCTTACTAACTTTCATCTACGCGTGTGGCTCACCTGAAGGTTGCCTGGCTGGCAGTGGCTCATCTCACATGGGCCTTGAGCTGGCCATCACACCCGATGGGCTCGACACGGGGCTTGGGGCTGGCCCACATGTCGGATTCGCCTCAAAACGGCCAAAGCACTCGCAGAAGTGCTGCATCTGGGAGTTGCGGAGGCCGCGGCACCTTACGCTGGGCTTCAAAACTTCGAATGGCACCGTCATTCAACCGTGCCGAATTGTGTTTTCACAGCTTGGCATCCCTTTGGTACATCATGCAATGCCAGGCAGGTCAACAACTCATGTTTTTGGATTAGCTGATCGCTTCACAGTTGCTGTGCCAAGACTTGGGAGAGGCAAACACGCAAACACGATTGCCACTCCTCCAAGCTTGCAAAAATGCCCAGCAAGTCCAGAATACCTCTACACAAACACGCTTCCAACTCCGATTCCTCACTTCTGCAAAGCCCCCACATGAATTGCCGGACAGCTTCCGGGTGGACCTCTCGATCCATCCGACAAAAAACGAGGCGGCTTCCGAGCGGCTTCTTGCAGATCAGCTCCTGCGATTGCCAGGCCTGGGCAACATGTGTAGCCCTGTGGCCACCGAGTGTGGACTGCACTCCTTTGAGTCTTTTTGGGGTTCAAGTGCATCCTCCATCCACTTTCCAAAGTTGTGCTCTCTCTCTCTCGCTCTACATCTGTACATCTGTCTGTCTGTCTCTACATCTTTCAGCTCTTAAGTGCCTTCCCCGACCGCTCCGTCGATTGCCTGGATGATGTTGTAGAAGAGCTCAACAAGCCGCGCTTGCATCGCATCCTGCACTGTGGCTGTACGAAAGCCCCTTCAGAGGAGAGTAAGAGGGCATTTCTCAATTGCAGACGTTCCCGGATGTTGGCTTCCTTTCTGGACGGGGCCTCGCGAGGGCAAGACAATGGAATCGCACACCTGTGAGCTGGATGTGACCTGGTGGTGTTTGGTTTTCGAACCCACTTTGCTGCAACAACCCATCACTATATATATATGTATATATATATATACACATACATATAATATAGATAGCTCCATGCCCGCAAGCATTGCTTGGAGTCGCAGATCCGTTCACGTGCCTGCGCTGCAATTGGTTTTGGAGAGACAGCTTGATGTCAAACCATGTCAAACCTACACCCCCGCCACCTTCACCGACAGCAACCACACAAGCCTTCTGCCGTTAAACGTGCGATTCTGCCTGCTTCACATGCCTACCACTCTTGTTAGCGCTTCCACACATCCGACGCTCGCCTTGTCGTAGGTCCGATCGCACTTGCTACAAACCTCCGATCGCTTGCCGAAGCGGTGCCCAGTCGGAAGCTCCAGACCCTTCCACCGATTATCATTAAAATGATGTGACCCAATGATGACAACCCTCAGGCGTACAATGGTGGGTATATGAACCCAACCATTGCTTTAATGAAAGTAACTGAACCCCAGGGTCAGGTTTTAGCAAGTGGATGGAGCCCTCAAGCAGAGGGAAGGTTTTTTAAGCAGTGTTCTGCCAAGCCATGCTTGTCCAGGTTTTCCCCTGCTCGGTTGATTGGAGCTGGAGAATGACTCATTTTGGAGCCATGAGACACGCCCAACGAAGGGCTGGAAGTTCTCATCGCCGAACATCCACTTAGAACAAGTCTTGTGCAATGTCGTTCTCGTGCCTCGCATCAAGCTGCCAAGCAACTGTACCCGGGAAAGTCTACGTCCTGCCGGTTCGGATCCAACCCAAAAAAAAGGATCCGAAACATGGCCACGGCCAGCAACAACTCAACTGGCACCAAGGGACATGCGTTCCATTTGGTGACCCTCGACTTCCGAAACGACAGAAGAAAATGTGTACCATCTTGGGCCCAAGACATGGAGAGAAATTGCAAGGAAAACAAGAGACACGGCAGGCAAACCAGAAAACCATGGAAACCAGAAGGAAATCCAGGGAAACACAAGGGAAATGCATGGAAGCCAGTGGAAACCAAAGCACACCCAAGGAAAAACCAAGGAACACCCAAGGAAAAACGAGGGAAGACGATCAAGTTGATATCTTGCCAGGCGGCCCAAAGTCCAGGCCCGCGTGTAGGGTGCCCGGTCACGTCCACATTCGCGGCCACGCAGCACCTCGAGGTGTGGTTTTTCTCGGTGTTTTCTCTTTCTCGTTGGCGTCTGGTTGGGGGACCAGAAAAAGAAGAAAAACACACACGAGAACAGCAACAAACACGTTGCTTGGGACGCACCCGCAGCTTTCAAAGCAGAGGCCTCTAAGCAAACTTGTGTCTCTTCTCAATCGAACCTTGATGCGCCCTCAGGTGTTTTTTTGCATTTTCAGTCAAATCACTCTCATCCTGACCACGACCCCAATATGAAGCAACGCCCTTGCTTCGGCGCCTCTGACAGGACACGTCCCGCAAGATCAGCGGGAAGGCGGGGCTCTCATAGTCCAATCCCCGCTGGAAGGAGCTCACCTGATCCGAACCGATAAAAATCAACCACAAAGCAACGATTCGAGCCAGGCCCAGTTACAGAATATACCCTCCCTCCAACAAACATGGCAACTGACAGGGGCTCCCTTCAAAAGGAAATGAATCTTCCAGGTACCTCCCCACAGGTGCCATGTTAGTTGGAGGAAGGGTATATTTCATTGCTTGCTTCACTTTGAGTCACTGGTAAAATGTAAAATGTACCCCAAGTCTACCCCCGCAACCACCAGAAGTGCCTTTTTTTTGAGTGGCCACAAGAGCCCAAAATCTGGCTTATCTCGACATACCCGGGCTTGGGCTCGTGGGAGCCATCAATCCCATCTGTTGCAAAGCCATCAAGGCGGTTTTGCATGGTTTCAAACAGGATTTAGTCCATCCAGAGGTAGATCCGTTGTTTGGCTCGCCAGTCCTGATCAAACGCTACAAACCCGGACTGAGACTGGCACGCGGACTTGTTGGCACATGCACTCCCGCAAAGCCTCCACCTGGATCCACGGCAATGGCCGAAACTGTGTCATTGGGTGTCGTTGTTTGGGGGAACGCCCCCAAAATGAGTGGTCTTCCTTTTTTTTTAATACCCTCAAAAAAAACCGAGACACTTTAAGCATCTGTGCAAGCTATCATTGCCGCTCTCCAGCCTCATCCGTGATTGTGTCATCCAAGTTGAAGATTTGGATCATTGCCTCGGCGGGAAACGAGTGCACACGCCAGCTCCTCAACTTCGCTACAACCTCCACCAGCATCTTCATGCTTCTAATACCTGAAGCTAGCAGCTCGAACAGGGCCCACAACGGGGCCACTCAACGTGTCCATTGTCGCACTTGGCAAAACAAGCCACTCTCCCAAGTGCTCCCGTCAGGGATCACGGTGGTCTCAACTGTTGCAAAGAAAACTGTTTTGCGTAAACTCAAAGAGAGGCTGACTCCCTTCCTGAGTGAATTGGCCAGACAAAGCTTAAACTGTTGTTTGTCACTAAAATGCTACAGGCCCAAAAAGTGAGCAAAGTCCGAACTGGAAGTCAGGGACTGATCCGCAGCTGCGTTTCCTTCTTTGCCCCTGGGCTCCCATTTCCGTGAGGTCAGACAGGCCCCCGCCCGCATGCACTCCACATCGATGTTGCCAGGCGGTGCCCTCCTAGCGCTTGAAAGGGGGCGAGTCTGTGAAGTGTCCCTATGCTGTGGGTCAAAACATAAGCAAACATCATCCGGCTCATTCACTAATATTTCCGAATAGGTCAAACAATATCTCCAATAACATTAACAAAATAAGCAACTATCTCCAGTAGTGATGGTCAAAACCGATTTGGGATCCCATTTCGGGGTAGGACCCATTTTAGAACCTATCTTATTTTAGTGGGGATTGGCATGTTTACTGGGGGTACGTGGCCATATAAGGTGCCACATGTCTTCCATGTCCGGCCCTCTCCGGACTCCCGCGGACTCCCGCCTCCCAGGGATCGCGGGAAAGGCCCACTTCTCCTCCAGGCGCCGCCTCGGGTTTGGGATCCGAAGAAAAACCCAGTGGCTTGGGGATCCTTCGTCTTTTGATCATGTTCGGGTTCCCTGACTCAATGTGGGTGTGCATGTTTTTTTTAAGATTCTTGGGATGTGGTGGACACCAGAAAAGGTGGGGGTCATGAAAATTCCCTGAGGCGAACAGCCGGAATGTGTCTCCAATTGGCCTCTGCAAATGGCACCAAGTCTTCCATTTTGGGCTGGGGCAAGGATTCGACTCAACATGTCCAGATCGCAGGCAAGACCAATTCTGACAGAGGCCAGCAATGGATGCGTCACTTTCTAGCCTGAGCCTTAACCCCCGGAATGGTGTAGGTGGATTGATCACACCTGTGCATTCTGGGATCTAGATATTTTCTGTTTCATCCTTCTTGTCAACCATTGATGACTTCGAAAGGGTCGATTACCACTGGGTCTTGCTTTTATTGATTCCACCCTGGCATCAATAATTATATCACACGTCCCACTCTTAAAGCACACAACTCAAGCTCCATCTGTGGGCGTGAACAGCTCATCTCCCGTCTTGCCGAATAAGACCCTGATAGGGCCGTCTAAACAGCTTCTATGCAAAAACCTTCCGAGAAGGGGAAAGAAACTAAAGCAAAGTGGGGTTCGGAAGAGGGGCACTTGGGATCCCATGAAAAACCGACTGTCTCAACAAAACTGACTTTCTGGACTTTCTGGGACTCCAGGCTTCAGCTTTTGCTGCCTGCGCAGCTGCGCAGCGTGCGGATCCTGGGTTCTTTGGCTGCGAACTTGTAGGACTCGATCAAGTACTGACCCCATTTTTAAAGGGTCATGGAGACTCCAGGTAGGGCCACTCCGAACCCAACACCCTCCCATGCACTGCAAACATCTTTGGATCTGTACACATTCTCCCAGCCAGGTCTCCTGATAGACCGCTTGAAGCTGGGAGGTCATATTTTTTTAATTACCTTCACCCACTGGAACCAGGAAAGACAAGCCATCCCGCCTCCAAGTCTCTGCCAGGGATTTGCTCCTCATCGCTGTCCTCCTCCCCTGCGCGCACAATCAGTTTTTCATCAAAGCCGCGCAGTTCATGCAGTCACCCGAATCCCTGACTGACCCCCTTGGTCTGCAAACGCACAGCAAAGGGGTTCAAGAGGTGGTGCACGCTGCCAGGCGTCCGCACATGCGACTTGAACATGTGACACACATAAGATGCTAAGTCGCAGCAGTTTCCTTCTGAGACTGTTTTCATGCAGGAAGAGCCAACACATGGCCCCCTTGACAAATGCCCCAAGGTCGCAATATCTCAATTTAGTTTGGGTGTGTTGTGTTGCTGAGGGAAGCCGCGTAAAGGAGGGCTTCCAGTACAATTCCCCCGCAACAAGCCTGTGCGTCCTGTCTTCTGAACTCGAATGCAACCAACAACATATTGAACTAATATCAAAATCGACACGGGGTGTTTTCTTTCTGTTCTGCAGGAAATAACTCTGTTTCAAGGTCGCGAAATCGAAGGAAGCCTCATTTTGGGGGGGTGCATTTTCCCGATTTTGACACAGGAACTAGAGACCTACCTGCCGACGCTTCATCGCAGGCCAGCTCTTTCTGCCGCCTTGCCTAAGCGCGATGAACGAAAGAGGAAACGAGAGCAAGGAGCACGAAATACATGACGGCAAACGCAAAGAACAAAACAAGAAACAAAAGAAGCAAGGGAACCATGGCCATGAATTTTCATGGGGAACCACCTCCAACGTGATTTGTGGACATGAATCCCCACCTAAATGAGGTCCACCAAAGGGTCCCTTATTCAAATTCACTCCCACATCAAACAAGCACGGCTCAGCCGGGACCATGACTGCTAAGAACATGGAAAATTGTGTCTCACTCTGACCTCCTCAGCGCGTGGGAGTTGGGGATTGGTTTCAATGGCACCCGAAACTGAAAGAGAACTGGGCTGTCCGCTTTCAGATTCCCTAACAACAAACCTTTAGGTGACATGGCCGCCCGAATGCTTACAAAGCTAAAACAAATTCCACAACATGTTTTTAGTGTGTGAAACGGCCCCACGAACCCCTACAAAGCTAAAATTCCTTTGGGATGGCTAACCAAGCGAGCTATCCCCCGGATTCCTGGGAAAGCAGATGAGTTCTCGTGAAACTCACACGTCCCCAGAAGCCGTGGGGCCAGAGTAGGTCAAAGCACCAGACCATCCCAAAAAATTGCCTCAATTGCCTTGCAAGCTCGCGGGTGTATCCTCATGCCTTGGTCTTTGTCTTCCATTTGGTTAAGACCCCTGGAAACGTTTCAAAAAATATATAAACAAAATCCAGTGATAGATTCCCTTTAAAACCAACAGGGGAAATAAACAAATATTCTTAAGCAAATGGAAGTAGTTAGTTGTGCTGGGTTGGAAGAAGTGGTGGTTCTGATGCGCAGCACAAATTGCCTGCGGGCAGGCCTCGTGTGATTTGGAGGCAAATCCAAAATCAAAACGGAGCCCCCTTAACAAGAAAACTCCACAAAAAAACCTCCTTTCATTGTTAAAGGCTCATCATTTGACCTTGGTTGGCTGTTAGTAGTAGGCTGAAAAACATCATCCAACATGGATTCCCATGGTCCTCAAATAGAATCTTATCTATCCATGTTCACAAATGGCAAATGGCTGTGGGTCCAAACTAGATGCCCAGAATGGCTTGCCCCACCTGGGAACATGGACTAAAACCTGTCCGGCGGAATTGTTTGACCCAAACCCATATGGCTGCGGGTCAAAAGCAATGGGATCCCATTTTTAGGTAGGTGCACCACCCATTTTAGTCTATTTCCGTGGGGATAGGGATGTACACTGGGGGTACGGGATTTTGACCCATGGCCATATCGTATCTACAGAGTACCCGCATCGAACATGGACGAAACCCGGGTGGCCTCACCTGCATGTTACTGACAAAGCTCAGCATCTCCTGTCGCTTCTCCTGATGGCTCAGGTTCCATGTGGCTTCCCCTTGAAACCCCAAAAGCGGGACCCAAACGACAAAAAGACACTGGTACCTACAATGAAAACATGAATTTGTCAACTTTTTTCAGGGGCCCGGTCCTTGTAAGGGATGATTTCCAAGGAAAACAAATTCGACGACCTTGTGATGAAAACGCCTCATGCCTTTTGTGTGTCTTGGTCTCTCGGAAGCTGAGCCTTGGGATGTGGATGCGGTCGTCTGGTCTTAGGAAACTGAAAGAGACCCAGTTGGAGACGTCTGTTCTGAGCTGCACGTTGACGTGTCTTAATATAAGTCCTTTCCCAAGCGCGCTAAGAGTACAAAACTCTAATAGTTCATCCTGCAAGGTTGGTGGGGTCTCCGCATATGTCCTTGCGATCGCGTTTCTTAGCTGATTTGTTCTTGCGGTTTCGTGCTCAGCCCAGCTGTTGCCAGTGCCGCACCTATGCCTGGATATAAACGAAAACAGGCCCCGCAAACATGGGTGAAGCTAGCAAACCTACATTGAGCTACTTTGCCTGCTTCAAAACAAAGTAGACAAGGTCAGCGATCCAGGACGAAACCAGTAATTGCATCTCGCACACACACACACATGCAAAACGCAAGCAGGTACTACTGTAGTGCTTATACCCGTGTAGAGCCGGTCTAGCAAACAAGTGTCACAAAAAAACAACACAACATCCGGTGACACCAGGATCCGAACGGCGCCCGTCCTGAAACCAGCTTTTGATCCAATCACCCAGCTCCTGCGAAGCAGGTCGGCATTTTGTTTTGAGGCGCGCCTGCATTTCCCACACCTGAGGTTGGGCTATCCATGAATGCTGCAGTCACGCCTCCCCTTGTTGGTTTCCTTTGGGTTTCTTTCCGTTCTGCTTCGCCCGTTTTTCAAAGAAGCTGGTCGCCAAATGCGAGACTCTAACACGCTTTCGCCCAATGGCTCAGGCAAGGTCTGTTGGCTATGGCCTGAAAATATCTGTCCTTGACTCATATTTCAAACCATTTTTGGGTATTCCAAGCCGCGTGCATGGATGTAATGCGCAAAAGTTGCTTTCCTGTCTTACTTCCTCCCCAAAGAAGGATCCGCTGGAATGCCCCCCCAAAAAAGACAGATTAGCCCAACACAAACCGACCCTGTTGCTTGCTACTAGCCCCTACTTTGGGATCGAACCCATGGCAACCATGGGATTGATGGCTTCGGCTCCCGACGCCTCCAAGGCCTTGGCAGTCTTCTGCTCTGAGTCCTTCTCGGAGACCTACGGGCAAATACACATGGTTCACATTGGAAGGCATGGGGTAATACGCATAGATCAGGAAAGCGAGACTGCTACATATACATATATATAATATATTATGTGTGTTTGTGCTTCTTTTTTTCTCTGTGTGTGTGGGTATCTACTCGCGCGTCTGTGTGGCTATCTACTCGCGTGTCTCTGTGTGTGTGCGTGCGTGCGCGTGGGTGGGTGGGTGGGTGGGTCTTTGTGTGTGTGTGTGTGGGTGCGTGCGTGCGTAGGGGTGTGTGTGTGTGTGTGTGTGTGTGTGTATGATACTTGCCGCTTGTTATGCACGTTGCCAAGAAACTGCATCTTCTCCAGAGACAATCAACCCAGCTTTGCTTGTCCCACATAGGCTTATGCCCGTGCAATTCCTGGCCAAAACGCATTGAACATGGCGCTTGTCATGCGACCTTACATGGCTGAATCGCGTGTGCTCAAGTCAAAACTTCAACAGACTTAGATCTCCAAATTGCATGTCAACTGGGAAATGAAACAACGCAACTCAACGCACACAGGCCGTAAGGAAAGATCAGACTGGCCTCAGAGACATGCTGTATTGCCGCCACGTAAGGAGACAATCCACTCGCTGGTGTCTGCTATGGTTTCCTTCAAGGAGACCCTTGGGTTCATTCCCTCATTCCCTACGTCGCGCCAGCAAGTCCAAACAGACCGCAGGTTTCTGAAAAAAATGGGGCTCATCCCCACTCTGAATCCTCGAAACGGGCTCATCCCTGCTGCGGGCGAACACCCTGCAGCCGTGCCGGCGGGCGGCGCGCCTCCATGGTCACATCCCTGCGGAAAGTGAGGCATCTCTAAGTCGGGGTTCATCCTTTCGTGGGTTCTCAAAGAGGAACCCCCTATAGGTGTTGTTTTGTTGATGTTCCTCAAACATCATCCAACAAAAATACCCTCACACCCAACTAGACACACTCGAAACCACTAAACAAATCGACACCTCCCATTTCGTGGCTTTCAATTTGCCAGCCAACACATGCACCCAAAGGGGCCGATTTTCGACCAGAGCCCCGCTCAAGGAGCAGCTCCTGAAAGCATTTGCCCCCAACCAAGCCTCCAGCTGGGGTGTCGCTGGTGAATCGCTTTGAAGACTTCATGCGGTTTGGATGTAGTTGCTGGACCGAATCAGCTTTTGTGGGACCTAATAGGCTTTTCTCGATTTACCCTTCCGCTTTCAGCGAAATTTCTCCCGGGAATGAAACGCATCAAAGTTCCTGATGTGGCCCCTTTCACCATCATGAGGTCTCCGCTTCAATCTCAGAACCGAATGTCTCCAAAGCAATCTGCTGACGTTCTCATCACAATTGTTGGCAACCAAGATGTAGTATTCCTAACTACTTCTGTGGTGTTCAACTATAGGATATGGGGGGCATGGTTTTTTGCATTGGGGGTCACATCCGCCAACATTTGTTTTGGAAATCACTAAGCATCAGCCTCTCGCTCGGGCTTCATATTTTTTAGGAAGAGGCCGTGGACAAGGGACCTACCAGGTGAGTCGCGATCCATCCAGAAGTCATGACATGCTGCAAATCAAAATCCTGAACTATCCGCATTCATGTCAGCCCTTTACTGTTGCTTAGGGGAACTTCAAAGTGGGTGCTTCGCTTGCTTCCCTTTTGAACAAACCCAAACAGGGTGTCCTCAAAAAAGGCACAACCGCAGTGACCATATCCTTGTGAGGTCCCGCGGTGAGCGTATGCCCTCCCGCTGCTCCCGGGCTGCCTGTCATCCTCCTGAGCACAGGCGTACAAAGGCAATAATGGCATCAAACGCGACGAACCAGTAGCAAGAGTTTCAAAAATGTCAGTCAAGTGAATAAGAAGGGAGTTGTCATGGCCGCGTACTCAAAGCAGCAAAACCAGCAAACATCAAACAACACTTTTTCCAACAAATGGCTACGACCTCTTAATGGCTGGAACACCTTCCAAAATGGCTGGTCGACATCAATTCCCATGTAAATGATGTCCATAACCTGTTGGGGTCGAAATCAATTTTGAGACATTGCATCCCAAACAGGAAACAAGGAACCCCCAAGCAAGAGACCTTTATGACGAGCTCATGCCGCTGACCGGCAAGCTCGATACGTTTCGCCCAGATCTAAATCCGTTTCTTTTTTTGCCAACGTACTACGGGACCCCCAAAAATGGTGATTTCCCCTTTGGCTTCCCTTTAAATCAAGGTGAACCGGGCACCGAAACACAAAACACTGTCCAACCGCTCGGGTCCTCCATCTCCATATCAGCATCACGGCCGTCCTATGGCTGATCCGTGGACAGGGACTGTGAAAGTAATGCATTGACGCCTCTTTTTCACCAATGCCAACATGCTGACCAGTGAGTTAAAAGCAAACGCACAGCCTTGTCATCAATTCTTGTTGGCTTCGGATTCATCCAGAGGACCCTACTAGTTGGGCAACCTCAAAAACAGAGCATTTACTACTTAAGGGAACCACCCCTGATTTGCACGGTCCTCAGGATCAATCGGAAGCAACATTCCGCCGAATCGAAATCCACGACCCACCCATGTGAACCATTTAAGCCATGCCTGCTTGCCGATTCCATCAGGCACGACACAAACCATGAGCTCAACAAGTGTGAATCACCAGAAGAAACACACAGCGGGGGGGAAGGGGGACTAAAGCCACAAAAATCCACAAAAAACTATCAACAAACCATCAACAAACCATCAAAACCCATCAACAAACCATCAAACACCATCAACAAAACCATCAGAAACCATCAACAAACCATCAAAAACCACAACACCCCCCAAAAAAAAGAAAACAAAAACCATCAACAAACCATCACACACCATCACAAACCATCACAAACCATCAAATTCCATCATCAACATCCCCACCCCGTTACGGAGGGGGGGGGGGTTCTGAAAATGTAATTTGCATTTTCTGGGGTTTGGCACCTAAAAGTGTAAGATTACATTTTGGACGCTGGTGGACCTATCAGCAAGGCACATAACCAAGTTACAACTTCATGAACTTGCCCCACTCAAAAGCCTCTGCGCATGCGCCACATTTGCCCCTCCAGCATCATCAGCTTACATTTTGCGACTCCCCCTAACTTTTGTTGAGGGGAGGGGTGTCAAAAAGCAACTTTCGAGGTGCCCAGGTGTCAAGTTACATTTTCACTCCCCCCCCCCCCCAACCAAAAAAAAAAACGGATATAACCCGGATTTTCACACCTGGGGGGGGTCCCCTTACATAATTTTTGTTGGGGGAGAGGGCCAAAAATGCCACTTACATTTTCAGACGCCCCCGCCCCTCCCCCCCCTCTCGCATTTTCGGGCCCTAAGAAAGTAGGGAACTCAAAACCGCGCGGAGAGCACCTCCAGGCCGAAGCGCTTGCCCAGCTCCTTCTGCGGCCTAAACGAGATTCTGTGCCATGTCTGGGCAAGCGGGGGCTCAAAGTAACACTACCAAAATGGTGGGTTCCCTTTGGCAAATCCCTTTTAAACAAACCAAAAAGCTAAAATCCTCCCAGCAAAAACAATATGATATGTTGACCCTTCGAAACTTCAAAAAGGAGGCCAGCAAACTATACTGGTGAGCATGAACTCGCGAAACAAACGGCAAGCTCCCGAATGTTCAGTCGGACTTAGGTGAGCCAGATTTTGACTTACAGTTTCTTCACCGTGACGCGGAGTTTCGTGAGAAGGTGACACGTAGAAATCGCCGAAGGGTTCCCACTCTTTCGAACAGTGCCCAACGTTTCTATTGGCTGACTCCCCATTCTTTTCAACCATCGTTCTGTTCAAAAACCAGCTGTCTTTTCTGGGTTTCCGGAGGTTTTCTAGAAAGATCCGGATCCCTGGGTTCAGAATGGTTAGACCTTTGTCCATCTCCAAGCCGCGAGGCCCCACCTACTCCCCAAAAGGCCTCGATCGGCCCGGTGTTTAGGGCTTCTCAAAGGAAACCAACTTTCGAACTATTTGCCGGGGCCATGTGAAGATATCAAGAACCTCAGTTTAAAGAGGGCATACGGTTTTGGCAGCATCCTTTCTTTTGAAAAAAAAAACTGATTCAAAGGGTCATGAAGGACGAGCCTGCGCACACGTGCACAGTTGGGCTTGCAAGGATATAGTTTGTTTCATCTTCTAGTGTCGATCTAAGACCAGTTCGGAAACGCAGGGCCGTTTTGCTTTGCTGCTGCGAGTTGTGGCGAGCGAAAAGATACTGATGGCCCTTTTTCGGGCCTAATAATTGGACAACACCATCCTTACAAAGCAACACGCCTGCTCACATTAGTTCGCCGACTTCTGTTCGGCGTGGCTGGAAGCTTTTGATAGGGGAGGGCGACGCCCCCGTGCGCCCCCGGGTCACTCGAACGGTTGCTCGGGAGTTTCGGTGCGGGCATGGGTGGATGTTGCAATGGTTTTGGGTGTGTTTTGCGGGTGTTGGCTGGGTCTTGTGGGGGTCTTGTTGGGTCTGTGGGTTTTTGGTGGGTATTGGGTGGGCTTCTGTGGCGGCTTTGTGTCGGTCTTGGCTGGGTTTTATCTGTGGGGTGGGCTGTGGGTGGGCTGTGGGTGGGCTGTGGGTGGGCTTTGCGAAGGGCATTTTTTGATCAGATTCAAGACCAATCGCGAGGTGCAACTTAACTTAGGAACAACTTAAATTCAACTTTCGGGACTTGCCGTGAAAGACGCCCTGGCAACTTCCCTTCCTCTAAACAGACTTGGGAGACCCAGTTGCAAAGTTGGGGGCTGCGGAAGAATGTAGACCCCTTTGAAGGGACAGCAACGTACATGTGTGCGTGTGCATGTGCATGTGCGGGTGCGTGTGCGTGTACGTGTGGGTGGATGTGCGTGTGCGTGTGCGTGTGGGTGTGCGCGCGCGCGGGCGCGGGCGCGGGCGCGAGCGAGTGCGCGTGCGCGTGCGCGTGGGCGTGCGCGTGCGCGTGCGCGCGTGGGCGTGGGCGTGGGCGTGGGCGTGGGCGTGGGCGTGTGAGTGTGAGTGTGAGTCTGAGTGTGCGTGGGCGTGGGCGTGGGCGTGGGCGTGGGCGTGTGCGTGTGCGTGTGCGTGTGCGTGTGCGTGTGCGTGTGCGTGTGCGTGTGCGTGTGCGTGTGCGTGTGCGTGTGCGTGTGCGTGTGCGTGTGCGTGTGCGTGTGCGTGTGCGTGTGCGTGTGCGTGTGCGTGTGCGTGTGCGTGTGCGTGTGCGTGTGCGTGTGCGTGTGCGTGCGTGTGCGTGTGCGTGTGTGCGCGTGTGCGTGGTGTGTGTGTGTGTGTGTGTGTGTGTGTGTGTGTGTGTGTGTGTGTGTGTGTGTGTGTGTGTGTGTGTGTGTGTGTGTGTGTGTGTGTGTGTGTGTGTGTGTGTGTGTGTGTGTGTGTGTGTGTGTGTGTGTGTGTGTGTGTGGGTGTGTGTGTGTGTGTGTGGGTGTGCGTGTGTGCGAGTGGGTGTGCGCGCGCGTGTGTGTGTGTGTGTGTGGTGTTTTTGTGTTTCTGTGTGCTTGTTGTTTGTGAGTTCGTGTGTGTCTGTGTGTTTTTGACAAGACGCTATCACCCAAAAGCGCAGCAACAATTGCTGAATTAGCCGGAGGCTCTAAAGTATTGCCCGATTGTCATTTTGTCTGCATGTTCGCACCATGGCCACACCATGCAACAACTTGAGAACGACTGCTAGCCCCAATCGCAAAACTATGACACATTTTTTAGGAAACAACCAGGCGGTTGGCTTTCTTTGGATCTCCTTTGGATCGCCATCCAGGGGGGCCTGAGCAGTAAACTCTGTGCATCACGGGCTCCCTGCTCAAGCAGCAGGTCGTTGGCGCACTGCTGCACGTACTTCTGGACCTCACTTCGTGCAGCCATTGGTAGGCATTTAGTTGAGCTAGAAAAAATACTGGCTAGGAAAAATACTGGCCTTGTGGTGTTCAAGGGGAAGCAAAAGAAAGAAGCCTTGTGGTGGTGCTCATGGCACACTATGTTCCGGTCTACTGACACTTGTGTTCTGCAAATCAGTTAGAATAAAAAGCTAGACACAGCTTGAAAATCTTACCCGAAGCGCCGTTGAGTGCTGCACATGTCTGGTTCGGTTTTGCATAGAGAGTGCTGGTGCTCCAGCTCGATGCGTTCATCCGCTTGTTTCAGGTCGCCAAACTGGCCAGCGGCTCGGCGGTTGCGGCACGCAGGGACTGCACTCAAAATGCTGTGCGGTATCTTTCCGTGACTCACTTCCTGAGTGGAGGCCCAAAACAAGTCATTTTCTGTTTGTTTGCCACTAAAATGGTCTTACCAAAAAGTATAAATTATGAACTTAGGAAGTGGGATGAGAGATTCAATTTACTTGTCCGTAACAAACCTCCGGGCTGCGGGAAACAACTTTCAATTGAAGCCTTTTGATTGCGATTGTGGATAGATTTGAGGTCGTTTCATATTTGTTGTTCCCCAAGCAGGCATGGGCCCTTTTTTCAGGCCCCCATGTTCCCAAACTGGCGATTGACTGGTTGAGTAAAAAGAGCAGTGCGACCCATTTTCCAGTTGAAACCCTTCACTTGTGACCTCTGAATCTGCCGGGCTGAATCAGGCTATATAACCCTGGTGAAAGGCAAACAAACAAGGATTGGTTGGTGCCAAGGAACACTTTGTTTGCCCCAAGACGCCGTGATCCACTCATGCGCCTCATTTGAGTGTGTCTTTTTGTAAGTTTGGACAGCAGCCGCAAGGCTGTTTTTTTGGGGTTTCCCTCTAAAACCACAGAAAATCCTGGGTGCCATTTACCAGGGCAACCCATTTTGGGGTGACCCCATATTTGACCCACAATATGTCATCGTCTTTCTTGGGGGGCATCTGCTAAGGCCTGCGCTGCGGGCGGCAAGTACTCTGTGAGCTTCCAGTTGCCGCTCACCTTCCAATGGCTGAGAAGTGGCCATTGGAAATGGCCCGAGACTTTCCCAGGACGACCTTCCATTTCCATTCTGAACCCAGGGATCCGGCTCTTTCTAGAAAAAACCTCCTTTGAAATGCGGGGAAAACGGCCTGTTTCTTGAAAAGAACGATGGTTGAAAAGGATGGGGAATCAACCCCTAGAACTTTGCTGCAAGTGAGAACTGTTTGATCCCCACATGGCGATAAAATGTAAGACAGCCAGTGCAAGACAGCCAGTGGATAGACCACAAACTATGTGTTTGCTGGTCAAAACCGAAACTCAAGGAAACCCCAACATCAGGCAACATCCGGTTCAAAATGGCCTTTACCCGGTGAGAATCCAGGCAGATACCCAGAGTCCATGAGTTGAATTCTTTTGACGGATCCCACGGAACTCCATAAGCTGGATTGAGGTAAGACGCCATCTTGCCAAGGAGCCTCATGGCACTCAGCTCCCGCGGATGAACTTGGACCCAAAGGGCTTAAGCCTTCTTGGCAGACACAACCATCTTATGCTCAGCTAACAAGGTCGCCTAAGTGTGATTCCTACCTATTATACTTGGGGATACTTAGGGAACTTCTGCACTGAAGCTGTTAACTACTTGGGGCGGTCATTCCCGTAACTGGAAAGGCCGGACGTGCCCACCATCTCCGCCTCCCACTCTACGTCCCCGGTCTCTCCCTGGATAGGGACGCAGGCCCAGTCCTGCAAGTCTTCGCAGAACTCGCAGAAATCGGGCGTCACGGAGTGTCATGCATATCACCCATGAATCCGAAAAATATGGCTGTGGCGAATTCAAAAAACCGGAATTCCAACATGGCTTGGTCTGGGAAGTGAAAAACATGGACCAAACCCTGCGGTTTGTCCCTCCTGCTTGATTTTGAGCCACACCCATAATATGAAGACCAGTCGCATAGGATTCTGTCGCCCTTCGGCTTGAAGGTATGTCAACCATCGGAACTTTGCATGGCTTCCTTTAGGTTTCACGACGTGCACTCTGGGTGAGTCGTATATTTTCTGGTGCTCAGTCGGAATGATGCAGAGTTTTGGGAATGAATTTGGAAAGCGATTCCGTTAAAGGAAGCCATAGAGGACGTTTCACAGAGGACGTCTGCCATTCCATTTCTCATTCCCTGCCTCTCGAACCAGCAAGTATAATTTTCCGTCACCAATCGCCTTTCCAGGGGGTGGCAAGGCAGGTAGGTTGTTGAGTCTTAACATGTCGAGGTATGAGCTCTCGGTTGCTTTCTGCTCCCCCTGCTAAAAGTTTAGCTTTTAGTGGTTTAATGAAAACCTATTAGTTGGCAACAAGTTAAAGTCCTAACATCCAAGCAAATTGCACCAAAGAGCTTCAAAGGGCCAAACAAGCATCCCAGAACATCCTCTTACAAATCCACTCGTTCTCCAGGACATAAGGCTTGCAGTCAAGAAGTAGCTCACCTTCCTTGCTGGCTTGGATGGTTTGGGGGTTTGCACACTTGAGCCGTGCCAAATACTCTTGTGTAAAAAGCGGTCCTATAAACTTGCTTTCGCGGACCCTTTCGCGATGCTTTCGCGACCCCATGTTTTGCTTTCGCGGGCTTTGGTTTATTCAGAATTGCTTTCGCGACGCTTTCGCGGCGGAGCGTCACACAGCATGCAGGCTTTCGCGGGTCTTTCGCGACGGGACTTTCTTTGGTTACTTTCGCGATAAGCTTTCGCAAGCTTTCGCGGCCTGCGTTTTGGCTTTCGCGGGGATTCTATAGGACACCCCCCTTTACTACTTTGTATTGTCAGGGTTTCTGGCGCTGCTCACTTGGCTTTGGAGGAATGGACAACCCGGGAAAACCTGCAAACCACCGGCTCCAAACCAGAGAAGCCGCGTAGCTGTGTCACATGCGCCGGGAGTTGCTCTAGTCACAGCTAGTTTTTCCTCGATTCGACGCAAACGAAGTTCGGTCCGCCGAATCCAGCCAGATCATGCCGTAGTAGATGCCAGCTTGGGCGTCTTCCTCAGCGAGCGGGCGCCAAAAAGCTCCCCGTGCGAGAAACAAGAGAGAAAGAAACAAGCTGGACCCTCACTCGCTTGAAAGCAAACAATGCAGAATGAAGATGAATGAATACAGGCACAGCGTGAAGCCGAGCCTGTCGATCGTTTCTCGCCTTTTGACTGGCCAAAGGCGAAAGTTCCAACGTTGGCTGAGAGGGCACGCGTTGATGGGAGAAACCCGGCTTTGGGGTGAAGGGTGCGACGCGGCACATGAAAAATCATCCGCACAGATCCGCAAAGAGGATGATCTTCCCAAGCCAACAACCTATCATCACAGAGATACACTTGGAACCTCTGGCTCGAATCAAACATTGCTATCATGCGTTTGCCAGCAGGGACAATCAATCGATATGGTTTCCCCGCCTGGGACAATTGGCATCTTGCCAGGATGTTGAAACATTTTAGATATGCAACGTGGTACGCACTGGCAATCAACCACTGCCCAAATCTGGCCGCGATGTGCAAAACGATGCCGGACGAAGGGAGCAAGCGTTGAAGGTCTTCTTCAAAACTCAGTACATGCTAGCTCCATGTCTGTGATGCAATGTTCTTCGTTCCCCATTCCAGCCTGTCCCTGGCACCTACGCCATATTTCATGCTGAGAATTCTGCAATGCGGGATCGCTTCGCTTGACAGCCAACATGGATCTAAGGGTGAGAAGGTAGGCCAATCAGATCCAAGTCTTTGAGGATCCCACCTTATCTTTTGAGGGATCTAAGAGTGGTCGCGGGACATATTTTTCTGTGATAATGCGTTTGATTCCCATCCCCATATGACTGCCTTGTCACCTTCAAAGAAATTCCAAATTCCAAGGTATTACAGAAACCGGGAACCGCAAACGAACAGGTGTCCACCATCCTTGGATCCAAGTAACTAGATTTCAGCTGGTGCCTTTGATGCCCATCATGGGCTTTCCCTTTGAGTGGATGGAGACTCTCATTTTCCTGACGATACCAAGGTGAAAGCTTGGGTCGCGTCAAACAACAAGAACCTGGAATCCGAGGGGCCCTTCCTGAAAGCTGCCCCCAACTACCCCAGACCATGAGCCCAAAAGGTAACACTGAGGTCAACAAAAACAGGTTCGGACTTGGAACTGCAAAACGACCCCCGCAACCGAAACCGGGATGGGAAACTAGCACTATTTTTTGGCAGTGCTTTCTTTTTCTTTCTCGAACCCCTCTGAAAACTGCATTTGGTCCGCCTACTTTCTCGAGGGCACCCAAGTCTTCACTCTGGCGGTTCAGGGTTTGGGAACACCACACCGAACAAACAAAATGCGGGGGCTCCCCAACCTCTTTCATTTGGACCAAATTGTCCTTCCCAAACCCAAAACGTCTCTAAAGCCCAGAGCCCGAAACGGAACTCGGGATGTGCCGAGTCCGTCAACGGCTGGACTGGACTGGCCCCGGGGCGTGGGACTTGCTTCGTTTTAGGTGTTCGTCGCCTGTTTGTCCAAGGCGCGTGGTGCAGGTCCAAGGGCTGCAGAGCCTTGGTGGCGCTGATGCTCTGCAGCAGCGCCTCGGAAACCGTCGAGGTACCGAGAGGCGCGCGAGTCGGGGCGCGCGAGTCGAGGCGCGCGAGTCGAGGCGCGCGAGCCAAGCGGTCGTGAACATTGGTCTACTTGTGCGTCAAAGCCGTCGGAACTATGAAGAGGTGGTGTTCTTTAGCAGGTGAGCCGCTGAAAGATGCTCGTTTAGTGGAGGCTGTCCGAATATCCACAGGTATTGGATTCTACTTGGGTGATTGTTGCCAAATAAGTAGCTGTTAAGGTGGTAACCCGCTAAGCTCTGGGGCATTGAGTGGTGGTTTTCCTTGGTTACCTATGTTTGTAAGAAATGGTCACAAGCAGTGGATGATGCAAGTGAAGTGGCTGCATACATTGCCCAAAGCAGAAGCCCAGGTCAACACATTCCCTAAGTGGGTTGTTAAACACTGAGTGGGGTAATCATCCATCTGAATCTGGTTTGTTGCCCTGCTTCCTTGGACTTCGCGAGGGATATGTACACTGGATTTCACACCTAGGTCCTCCAGATTTGAGAGCTTAGAATAAGTTGGTACCAACTTGTTTTTCTCGTTTTTGTATATTTTAGTAGGGGAACCGAATCTCCCTCTCCCAACCAAAGGGGAGAGAAAGGGCACCAATTGCTGGGCCGTTCCGAACACGGAGCCCTCAAAGTGGGATCGATGTCGATCGAAGGCTTCCGCCGACACCACTTGAAACCAAGGCCTTGCCGTACCGCTTGAAAGCAATGAGGTTGTGACGCAAGTGCCCAAGTAAAGCTGGCCAAGCAAATCAGTACCCCCCCCCCCCCCGATAGATTCCGTTGTCCAAGCAGACACCAATTTTCGGATTTTCAGATCTACCTCCATGTTACCCATATTCCCCAAGTACAAAGCACCACCACTAGTGCTTGGCATTACATCGATCTACCGTGTCTCAAAAGAAACGGCGCGTGTATTTCACCCACATCGCCTTCCAGAAGTTTTGCACGTCGGCGATCCGGAGCTTGCCCGTATCGATGATGACCTGCACTAGTGACTAGATGGACTCCCTTTGAACAAAACAACTATCCACCACGGTCCAATGAGCTTTAAACATCCACATGTCCTGCGCAGTTGGAAGGCTTTACGTAGGCTTACCATCCCCTTCCTCTCAGAATTAGACGCCCCCTAAGCCGAGCTGGGCGCTTTTGCGCCGCCTTGACGGAGCGACGGAGCCTCCTGGTGGGCTCCGATTCTAGCGTTCTCTGCCTACAGGACTCCTGCCTTGGTAGGCGAAAGCTCAAACTCAATGACGTTGACCCTCAGTGAGTCGGCAGCTAAGACGACATCTCTTCTGCCATGCACACTAAGTGAAAGTGCCAAAGTGCTGCTAAAAGATCCGAAAATCCGAAAATCTGCGTTGCAAGGGTTGCTGCTCTGCAGTCCTTCTTGCATGCCGCAGCTAGGCCCAAGCTGAGAAGGAAGGCATGATTGGCAGAGAAACTATCCCAAGAATCAAATTATAGCGATACGCCGGTCGGCAGATCGCATCGCGCCTCCCTTCCCGTGGACA
The DNA here is from genome assembly GCA_963377175.1 of Effrenium voratum. Lineage (NCBI taxonomy): Eukaryota > Dinophyceae > Suessiales > Symbiodiniaceae > Effrenium > Effrenium voratum. The sequence goes on along the minus strand of CAUJNA010000702.1, from coordinate 357,799 downwards.
GCATCGCCCTGTGAACCAAACAATTGAGCCGTTCTAACCCCTGGATTTGAAGCCCCGCATGTAGTGCGGCACATTGCCGGTGTTGGCCGGGTACGCGGACTGCGACACCTCTGCACCACAATGCTGGCTCAGAAATGTCAGTTTGAAACAACTGCAAACATTTGCCGGTGTTCACAAAGCAACCAGTGCATCTTGAAAACAAACAAATCAGGAAGAACGCTGAGCGGGACACGATTGAAATAACAATCGCATGACCTGTTGCCCCAAACCAAAAACAAACATGTGGATGAAAGAGCAAGTTGCAAAGAGTGGTCAACGCACAGTGGCCTAATCGCCTCCCAACCCCGCTCTTGAGCCGAGGGTCCTGGGGCCTCTGCGCAGGAGTCGGCTTGGTGTCGCCGGTGCGGCGCACGGTGCGGTTTGCTTGTGCTGCAGCGGCTGCGGAGGATTTTGGCACTGCCGGCTCTGCCGGTGCGCCCGCAGTCCGGCGTCGTGTGCCAGTACCCTCCCAGGCAGGCATCGGCTCTCCTGGCGGGAAGAAACTGGGAAGACAGCTGAAAACCGACGTCTCAACAGGCTCAAAAGGAGACGGGGCAACAAGCGACAAGCTGACGGCAAGCTGAACGTGCCTTTCTGCAAGCGCTGGATACGGCGAGTCTTGCCGGTGGTGAGGTTCGTCTGGACTCCCTTGTCGTCACTGTCAAAGTGGACCTCGAAGTCATAGCGACCCATGCTGTACCGCATGACATCGTCGGTGCCGCCGAGGTAGGGGGCATCCTGCGGCAGCCACACGTCCCAGCCCTTCTCCAACTCGATAACCCACTGGAAGTCGCCCTCGTAGGTCTTCTTCACCGAAGTGCCCACTACCGCGCAGGTCGGCAAGTTGCTGTCGACCTTGGTGGCGCGAGCCTTAGGCTCTGCCGGTGCGGGTTTCCGCTCCGCTGGCCGGCTGGCGGATTTGGCCGGCTGCTGCTGTTGCCGTGACTCTCTGAACTCCCAGGCAGGCATCGGCTCGCCCCGCTGCAGGCGCTGGATGCGACGAGACTTGCCAGTGGTCACATTGGTCTGGAGGCCGTGGGTCTCATCTTCAAAGGTCACCTCGAAGTCGTAGCGACCCATGCTGTAGCGCATCGGCTCATCAGTGCCGCCCAGGTAGGGCTCGTTGTTGGGCATCCATGCACTCCATCCCTTCTCCAGCTCGATGACCCACTGGAAGTCGCCGTCGTAGGACTTGGTTGGTGTGGCCATCACACAGCAGGTGGGCAAGTTGCTGTCGATCTTGGTGGCGTTCAACTTGGGAGCCTCCGTTCTCTGCGGCTTGGTCTCGACAGGTTTTGAGATGACCTGCTGCTGTTGCCGCGACTCTCTGAACTCCCACGCAGGCATCGGCTCGCCCCGCTGCAGGCGCTGGATGCGACGAGACTTGCCCGTGGTGAGGTTGGTCTGGAGGCCGTGGGTCTCATCTTCGAAGGTCACCTCGAACTCGTAGCGGCCCATGGCATAGCGCACAGTCTGGTCGGAGCCACCGAGGTAGGGCTCATTATTGGGCATCCACGCGCTCCATCCCTTCTCCAGCTCGATGACCCACTGGAAGTCGCCGTCGTAGGACTTGGCCCCGTTGGCTGACATGTAGTAGCAAGTGGGCAGGTTGCTGGCAGCCTTGGTCGCATTCTGCTGCGGCAGGTCAGGCACCTACCAAGTCGGAACAAACGGCTAGCTACAGTTGCAGCTAGCCGCATTCGCTCTGAATGGCTTTGCAAAACGGCAACACCTCGCCATATCTGAAACGCCCGATACTGCTTGCACATGCTCGCAGTCAGGATATCCCATGAGTACACTGAAACACAAAGCAACATGAATTCAAGAAAATGAGACTGATAACTCCATCTAAACTCAATGCCTTCGGATCTGTTTAGTAAACTGCATATTTTGCAGCAACAACCAAAGAACCCTGCCTTAAAGGACCGTGTTTCCACCTCCGCTGCGAAATGCACTTGGTGCGCATCCGATTCAATCTGCGCTGGCTCCATGGGAGTCTGAGAAATGCTCTATGCGAGCAAGCTTGGGCCAGGATGTGTCTTTCAAACCCCCGATTTGCTTCGCAGCTCGGCGATGTGCAGCGTAGCATGACTTGCACGGACTTGCAAACTTCGTCGTGCGGCAAATTTGCGATTTTCTTCTTGAGTTTGATGGAGCCTCCTGGTGGGCTCCGATTCTAGCGTTCTCTGCCTACAGGACTCCTGCCTTGGTAGGCGAAAGCTCAAACTCAATGACGTTGACCCTCAGTGTGTCGGCAGCTAAGACGATATCTCTTCTGCCATGCACACCATGTGAGAGTGCTAACGTGCTGCTAAAAGATCCGAAAATCCGAAAATCTGCGTTGCAAGGGTTGCTGCTCTGCAGTCCTTCTTGCATGCCGCAGCTAGGCCCAAGCTGAGAAGGAAGGCATGATTGGCAGAGAAACTATCCCAAGAATCAAATTATAGCGATACGCCGGTCGGCAGATCGCATCGCGCCTCCCTTCCCGTGGACAGCATCGCCCCGTGAACCAAACAAGTGGAGCCGTTCTAACTCCTGGATTTGAAGCCCCGCATGTAGTGCGGCACATTGCCGGTGTTGGCCGGGTACGCGGATTGCGACACCTCTGCATCAGAATGCTCGTTCAGACACGTCTTGACTGGCTGGCGTGCGTGTGTCTTGCAACAGGGGCCCCGCCCAAAAAACAAGGGTGGGTTTCCCTTCCTTTTGGTTTCCCTTTGAAATCAAAGGGAAGAATCGGCTACCAACCCAGTTTTCTGCTCGAACCAATCGAACAAGAACGCTGGGTAGGTAAGAACACAGGGTTCGCAGCTATCACCAAATACAGCAATCCTGCTGCGGTTTGGAACATGCAAGAGTCGGTCGCCAACAATCCACTAGCATCGAGTCTCACCGGCAACCACAAGTGTCAAGGTGAAGGCCTACGCACCGGAAACACATTTCCAACACACGTCACTGCAAGCAACTGTACTTTCACCTAACAAGCCGAACTAGAAGAACAAAGTGACCAAAAAGCCTTAAATCCCCCAATGGTCTCGCCTCCCCTTGCCTCTGTCTCCACTCTCACTCCCAACCCCGCTCTTGGTCCGAGGGTCCTGTGGCCTCTGCGCAGGAGTCGGCTTGGTGTCGCCGGTGCGGCGCACGGTGCGGTTTGCTTGTGCTGCAGCGGCTGAGGAGGATTTCGGCACTGCCGGCTCTGCCGGTGCGCCCGCAGTGCGGCGTCGCGTGCCAGTACCCTCCCAGGCAGGCATCGGCTCTCCTGGCGGGAAGAAACTGGAAAGACAGCTGAAAACCGACGTCTCAACAGGCTCAAAAGGAGACGGGCAACAAGCGTCAAGCTGACGGCAAGCTGAACGTGCCTTTCTGCAAGCGCTGGATACGGCGAGTCTTGCCAGTGGTGAGGTTCGTCTGGACTCCCTTGTCGTCACTGTCAAAGTGGACCTCGAAGTCATAGCGGCCCATGCTGTACCGCATGACATCGTCGGTGCCGCCGAGGTAGGGGGCATCCTGCGGCAGCCACACGTCCCAGCCCTTCTCCAACTCGATAACCCACTGGAAGTCGCCCTCGTAGGTCTTCTTCACCGAAGTGCCCACTACCGCGCAGGTCGGCAAGTTGCTGTCGACCTTGGTGGCGCGAGCCTTAGGCTCTGCCGGTGCGGGTTTCCGCTCCGCTGGCCGGCTGGCGGATTTGGCCGGCTGCTGCTGTTGCCGTGACTCTCTGAACTCCCAGGCAGGCATCGGCTCGCCCCGCTGCAGGCGCTGGATGCGACGAGACTTGCCAGTGGTCACATTGGTCTGGAGGCCGTGGGTCTCATCTTCAAAGGTCACCTCGAAGTCGTAGCGACCCATGCTGTAGCGCATCGGCTCATCAGTGCCGCCCAGGTAGGGCTCGTTGTTGGGCATCCATGCACTCCATCCCTTCTCCAGCTCGATGACCCATTGGAAGTCGCCGTCGTAGGACTTGGTTGGTGTGGCCATCACACAGCAGGTGGGCAAGTTGCTGTCGATCTTGGTGGCGTTCAACTTGGGAGCCTCCGTTCTCTGCGGCTTGGTCTCGACAGGTTTTGAGATGACCTGCTGCTGTTGCCGCGACTCTCTGAACTCCCAGGCAGGCATCGGCTCGCCCCGCTGCAGGCGCTGGATGCGACGAGACTTGCCCGTGGTGAGGTTGGTCTGGAGGCCGTGGGTCTCATCTTCGAAGGTCACCTCGAACTCGTAGCGGCCCATGGCATATCGCACAGTCTGGTCGGAGCCACCGAGGTAGGGCTCATTATTGGGCATCCACGCGCTCCATCCCTTCTCCAGCTCGATGACCCACTGGAAGTCGCCGTCGTAGGACTTGGCCCCGTTGGCTGACATGTAGTAGCAAGTGGGCAGGTTGCTGGCAGCCTTGGTCGCATTCTGCTGCGGCAGGTCAGGCACCTACCAAGTCGGAACAAACGGCTACAGTTGCAGCTAGCCGCATTCGCTCTGAATGGCTTTGCAAAACGGCAACACGTTGCCATATCTGAAACGCCCGATATTGCTTGCACATGCTCGCAGTCAGGATATCCCATGAGTACACATTCAAGAAAATGAGACCGATAACTCCATTTAAACTCAATGCCTTCGGATCTGTTTAGTAAACTGCATATTTTGCAGCAAAAACCAATTAACCCTGCCTTAAAGGACCGTGTTTCCACCTCCGCTGCGAAATGCACTTGGTGCGCATCCGATTCCATCTGCGCTGGCTCCATGGGAGTCTGAGAAATGCTCTATGCGAGCAAGCTTGGGCCAGGATGTGTCTTTCAAACCCCCGATTTCCTTCACAGCTTGGCAATGTGCAGCGTAGCATGACTTGAACGGACTTGCAAACTTCGTCGTGCGGAAACTTTGCCATTTTCTTCTTGAGTTTGATGGAGCCTCCTGGTGGGCTCCGATTCTAGCGTTCTCTGCCTACAGGACTCCTGCCTTGGTAGGCGAAAGCTCAAACTCAATGACGTTGACCCTCAGTGTGTCGGCAGCTAAGACGACATCTCTTCTGCCATGCACACTAAGTGAAAGTGCCAAAGTGCTGCTAAAAGATTCGACAATCTGAAAATCTGCGTTGCAAGGGTTGCTGCTCTGCAGTCCTTCTTGCATGCCGCAGCTAGGCCCAAGCTGAGAAGGAAGGCATGATTGGCAGAGAAACTATCCCAAGAATCAAATCATAGCGATACGCCGGTCGGCAGATCGCATCGTGCCTCCCTTCCCGTGGACAGCATCGCCCTGTGAACCAAACAATTGAGCCGTTCTAACCCCTGGATTTGAAGCCCCGCATGTAGTGCGGCACATTGCCGGTGTTGGCCGGGTACGCGGACTGCGACACCTCTGCACCACAATGCTGGCTCAGAAATGTCAGTTTGAAACAACTGCAAACATTTGCCGGTGTTCACAAAGCAACCAGTGCATCTTGAAAACAAACAAATCAGGAAGAACGCTGAGCGGGACACGATTGAAATAACAATCGCATGACCTGTTGCCCCAAACCAAAAACAAACATGTGGATGAAAGAGCAAGTTGCAAAGAGTGGTCAACGCACAGTGGCCTAATCGCCTCCCAACCCCGCTCTTGAGCCGAGAGTCCTGGGGCCTCTGCGCAGGAGTCGGCTTGGTGTCGCCGGTGCGGCGCACGGTGCGGTTTGCTTGTGCTGCAGCGGCTGCGGAGGATTTCGGCACTGCCGGCTCTGCCGGTGCGCCCGCAGTCCGGCGTCGCGTGCCAGTACCCTCCCAGGCAGGCATCGGCTCTCCTGGCGGCAAGAAACTGGGAAGACAGCTGAAAACCGACGTCTCAACAGGCTCAAACGGAGACGGGGCAACAAGCGATGTACGGCGCAAGCTGAACGTGCCTTTCTGCAAGCGCTGGACACGGCGAGTCTTGCCGGTGGTGAGGTTCGTCTGGACTCCCTTGTCGTCACTGTCAAAGTGGACCTCGAAGTCATAGCGGCCCATGCTGTACCGCATGACTTCGTCGGTGCCGCCGAGGTAGGGGGCATCCTGCGGCAGCCACGTGTCCCAGCCCTTCTCCAACTCGATAACCCACTGGAAGTCGCCCTCGTAGGTCTTCTTCACCGAAGTGCCCACTACCGCGCAGGTCGGCAAGTTGCTGTCGACCTTGGTGGCGCGAGCCTTAGGCTCTGCCGGTGCGGGTTTCCGCTCCGCTGGCCGGCTGGCGGATTTGGCCGGCTGCTGCTGTTGCCGCGACTCTCTGAACTCCCAGGCAGGCATCGGCTCGCCCCGCTGCAGGCGCTGGATGCGACGAGACTTGCCAGTGGTCACATTGGTCTGGAGGCCGTGGGTCTCATCTTCAAAGGTCACCTCGAAGTCGTAGCGACCCATGCTGTAGCGCATCGGCTCATCAGTGCCGCCCAGGTAGGGCTCGTTGTTGGGCATCCATGAACTCCATCCCTTCTCCAGCTCGATGACCCACTGGAAGTCGCCGTCGTAGGACTTGGTTGGTGTGGCCATCACGCAGCAGGTGGGCAAGTTGCTGTCGATCTTGGTGGCGTTCAACTTGGGAGCCTCCGTTCTCTGCGGCTTGGTCTCGACAGGTTTTGAGATGACCTGCTGCTGTTGCCGCGACTCTCTGAACTCCCAGGCAGGCATCGGCTCGCCCCGCTGCAGGCGCTGGATGCGACGAGACTTGCCCGTGGTGAGGTTGGTCTGGAGGCCGTGGGTCTCATCTTCGAAGGTCACCTCGAACTCGTAGCGGCCCATGGCATAGCGCACAGTCTGGTCTGAGCCACCGAGGTAGGGCTCGTTGTTGGGCATCCACGCGCTCCATCCCTTCTCCAGCTCGATGACCCACTGGAAGTCGCCGTCGTAGGACTTGGCCCCGTTGGCTGACATGTAGTAGCAAGTGGGCAGGTTGCTGGCAGCCTTGGTCGCATTCTGCTGCGGCAGGTCAGGCACCTACCAAGTCGGAAGAAACGGCTAGTTGGCAAAAGCACTCTGAACGGGCATCTGCACAAACTGCTTTGGTCTGAAGTGAGCACTGCCAAGACCGGGGTCCGGGGCAACACATGAGAGAGGAAAGCTGGGATCGAAACCACCTGAGGTCTGTTAACCCCCTTTCCATTGTGATAGTTTTGGCCCTCAAATGATAGCCCAGCTGCCCCATACAGGCTCTAACTTGGGGTGCCTTTTTTGAACCAAGAGGACACCCTCCATTTTGGGCAGTCCATATTCACTTTGAAGACCAAACACGTACACTTTGGTCTTCCTCTGTCAATTGCTCGGAGGACAGATTCAATGCCACGTATCTTAGCTTCTCTGCTATCCCAGACCTCTTTCAGCAGCTTGGCGTGTTTAAGGAAAACCAACCAACAATGCACGCCCATTGGGGAAGAACATTGCGTATGGGGGGGTCGATCAAAAGGTCCTTTACATGGAATGATCATTGGGGACAATCACTAAAAAGATGGTATTTCATGGGAAAAGTTCCCTGCAGTCAAAACTGGGGGCCTTTCAGAAAATATTGATCGACCCTCAGATTCCCCTGGCCATGGAAAAAAAAGGATCGGCATCCTTTGTTCGTTGGTTAAGTTTCAAGGAGTCGGAACCCTTCCCCGAAACAAAGTGGAAAAAAGGGGCGGACTCCACTGGGATATTGATCAACCCAAAGGAGAGGGGACAATCATGTAAGACTACAAAGGCAACCGGTGAATCCACGGTGCAAACGTGCAAACCCCTGTGGTTTTCCGACCAACCCCCATATCTTCGACAAACCCCTGCTTTTTCCGGGCGACGACATGGCCTTGAAGGAGGTGGTCTCAACCTCGGCCATCTGCTCCATGGCTCGAAACGGATCAGTCTTGGGCAAAGGCGATCTGCGAAAGGCGAAATGCCGAAGAAAGCGTGCCGGGAGGTGGGTTTTTGTTGGAGTTCCCCTGGGGTTTTTGGTTCTCCCTGGGGTTTTTGGAGTTCCCCCTGGGATTGTTGGAGTTCTCCCTGGGGTTTTTTGAGTTATGCTTGGGAACTTGGAGATCTATATATATATATATGTATATCCCTGGGACTTCAACCAGACCCGAGATCAAACTATACATGAACCACCCAAAGAAACCGGATGTTCCCCCATTTGGAAACAAACCCATACCGGACAATCCGCAAAGGGCCCTCGAGACAACAGAAAGGCAAGAGTTTCCGTTTTGCTTGGGGTTCACAACATATATTGTGTACACAAATATATGTACGGATCTGTACAGATACACATACATAACAATATTGTATACATATATATATATATATGATTATATGATGTAACACCGGACAAACACAGCTCAAACTCGCGCAATCTGGGTCCTCGGGGGGCGGGACCAAAAGTTCTATGTTGTGTTGCAACATCCGTCATTTTGGGCACATGGCAGTGGGTCTGCGGATGGAACCCTTTCCGCGGATTTGCCTTCGTGTGGGAGGCGTGGATGATGCGGCAGCCGTTTCGCTTCACGGCATCGATGAAAAGCTTCAGCACGCGGTCCATGTACTGATGCACCTCATGGATCTGACCCCACAAAGTGGCAACCTTTTGCTGCTAGGGGGAAATCGAAGGCAACCTTGAAGAGGGAAAAAGGGAAAAACTGCTGTACACCTCAGGGTGCCGAGCCCGCCCCTCCCCCCCAAAAAAAGTGTGGTTCCTGTATAGTGGAGCAAAAACCTCACCCGGTTGTTTGGGGGAAACCCCTGCAACACAAGCAGAAAGGGGCGCCACCAAAGTCTGGGGATTGGGTGCATTCAGGTCTCATCCCGACACAATCGAGGCCGATCGCAACAGCAATGGAGAACCCCCCGCTCCTTTTTCCCATTTTCAAAACCCGCCCGGCAAGAAGTGGTTTTCAAGAGGGCCGGATGTTCCCTTCGCAGTCTTGGCTTCCCAGCACGCCGCAGCAACGCAGCGTCGTAGAGCAGGGAGGTGGGAGAGGCCAACCTGATTTGCAAAAGCCATGTGGGCGTGACTTTTTGATTCGGGGCCTCTTGGTGGACAGCATGGTGGGCAGCCCACCTCCTGCTCTTGAGCAGGGTCCCTTTCATTTTGGGGGGATCCCTTGGCCGAAGGCAAGCTGAAGGAAACCCAAAGGGCAACAAACAGCAAAGGATCGATACTTGTGGAAATGAGAGTTCTTTGTGTAGGGCCGTGTCATGGTTAAACACAGGGGAACAACAACAGTCTCATCAACGCCACGGCTGTAGTGCGATACGGGTATGCATATCTACATAATTACACGTCTGCTACCCCCTTCCCAACACTTGTCAAACTTGCAGTGTCTCACTGTTTTGAGATGTCCCAGGAATCTTGCTTCAGAATCTATTATTAAATCTGGAAGCTTGAGAGGCGTGAAAGCCACGTTGAAGTAAAATGGAGTTCAATACTTTTCAGGCATCTTGCCCCAGCATCTTGAATCTTGAAGCTCATCCACTTGTAGAAAACGATTAGCAGCTCCAGCTCAAAACAACGGACATTGTCAGCACAAGAGTGGTATTGTGTTGTTTGTTTGATTGTTTGTTTGTTTGTTTGTTCTTTTCTGCTTCGTTGGTTGTTTGGTTGTTGTTTTTGTAGTTGCTTTTTGTTGTTTGGGTTGTTTGCCAAATGTTGGATGTTTCTGCGCAGATTTGGGACATGATGAACTCAAAACAAAAACATCCTACCCTCACCATGGTTGGAATTGTGTGTTTTGATGGCTTGTTGTTTCTTGCATGGTTGTTCTTGTTCTTGTTGTTGTGCAACACGTGGGGGATATTGGACAACATCCCCAAAGAACTATAAAACTAAAGCCAACTTGTTGAATGTTTTTTTTTTGTGGAGGGTAGGGCCATAAGCCAGAACTGCTTGTTTCTTACAGCTTCTTTTGGGGTGGGAGGGGGCACGCCGCAGCTAAAACCTGACCAACTATAGTTGATTTTTTAGGGGGGCTTCGTTCATTGGCGAGTCCATGAGATCTCTTACTCTCGCCTTTGTCTCGCCATCTCTTAGTCTTTGATGTTAGGCGAGACAGAGAAGAGACAGGACAGAGTGACCAAAGGGAATGATGGAGTGGCTCGCCCAATTCTTTACTCTTTTCCGTCCCTTTTGGGTTTCTTGTCTAGGACGGATGATGAGGAGGGAAGAATTGAAGCGAATCCCATTCTTTTATCTGTCTCTCGTCCCGCATTATCCCTTTCTTTCGCGAGACTTAGAGAGAGACACGATGCCAGGCTTTTCTATCTCTTACTTGCCTGGCATGGACGAACGAAGCGAGGAAGATATCTGTCCCGGCTCCAGAGGTCCCTAGAAATGCCGGGCAAACCTGAAGCAAGGGAGACTCAGCGGCCACTTAATATTCCTGCATTTGGCCGCTATCACAATCCCTTTATTCATCCCGCTGCATCTGTAAAACCCTTAACTCGCAGCGGCCACAAGAGTCTCCGATCTTGCGAGTGTCGGCGGGTCAAGTCGGAAGTTCCTCTTGTAACTCGTGCGTGCCAAAATTATCTGTATCAAATCCATTGCTCCTGCAAGCCCCAGCAAATGTTTTGATGTCCAACGCAACCCCAGAGAGCCCCCCACGCCTCATGGGGTCCATCCATCGAGTCAGCAAGGACCAAAGACGAAGCGCGAGGCACAGTGATGTGAAGCCGAGGGGACAAATTCCAGTTCTATGACACTAGCGAATTAGCCAAAGAAAGCTCGAACTTTGATTTACAACCAAAATGTGAAAAGAAATGAAAGGGAAAAGAGAGGGAAATGCAGAGAAATGAAGCGAGATGAAGGGGAAATGAAAGGGAAACAAAGGGGAAATGAATGGGACATGCGTGGGAAACTACTGGGAAACAAAGGGGAGATGAAGGGAACATGAAAGGAACATGAAAGGGAAATGAAGGGAGAGGACATGAAAGGGAAGTGAAGGGGACTGAAACGGGGAAATGAAGGGAACTGAAGAGAAAAAAGAGGACATGGCGGGGGACATGTGACGGGAAAAATTCATGGGAGATGCAACGTCGGCGGACTGAGCCTCTGGGCTCTAAAGTTTAAAGCCCATGAACTCAGGAAGTGAGACTCGCAATTGCCTTTGTGTGTGTGTGTTTGTGTCTGTGAAACGCTGCTTGTCTTGTTCGGTTGCTTTCGAACTTCAAAGCCAATTCCCAGTTGGAATTATTTTTCCTCAGCGATCTCCATTGTAAAAATGTCATGTGTTGCTTAGCGCTGTGACGTGCGGCACGACTTCTTTCGTGTCGCCCCCCAGCAAAAACGGTGGCCATCCGCGTGCACGATTTTCTTCGAGCGCCCTGCCAGCCATAAAGCCCGTCCAGCAAAGTCTCCAAGGAAGACCACTCTTCCCGCAGCTCCTGGCGCCAAAAAAAGGGAACCCTGGTCGATTCAGCGAACGGCGCACGGATGACCCTTGGACCATGAAGCAAGTTGACCAATTCTGCTCGTGAAAGCGATGTACATTTCTGGACATCCATCCCCCCCTGATTTTACTACCCCGCCGCCCCCCCCCCCTCCCTGATTTTACTACCCCCCCCTCCCCCCCGGGTGCCCCCCGCCCCCAGCCCCAGCCCAGCCCCCCCAGCCCCCCGATGTCTGAAATGAGCTGTATTTCTGGGGGAAGGCGCGAGAAAGACCACGAGAGCATTACACCCAAGTGGGACATGTCACACAAACACACACACAAACACAAACACACACACAAACACAAACACAAACACCAACACCAACACCAACACCAACACCAACACCAACACCACCACCACCACCACCACCACCACCACCACCACCACCACCACCACCACCACCACCACCACCACCACCACCAACACCAACACCAACACCAACACCAACACCAACACCACCAACACCAACACCAACACCAACACCAACACCAACACCAACACCAACACCAACACCAACACCAACACAACACACAAACACAAACACAAACACAAACACAAACACAAACACAAACACAAACACAACCAGACACGACACGACACGACACGACACGACACGACACGACACGACACGACACGACACGACACGACACGACACGACACGACACGACACGACACGACACGACACGACACGACACGACACACACACACACCAGACACACCAGACACACACACACACCAGACACACCAGACACACCAGACACACCAGACACACCAGACACACCAGACACACCAGACACACCAGACACACCAGACACACCAGACACACCAGACACACCAGACACACCAGACACACCAGACACACACGCACACACACACACACAAACAGAGACAAAAACACACACAACCACGCACACACACACACAAACAGAACACAGACAGAACACAGACAGAACACAGACAGAACACAGACAGAACACAGACAGAACACAAACAGAACACATACAGAACACACGTGCGAACACAGACTGAACACACACACATAACACACACAGACACACAGAACACACACAGAACACACACACACAGAATACACACTGAACACACACTGAACGCACACTGAACACACACTGAATACAGACTGAACACACACTGAACACACACACAGTGAACACACACTGAACACTGCACTGAACACACACAGACAGAACACAAACAGAACACAAACAGAACACAGACTGAACACAGACAGAACACAGACAGAACACATACAGAACACACAGTGAACACACACAGAACACACACGCACACATAACACACACACACATAACGCACACACACAGAACACACACAGAACACACACACACAGAATACACACACACACACAGAACACACACACACAGAACACACACACAGAACACACACACACACACTGAACACACACACACTGAATACAGACTGAACACACACACTGAACACACACTGAACACACACGGAACACACACTGAACACACACAGAACACACACACAGAATACACACACACACAGAACACACACACACAGAACACACACACAGAACACACACACACTGAACACACACACACTGAATACAGACTGAACACACACACACTGAACACACACTGAACACACACGGAACACACACTGAACACACACTGAACACACACACACACACTGAACACACACTGAACACACACTGAACACACACACACACTGAACACTGCACTGAACACACACAAACACCACACATACACACACATAACGCACACACACAGAACACACACAGAACACACACAGAACACACACACACACAGAATACACACACACAGAACACACACACACACACAGAACACACACACAGAACACACACACACTGAACACACACACTGAATACAGACTGAACACACACACACTGAACACACACTGAACACACACGGAACACACACTGAACACACACTGGCCACACACACACTGAACACACACTGAACACACACTGACCACACACACACACTGAACACACACTGAACACACACACACACACTGAACACTGCACTGAACACACACACACAAACACCACACATACACACACACACACACACACACACACACACACACACACACACACACTGAACACTGCACTGAACACACACACAAACACCACACATACACACACACACACACACACACACACACACACACACACACACACACACACACACACACACACACACACACACACACACACACACACACACACACACTACTGCTTGTTTTATACGGTCCAACAAACACTCAGCAAGCAAGCGATGACAAGCGGTAGGGCAAATGTTCCTAAAACACCAAGGCACATCGGCACATAAATGCATGTAGTACGTACCCACCGCGAACATCAATTTGTGAAACAACATCCAGTGCCAATTTAGCACCCAAACTGAAGGGCTTGACCAGACATTCCAGCAACAGAGTCCTGTACTCAAAAGACTCATGGGCCGAGCGTGTGGTAAACTTGCTTGGTTGACGTTGGAAGGGGAGCAAAAATCTAAATACTAGCAGTTAAGTGGCTGAATTTCAACCACTAAACCACAATCAGCCAAAAATCAGAAAACAAAAACAAAAACAAAAAAAACAACAACAAACCTGTTGAGAGCCCTTTTTTGGTGGATACTTTCTTGGTGAAATGCCCAGCGATGGGAAGCTCGTCGACGAGTCCGCCTGCAGCTTCGCTGAGAGCCGGGAGTCCTGCGAGCTGGAGCCAAGTGCAGCGGGGTCTTCAAATGGCAGCTGGGTTGTAGCTGATTTTGGCCGTGGCCCAAAAAAACGGCGCAAAATTGGAACCCTGGGAAGTGTGGCTCAGACAAATGGAAAATTTGGCTGTGGCCCAAAAATGGCTCAAAACAAATGGCGGTTGATTTAGTAGCTGATTTTGCCAAATTGGCATACCCTGCCAAGTGGAAACATGGACCAAGACCTGCGGTTTGCACCTCCTGTTTCATTTTGAGCCACACCCATTTATGTGATCTGAGGGCAACCTCCATAAAGAAACAAAGGCAGCCATGGAGGAACGTCTTCAACTTTCAATTGTACTCCGTAATGAACCCAAGCGTGACTTTATTGCTTTCATCCTTGGAAATTGCTCATGCCTTCGCGGACATTGATCCCCCACTTTGTTTAGCCAAGTGGGAGCGCGATGCCTTGCCCGAAATTGGAAGGCAAGGTGACGAAACACACTGCGACCTGATGCTTTGCTCATATCCAATGTGCCGGCCCGGGTAGATGCCAACATGGTGCAGGCAGCAACGCCATTTGTTCCACCGCTGTCGGGGAAAAGCATTCTTTGCAACCGTCCTGCTAAACATGCAGAGAACCAAAGAAGGAAACATACACAACACAGCCCAAAGAGCAGTGCAGTCAAATCCATTGCTTGCTCCGTTTGGCAGGCTGTGCTTTCATGAGAGAGGGCACTGCAACGCGCGAAAACGGCCCATGTTCGAGGGAAAGAAAGAGAGTGCCACAGGGCCACTGGACCTTGGAATAGTGAAACGCTCGAAAAACGCCCCGAAACCAATGGACTCGTGGTTCTACTGACATGGTTGCGTATATCTAGGGATCCATGGTAAACCAGGTAGAACTACCTCATGTTGACCCCGGATTGCCAAACCCTAGGGCAGGCCCCCAAACCACTCGGTCTGAATCCCCACTAAAAGGGGACACTGTCAACTGGGGGTTCTGATAACTGGTTAACAATTAACATTACCAACGTTGCCGGTGTCAAAAATAAGGTACGGTGGGAATGAGCCGCTTCGGGATCCCCTAGGAAACCACCAGTTGGATCTTTTTACAAGGGTCATGCCATTTCGCGTTCCCTGCCCATCAAGGCTGTGGGAAATGACAACTTCTGTGATACAACAACAAAATCTTCCCAAAGACGTTCAACCCCAACCTCTCATGTAAAGAAAGAGATTCCCCAAAGTATCACAGTGGTTGGATACAGTCCGAATGACCCCACAACCATTCCCTGCCCATCCAACAGCCCAACAGCCCAACGGCCCATCGAACACTCCGATTCCAACGCCGTCCTGGCACTGTGCCTCTGCCATGATCTCGCGGAAGTGGCCGTCATCGCAGTTGGCGGCATCCAGGTTGAGGCCGGCCTGATGTGAGTGGTGTCGCACTTTTCGGGAACTCCGATGTAGTCCCCTTTTAGCTATCCCAAAACAGGTATCCTCCACAAATTAGGAGATCAAGTAGATGCTGGCGGGATAGAAACTCGTCGTCATCATCATCATCATCATCATCACCACTGCCACCGTCAGCATCACGATCATCATGCTCATCATGAGCAACATGATCATCATCATCATCATCATCGTCATCATATTCATCATCATCATCAGCAATCAACGTGAGCAACATGAGCAACATGATGACGATCATCATCATCACCATCACCATCACCATCATCATCATCATCAATCAACATGAGCAACATGATCATCATCATGATCATCATGATCATCATCATCATTATCATCATCATGATCAAACTGATCAAACTGATCAAACTGATCAAACTGATCATCATCATGAACATCATGGCCATGATCATCATATTGATCATCATCATCTTCTTCTTCTTCTTCTTCCTTGTCCTTGTGGGCGCCTGTTTACAAGACATCCATGTGAACAATCTCCATATCAATCCAAACACACTCACGGACTAGCCCCGCACAATTTGCCTTTTTGTAAATTCAGGGACCTTGAGTCACATACAGTATAGATATCCCCTCTCAGCGCAGGGAGTCTTTAGAAGGGTTGACCATTTTCATTGGGAAGCACTTGGGTTAAACCGCACCAGCATGTGCGTGGGCACGTCTTTAAGCCGAGCACCAATTTTCGAAAGGTGTCCGCATCGGTTGGACAAATAGCCACGTAAATGCCACACATATTACTTCCGCTCTCGCTTTTGCCCACCCTCGTGGTTTCCTCCCGGGAAGATATACGGGTGTCTTGAGCATTAGGCTATCATCAAGTTTCAAACACCCGACACTCCCTCGAATATGGAATTGGAAGGATCCCCCAAATAAATGCAAGACCTTTCCCTTGCGGTTTCCCTTGATTATTCACACTGACACTGTAGATTAAGTAACCTGAACCCCCCGGGAGAAAAAGGACACAAAGCAAAGACACACACAAAACAAACAGCATAGCTCTTTGAGGAATTCTCCATTTTAACAGGGTTCCGCATACCTAGACACAACTTTGGCGAAAATGTCTGCCTGTTTTCTCCAAGGCAGAAATGTAATGTCTACCATTGTTTGGAACGATGACGGGGGTGGGCAAGACACACCGAGACGAAGGGACAACCTTGCTGTTAAGAAAGGTTGAGTGAACATGGTTTGGTGGTGTCACCCCTGGAAGCGTGCATGAGTCAACTGCAAACACATTGCCGCCAGGAGCTGACAACATCGTCTGCATCAATTTGTGGCGTTGCACTGGCCCCGTTATTTTACCACTATCAAAGTCCCCTGCTACATGAGTAAAAAGGGAAACCACTGCAGCGACAGCGTTTTCCTTGTCTCGGGCACTTTTCCAACATCCACGCCGCGTGCCTTTTAGTCAGACCGACCCGCCGTGCAACTGAAAGCATGGTCTCCAATGCTGATCGAACGGGGGTGGGCACCCCCCGTTTTTTGACCCGGGCCCGTTTCCCGACATCAAGGCGAGCCGCCTGCAAGTTTCAGGATCTGTCAAGCTTCCCCATCCATCAGGGCAGCAAAGCAAAACATGGGTCAGAAGGACCGAAATGGAAGTCCAATAAGCCAACGGCAGAGCACACTATAGAATGGTAATCCAAAGCGAAAGCAGTGCTCGGCGGGGCACACCAAGCAGGGGCTTAACGGTGCTCAAGGTATCTCGTCACGAAAAGGAAGAAACGCCGGCGCCAAGTCAAACAAAAAAACACGTCGCGAGAAAAAAGGCGCCTTTTCCCATTTTCTGCCGGAAGGATTTTGTACCAAAGAGGTGGCGTTAAAAAACCACAAGGGACATAATATCGCGACCTGTTGAAGGAGCGCCCGGGCCCAGGCCTCTTGTAAGGCCCTTCTGGCGACTTCGCCTCAGACAGAGAAGCGAACATAATGCACCAGGTGCAACATTTCGGTATTCATATGCTTGCATCCAGCCCGGGTGCGTCCACATGGGTTCCAACAAATGGGTTATGGTATAATAACTACTTAGGTGTTTGGCACATCTATGGTGGCGGCTACCGCTGCTACGATCTATGCTTCAGCCCCCTCAGTGCACAACCCTGTTTTGACTGGGTTATTACCCAGCGGTTCACCACTCACTAACTTGGCCAAACACCCAAGTAGGTCTAAATGGCTGCTAAGTGTGCGCGTGTATGCGTGCGTAGCTTCCCTATTTCAAGCTGCACCCTGGTGATGGATCGCTTAGACCTTGACTCCGTTACCCGGTCCAGCTCACCAAAGCGGCCAACTAAGACACACGATGGTCAAGAGCCAACGGTTGAACTCGCGTCTTTGGTTCCGGTAAGTTGGTTCACCCAACATGCCAACATTGCCTGAACTGTCAAGGGGTCAACCCCACAACTCCAAACTTTTCTCGGTTTACCCCAACCATGAGCTCCCCGATTCTTGGTTCCCCAGCTCCATTTCGAAACGGAAGCCTTGGCTCCGGGCTGTGCTGGGCCCAGGCGCGGCGCACCTCTGCCATGTCCTTAGCCTTCAAAGTCTGGGCGTGCACCACGTCCTGGCTGGCAGGCTATGAGCTGCTCAGAAAACTTGGCCAGGATTCAACAGATCTCCGGAGATCTGTGCACCAATTTGGGTCAGTCCCAAACCCGGCAGGAGTTTCATGGGAAACTTGGCCAGACAGTGGGAAGCAGCCCAGAAAATGCGGAAGGCAAGCCAACTTATGGCTGATTGCCTCATTCTCTTGTTCCCTGCGGACCCTGAGAACCAACTAGAAACTTTTCAAACTTGTGGCAATTCAACTTCATGATTGAAACCTGAACAGGTACTTGGGTCTTCGGCCAACTTAGACAGGTGAATTGTCTTAAAACCCTCCTACCAAGTCCCAAGTGGGGTTACCCCTGCCAGTGGCTCACAACCCAAGCGGCTGACCACTTGCTTGTTGATTGGTTAGACCCAGAGGACATCACAACCCCATGGAGATGTGAATCATAATTTCAGTTCATTTATTTTTAGACTATGTTTAACAATTTGATCAATGTTAAAACCATATCTTCATGTTGACCAACAAGTCTTTCGAGCGAGTTTAAATGCACACCAAAAGGAAAGCCGCAAAGCACATGGGGTCCAAGCACATGGGGGTCCAATCTCTATTCAATCGCACACCCGAGGCCCGTACAGTACTCTAACTTGCACGTACACATCCGCTTGCACGTTCATCCCAAACCCCGAATTAAAACAAACAAAACAAAAAAAACATCCCACCCTAGGAGCCCAAGACCTCATATTATTTCAGGCCTTTAGGGGGTCAAGGAACCCCCTCGTTTTTAGGGTCTTGGGCTCCCAGGGCCAAGTAAAGGATCTATACGAACCGCACGCAAAGGGTTCGCTTCCCGCGCGAAGCGCCTGCACCATTGAGACCAGGGACTCCAGATTTGTCACGGAGGCCTGCCAAACAGAGCGAACCCCCCCAAAAAAAACGGAAGCCGGGAGACCAGGCCAGGGGAGCGGGGGAGCTCGCATGGAAGGGGAGCAAAGAGTTTTTGTTTGGCGCTTCGTCTTGTCTGTTTGCGTTATCTTTTCCTGTTCCAGGTTGTGTGTTTGCATCTTTCATCCAAATAAACTGCCCGCACTTTGCAATGGATGACTTTTTGGAATCACCTTGCCGTCGTACCCATGCATCTTAATTGGTTGGACTCTTTGGTGCATCTACATGGACTGGAGGTGTCTCAACATTGCCTATGCCCTGTGTTGGCTGGTTGCAGTAAAGCGAAACCAACAGGAAATCTATTGTAGGGGACCCTTATTTTCAGAACCTCCATGTAAGGGCTACATTTCTCCAGGGTCCCTGCAAGCTCGTGAAGTCAGCCCATGGAGCGAGCTTGTTTCTGAACCAAAGCATCTGAACAACGTGTAATTGATCAACCTTGGTTTATATGGCTGTGGGTCAAAAGCCAAATCGTACCCGCAGTGAACATCCCAATCCTCACTAAAATTGGTTCTAAACTGGGTGGTGCACCTACCCCAAAATGATACCATTGGTTTTGAACCACAGCCATATGTTAGGGCAAAGCCCACAAAAAAAAGGACAAATGACGAGGCGGCACTGGCCAGTAACTAGCCCTGATTCGACCTTGGGTTGCCACGTAAACAGGTATACTGAGCCCCCAACTCCCCAAGCGTTTACAGGGGCGCCATTGGGGTGCTTTGTGAAGTCCCAAAAGATCTAGGGGGAGCTGTGACACAAATGCGCACAGGCATACAAAAATGTCTTCAATTAATATTGGTTGAGCGCTAAGCTTCGGTCGGCTTGCCCGTCTTGTTGGGCGTCCGCGATCGGTCCAAGAGTTATGTCATGCAAGGCATGTCCCTCCATCTGGGGCATTTGGCAAAGACTGCTGCGGACACGGGGCGGCGGCTCATGTTAGTTTCCATCTTTTACTGGACACTTGGAACATGTCTTGCAACCAAACGCTTGGAGTCGACCGCACGTGGCAACACTAGGCCAGGTTGGCTTCCATCGTATTACTGAATTGAGCCATTGCCCAGCTAGTTTACACACACAGACCTGAAGACTCCATGAGCTTTGGATGGGTTCATCTGCCCAAAGCACGGCCGGGTTTCCATCTGGTTTCCCCACCCCTCGGCGGCTCGGATGGGTCAAAGCCAATGGGCCACGCCCAAAGCGGCACACACCAAGGGCCACTCGCATTCTCGATATCTTCGACGGTGTGAAAAACTAGGGACAAAGTTCACTTAACCGGAAGGAAAGTAACGGGCCTTCATGGGACATCAATACTTTTCAGCATGTTGGGCAAACGCCTCGAAGAAGCCCTGACAGAAAACCAAAAAGGAAAACTGCTCGCCTCTGTGTATGCTTGCAAAGACAACCTTGTCCCGGTTATTCTTCACTCCAATGTGAGCTCCTTATACTTTACCCAGAAGGGAATGCCATCCTCTTGGAGACGAAGGGCCCAGGAAATCAAAACTAGGAGTGGTTCTTGGGGGAAAACAATTGTAAACAAGTCTGGTCTTTTTTGTTGTTGTTTGGGCACGCAATTATACAACTCTGCACACTATCCCAGCAGTTGCGCAAGTCTGTGCACTCGAATGGGTATTCCACTGCGGGAGTTCGCGGGTGTTTGTGCGGGAGTTTGCGGTTTTTTGCGCTGAGTTCCAGGTGTGGTGCTTTCCAGTTCTGCCAAATTGCCGCCCAAAGGCGCTAATTCTGAATAATTCCGAATTCTGATTCAGAATATGTCTGAATTGGAGGGCTCCTTCCGTCAAGTACCGAATAATATTGTGCTTTAGGGGTTTCAGGTGTGCAAGCCAATTTTCAGAAGTGACAATCAATTTCAGGGAGTTTTAGCTCAAAACACCAGAAGGTTGAAAACTCTGTTTTTTTTCACTGAGACCCTTCAACCAAAATTGGCAGTCTCCGGACTATACATTCAATGTCCATGATTTGGAAGATCCAGGTGGACCCAGAACCTCATTTCTTCAGGTCAAAGTAGGGTATGGACAACAAGGGCACTGGACAAACTACTGCAATTCACTTCCCCCTTCAACGTGCCTTCATGGGCTTTCGCTTGCCAAATGTGAGCTCCTTCTCCCTAGCATGGGCATGAGGTTTGATTTGGGGACCCAGTCCGCTCCTAACCTGGACCTTCCATTGATACTTTTTTTGCTCGCTTTTTTTCCTGCTCGAAGACACAGTTTGTGCCGGATTCTTCAATTTCTGCCCGAGCAATGGACAAGTGCCCGCGGTCTATATTTTCAAATGAGCACTTGTAAAATTTGCGCTCGTTTGCGGGGTTTTGCGCTCGTTTTGCGGGCCGTTGCGGGCGTTTTTTGCACACAATTTCTGCTCGAGCAGGTCACATTGGGACCTGACAGCCTGCATGCCTCCAAAAACTGCTCGAGGTCCAAAAAAGAGGACAAGCCAAGAGAAAAAGGTACAAATTCCAAAAACCAGCCGATTGACAGGGGAGGCAGAAATTTCAGGTACGTTTGAAGG
Source organism: Effrenium voratum (assembly GCA_963377175.1). Taxonomy (NCBI): domain Eukaryota; class Dinophyceae; order Suessiales; family Symbiodiniaceae; genus Effrenium; species Effrenium voratum. The sequence continues at coordinate 336,131 of CAUJNA010000702.1, read as the reverse complement.
TCCAGGAAGGTATGCTCCCTTTCTTGGTTCTTTAAAAAGACAAACAAAAGGAGATAAAACAAAAAGTGTGTGTCCTTATTTCGGGCACCCCCCAAACAAAAAAATGTGTCTCCGCTTTTTCCAATTTGGGCTTCTCTTTAAAGAGAAACAATAAACAAACAAAAACTAAAACGGCTCCCATTTGGGGTTCTCTTCAAAGAAGCTACCTTTAAAAAACAAAAGCGACTATCCCGAACAAAAAGGATGGCTATGGGGGTTCGAGCCGTTCGAGGCTCTAGCGCCGAACCCGGGGGATTCGACTCCAGATCCGGCCTCTGAGCTGTGGTCCATGTTGCGCATCCGGTCGGCGCCCACCTGAGGGGGAAATACGGCGACGTTGTGTTTTTCTCGCTGGAAAGGATTGTTGGCATCAAGCCCGCGTGCAAAAGCCAACTTCCTCGTCCAGTTGCATGCCTTCAGAATCACTCGAGTGGAGTTACACGGGGGCTCGCAGACGGCATTTTTCTTTGTTGGGGTGGGGGAAAAACGGGGGTTGGATTTAGAAAAAGACCGATTTAAAAGAGAAGTGTGGTTTGGAAAACCGACCCCGCAGCTTTCTGGAGCTGAGGCCGTTGTTCAAACACATTTTGCCCGACCTTGCCGGGAGGATTGGCTTCTTCCCAAGCACCGGGAAGTGGATGGAATCTTGGTTGCTTTCTGCTCCCCTGCTAAAAGTTACTAACTTTTAGTGGTTTGATGGGGAAACCCATTAGTCGGCAAAAAGTTGAAGTCCTAACATCCAACCAAAATGCACCAAAGGAATGGCATTGGACGGACAAGGACATATCAATTCCGTGGCAACCTCAGATTGATCTATCCAAGACACGCTTCACGGACGTGTATCGCACACAGGGCATTTGACAAATCAGTGCCAACAACTGGGAGGTTGTTCAGGCCACAAGATTCAATTACAGGATCCCATGGGGAGATCTTTTCCAACATGCATCGATCATTCAAAAAATGGGCTTGACAAAATGGCGGGCCCTTTTCGTTCGATTCCCCGCAGAAAGACAACACGACAAACCAAACCTGCCATTTGCTTAAGCCCCCTGGAAAAAATAAACTAAAGGTCTAGTAGTGAAATCGACTCCCTTTAAAACCAACAGGTTTCAGCAAATGGAAGAAGCCATGCCCCATTCCCTCCTTAGCCTCGACCTCCGTGAAAAAGGAACCTGCCAAACTTTTCCCCCGGCAGCCGCCACCTCGGCCTTGAACCCGACTCTTCTCAAGCATCATGGTAGCTCACGGGTTTTGGAGTACCCTCTGGAAAAGGCCCAAACAGTTCCACTGAGTGGATGGGCCCAAACAAGTCTAGATTTGTTTGTTTGCCACCAACTAGTTTTTCCAAAAAGTGGACCACTCAACGGTTTTGTTTTGGGGGGTACCCCCACGTTTGGAGTTTTTCTGAGGAACAACTCCCAAAAAAAGCCACCATTCTAGGGATTTCCCCGGCCAAAGACGACATGGCCTTTCCCTTTGCTCACCGAAAGTGAGAGAAGAACGCCCAGGTTTCGCGAACGCAGGCCTTGCGGATCATCTTCTTGGAGAGCTCCCCACCCTCCATGTCGCTGAGGTATCTGGGCCAGACAACTTGGAGTGCCACCGGCGACCGGGCCCCATAGATTTTTCGACCTGTTTTTTTTTGTTGGGTTCGGGTGCAACCGGTGACCCGCTTTTTTCCCGTGAGAAAGAGGGGGGGACTTGGCAGGGTGGACCTTTTGGTCAGGGTTTGCCTTTGTGGCAAAACCCCCCCCCCAACCCCCCCCCAAAAAAAGAGAGAGAGAGAGAGTAAATCAGGGCTCTCCTGAAAACCCACATACATGACACCTGGAAATTCTCAGTTTAGGGTTCTGCAAGGGCGCAAACGATTAGAATGGGGGGTGGTACTTGAAAACCATCGTCAGGATCCCTGGCGAAGGTGCTGTAGCTATTCAGGCCAAAGGACCCTCACAATTCCCCTAAACATGGGTTCTTGCCCAAAAATATGGTTGGTGAAGTCCTTTTTTTCATTGGCAGTTTGAGGGTTCTGGTATATTTTGGGACGCCCCTCCGAACTGTGGATTGGCTGAGGCGTATATGGGGAGACGATTTTTGAAGTCTCTCTGAAAAGCCTTCCAAAGGCATCACCAGAAACCGAGCGATACCCAAGTAGTCAGTTACTTGTGTGTTAGAAGCTGCATTTTCTGAGTTTGGACTATCCAACTTGACAATGCCCTCCCCCAGCCATGAACGAAAAATAAATAACACACACACAAAAACAAAAACAAAAAATCGTAGAGGTTCGATTGGTAGGTTCGTTTCCCCATGTTCAACTCAATGAAGAGGTCCATATTTGTTTTTCTGTCGCAACCTGTGTTTGTTCCAAGGCCCCCTGGAACTTTAATAGTTCGGAGAGCACAGCCATGGGCTCCCAAGCCTGATTCCCGGGGCCCGAGCCAGGCTGACCCTCCAATATTTATTACCTTCCGATTGGGCTTAAGGTTTTGGGGTGGATGGGTGGATGGGTGGATGGGTCAATGGGTGGATGGGTGGATGGGTCGGGTGGATGGATGGATGGATGGACGGGGGGCCTAAAACGCCCTGAAAGGCCAACCAAAACCAGGTCCGCGCCTGGCATGCTGCAAGGCGCAAACACAGAGCTTGGTGCGGAGATTCACCTGTCGCGCCGAATTGGTCACCATTGCTTGGGGGGGTTGAAGCTTTCTACAAGGAACCCGGGAACCCCACGCTCATTACACCTAGGTTTATATAGGTTGCTTGATTTGGGGTAGAGGTGGATTCACTTCACCTGACTCGGCCACGCAATGATTGATCCCTCAAAGGGTTTCAGAATGACAAGCACGGCAAGTTGCACTGCAGCAAACCGTGCCAAACAAAACCGTGGAAGATGCATCACTCGTGTTCACAAGCAAAACTGATGGCCAACTGCGGCGGCGAAACAGAAGTGCATTTGGGTGTGTTTTCTTGTCGGTTTCCTTTCCTTTTGGGTGGTTTAAAGGGAAACCCAAAGGACAACCACCATTTCGGGGCAGTCCCCTAACAGACGCATTTAATGAAAAGCAGCGATCTTACCGTCATTGCTGGCGGGATATACATATATGCATATATATATATATATATATATTTATGCATGTATATATATATATATATATATTGACTGGTACTGCAAAGTGCCCTGCACACTGCTGCAGGAATTCACCTGTCGGTATCAGAGCATGGACGATAGAGTCAGCTGACGGGCCTCGATTTGAAGACACACAAGGCCACATAAGCCCCCTTGAAGCATCACTCCACAAACAAGAAGCTCCTTCCAAAACGAAGGTGAGGTTTAAGTCAGACACGCACAACAACTCTAAGGGTTGATTCATGACTCTCCGCTAACCCGGTCTGGTTCAGTCAGCCATCTCCGGGTTTGCGCAAATGTCTGAAGAGAAGACTCTCCGAAGACAATGAAGAAGAAGGGTACCCCGGCCTGTGCCAAGCATCACTTTGATCTTCCTCTTCAAGAATCTCAAGAGAAACGGACATACGGACTCCTGCCTCTCAAAGCACCCCAACAGAAACCAAGGAAAAGCGAAAGGGGGAATTTCAGTGCCCGTTTTGCGCGCCCGCCTCCAGGCAGACGCTGCGATAGACGCCAGGCCTGAAGCTAGACCCTTCGGCCAAGCACGGGCTCTAGAACTGGTCGCGCTTGGACCACATCCTCCGGTTGGTAAGGGAGCCATTTTTGTGTGCCGAAGGTTCAACTGCGAGACAAAGTACTTTGTTTGCTCAAGAGTCGTCCCTTTTTTTGGAAGGCCGCAGGCAAACAAACACTTTGATGCTGTGGTTGGACGAAATCCACCTCACACCAGTTGGGATGGATGCAACTCTATGAATATCGGTGACCGTTAGGAAGCACGCAACACATGCAAAACAAGTTCACTGGTTGGGAACTGTGGGCCAAAAAGCGGAGATTGTACCCAAGGGTGGCAGATCAAGCCGAAAGCATCCATTGTCACAAGCAACTATATGCGCTCAAGATGCTTCAAGTCTACCAGGCGTTGTGGCTGCCCTCTTTTCAATGAAAGCTGACTACTAACCTTTGCCCCCATGCTTCCATGTTTTTGTTGGGAGGGTAATTATTTGGGTGTGTCTTCTGTTTGAGGCTACATTTTCAATGGTTGGTTGGTTTCAGGGAAACCAAAGGACGGCCACCCCGCTTCGGAGTTCCAACTTGAAAAAGCTCGCCCGCGCCCGCGCCTGTTGATGCCGTCCCGGCCCCCGAGGTCCTGCATCAAGCGCAGCGCCTGGCCCCGGAACGATCGGAAAAAACGAGCGATTTTCCTCCTGGCGTTCGCATACAAACGACCTTGGTTGACCTTGGAAGGGGAGCAAACATATTTACATTTTAGCACTTAAGTGGTTGGATTTCAACCACTAAGCCACAATCAGCAAAAATGTAACATGTTTCCCAACAACAACCATGAAACATTCGGTGGAAAGACAAGGGTGAGTCACAATTTAAATAATTGAAACCTGGTACTCAAGAAACCGACCCAAAAGTCGCATGTAAAGACTCAAGGCAAAAAAGAGGAGATCTCCGCACCTGCCGGGACGGTCGCAGACTCAACCAATCAACACCTTGTGCTAAGATGGTCGGGACCCAAATCCGTGTTTCAGGAAATTAAAAGGCCGGATATCCGCACCAATGTCTGGCTGGAACTCCCCTTGATAACCTTTATTTGCCCGGGTTTTGATTGTGGCTCAGGTGTGTCCTCGATCGGTTGCCCCGGAAAAAGCTTTGGACTTCACATGTTTTTTCCAACATTCCAGATCCTTATGGAAAACTAGCAAAAGTTCTGAAAGCAGCACGGCTGGTTTTGGACAAGAGTGGTTGAATCATCCCAGTCCCATCAGTCTGAAAAGGTTCGGACGAAAACCAAACGAAGGCTTTTCGATCCTGCGGCCCAACTTTCTCTGATTTTCTCTGTCCCCTACGAGATCTTCCAGCAGTTTTGGGGAAATCAAACGGATCTGAAGTTTGATTTGGGTGTGTCTTTTTTTGCGGGGACCCAAAATGGTGGCTTTCCTGTTGCTGTTCCTTTCAAACCACCCCAAAATGGGTACCCTCAAGAAGAGACGCCCCTCCCCCGCCGCATTTGCTGGCTGCCTTGAACTCCTGAACTTCTCAACTGCTGTCTTCGCCGGCTATCAAAGCACCCCCTGGAGTTGCACAAAAACAAGCCATTTTTGACACAAATACCTGCCATTGCCAACATATTCCAATCTGTGGCATACTAGCAGACAAATTCCGACCCTCTCAGGCCCCGCGATAAATAGACAAGACCAGAGACAGCAAACTATCAAATACTGCAAAACACAGACAAAACTGAGGCTGCATAACCTCTCTAACGACTTATTTGCTTGCCAGCACGCAGTCACGTGTGTCTGTGTGTGTATGTGTGCAGTCTGCAGCAACAGCCTCGCATCCTCGCAAGCCATAAGCTTCGGATTTGAAATGCACCCGCGGTAGGTCGTGGCGGGCACAGGTCCAGTAGCATTTGCCAGACAGGATACCGATTCAAAGATCACACGGAGTTCAGAGTGCCAAAACTCCTTGTCCGCAGGACTTGAGTAGTGCTGGTTGCAGCAGTCGGACATCCAATCGACACCAAGTTTAAGCTGTGTTCACGGTCGTGCATCGACTTGGTGTGCTGATTCCATTGATTCCCTGGGCCCAAAGAGTCGGCCAAGAATTTTCGGTGGTTCTTGTGAGAGCTGGTTGAAGCGCTGCGACATAGAAATAATGAAGGCCAATAGCATATGTCCATTTTCGACAAGCATCGCATCCCAGCCAAATGCGATAGCCAAAGCCAAAGCCTACGGGCATATATGTCCCGCCTACACCCGCCGAGGCATATCATATTCCATCCCAACCGGCTAAAAGTCAATGGGCGCAAAGGTGAAGGGCTGTAGGTCTGGTCCTATGTCAGAGGTTTGTCAACCAAAGGTATGAAGAACTTACCCTAGAAGCCCAAGACCTCATTACTTCAGGCCTTTAGGGGTCAAGGCCTTATTTAGAGGGTCTTGGGCTCCTAGGGTTAAGTGAAATTATCATCAACTTGAGGCCTAGAACTTCTAGACCTCAAGTTGATGATGATCATTTCACTTAAGTTGTTCCTACCTTTGGTTGACAACGGGTAGTTCACCCTCGGTTGGATAAAGAAACCCAGAAGCAACACGAAGACATAGGCCATTTGGTTTGTCACAGCTGAGGAGTTCCAAACCCAACGCCAGGCAACATGGCATGGCTCTAGCTTGAAGGGGCCGGCCGAGCCGAAGCCCCAGCCCGAAACGAGGGCGCAATGAAAAGCCTTTTGCCTGAGGATCGGGAATGCAAACTAGCTCACTTCTGGCCAGGTTGGCTAAAAGAAAAGCTCCGACCTGCTGGTTTGGGCCCCATTTGGATGGGGAGTGACCTTACTTCCGCTCGAGCTTTGGAAATCGCCGAAAAGAGTAACCCTGACTTGTTGAGTGGATTGGCCCAGGAAAAGTCCAAACTGTTTGTTTGCCACTAAAATGGTCTTCCCAACATGCATAAAGTCCGGGAACTGATCAAGTGAGTTGCACTCATTCACCAAACGGCCAACGCAGGAGCTCACTATCACCGCCCACATGGATCACAAAGCCTAGTAACATGGTCTAGCTCCAGTTCGCCCCCATCCCTCTGAGCCTCTGACACCTACGCGGAGTTCGCCCGACATTTCGGGCCTCCACGGACTCCTCCTGGGCGTCCACCAGCGCCAGAGAGGACTCCCCCAGGTCTGGCCTGCTGATCAACGCCCAAGGTCCCTGGTGGTTGTGGGGGAAAACACACACCCAAGGCTTTTCTGGGGCCCGGGGACCCTGGGTTTTAGTGTGGAAGAAACACACACCCAAGGCATGTCTGGGGCCAGAGGACCCTGGTGTTAGTGTGGAAAAACACACACCCAAGGCATTTCTGGGGCCCGGGGACCCTGGGTTTTAGTGTGGAAGAAACACACACCCAAGGCATGTCTGGGGCCAGAGGACCCTGGTGTTAGTGTGGAAAAACACACACCCAAGCATTTCTGGGGCCAGAGACCCTGGTTTTAGTGTGGAAGAAACACACACCCAAGGCATGTCTGGGGCCAGAGGACCCTGGTGTTAGTGTGGAAAAACACACACCCAAGGCATGTCTGGGGCCAGAGGACCCTGGTGTTAGTGTGGAAAAACACACACCCAAGGCATGTCTGGGGCCAGAGGACCCTGGTGTTTAGTGTGGAAAGAAACACACCCAAGCATGTTGGGGCCAAGGACCTGGTTTTAGTGTGGAAAAACACACACCCAAGGCATGGGGCCAGAGACCCTGGTTTTAGTGTGGAAGAAACACACACCCAAGGCATGTCTGGGGCCAGAGGACCCTGGTGTTAGTGTGGAAAAACACACACCCAAGGCATTTCTGGGGCCAGAGACCCTGGTGTTAGTGTGGAAGAAACACACACCCAAGGCATGTCTGGGGCCAGAGGACCCTGGTGTTAGTGTGGAAAAACACACACCCAAGGCATTTCTGGGGCCAGAGACCCTGGTGTTAGTGTGGAAAAACACACACCCAAGGCATTTCTGGGGCCAGAGGACCCTGGTGTTAGTGTGGAAGAAACACACACCCAAGGCATGTCTGGGGCCAGAGGACCCTGGTTTAGTGTGGAAGAAACACACACCCAAGGCATTTCTGGGGCCAGAGACCCCTGACCCAAGGCATTTCTGGGGCCCGGGGACCCTGGGTTTTAGTGTGGAAGAAACACACACCCAAGGCATGTCTGGGGCCAGAGGACCCTGGTGTTAGTGTGGAAAAACACACACCCAAGGCATTTCTGGGGCCAGAGACCCTGGTTTAGTGTGGAAAAACACACACCCAAGGCATGTCTGGGGCCAGAGGCCCTGGTGTTAGTGTGGAAGAAACACACACCCAAGGCATGTCTGGGGCCAGAGGACCCTGGTGTTAGTGTGGAAAAACACACACCCAAGGCATTTCTGGGGCCAGAGACCCTGGTTTTAGTGTGGAAGAAACACACACCCAAGGCATTTCTGGGGCCCGGGGACCCTGGTTTTAGTGTGGAAGAAACACACACCCAAGGCATGTCTGGGGCCAAAGGACCCTGGTGTTAGTGTGGAAAAACACACACCCAAGGCATTTCTGGGGCCAGAGACCCTGGTGTTAGTGTGGAAAAACACACACCCAAGGCAATTCTGGGGCCAGAGGACCCTGGTGTTAGTGTGGAAGAAACACACACCCAAGGCATGTCTGGGGCCAGAGGACCCTGGTGTTAGTGTGTGAAAAACACACACCCAAGGCATTTCTGGGGCCAGAGACCCTGGTTTTAGTGTGGAAGAAACACACACCCAAGGCATGTCTGGGGCCAGAGGACCCTGGTGTTAGTGTGGAAAAACACACACCCAAGGCATTTCTGGGGCCAGAGACCCTGGTGTTAGTGTGGAAGAAACACACACCCAAGGCATGTCTGGGGCCAAAGGACCCTGGTGTTAGTGTGGAAAAACACACACCCAAGGCATTTCTGGGGCCAGAGACCCTGGTGTTAGTGTGGAAAAACACACACCCAAGGCAATTCTGGGGCCAGAGGACCCTGGTGTTAGTGTGGAAGAAACACACACCCAAGGCATGTCTGGGGCCAGAGGACCCTGGTGTTAGTGTGTGAAAAACACACACCCAAGGCATTTCTGGGGCCAGAGACCCTGGTTTTAGTGTGGAAGAAACACACACCCAAGGCATGTCTGGGGCCAGAGGACCCTGGTGTTAGTGTGGAAAAACACACACCCAAGGCATTTCTGGGGCCAGAGACCCTGGTGTTAGTGTGGAAGAAACACACACCCAAGGCATGTCTGGGGCCAGAGGACCCTGGTGTTAGTGTGGAAAAACACACACCCAAGGCATTTCTGGGGCCAGAGACCCTGGTGTTAGTGTGGAAGAAACACACACCCAAGGCATGTCTGGGGCCAGAGGACCCTGGTGTTAGTGTGGAAGAAACACACACCCAAGCTATTTCTGGGGCCAGAGACCCTGGTGTTAGTGTGGAAGAAACACACACCCAAGCTATTTCTGGGGCCAGAGACCCTGGTTTTAGTGTGGAAAAACACACACCCAAGCTATTTCTGGGGCCCGGGGACCCTGGTTTTAGTGTGGAAAAACACACACCCAAGGCATGTCTGGGGCCCGCGACCCTGGTTTCAATGTGGAAAAACACACACCCAAGGCATTTCTGGGGCCCCGGGGACCCTGGGTTTTAGTGTGGAAGAAACACACCCAAGGCATGTCTGGGGCCCGGGGACCCTGGTGTTAGTGTGGAAAAACACACACCCAAGGCATGTCTGGGGCCAGAGGACCCTGGTGTTAGTGTGGAAGAAACACACCCAAGCTATTTCTGGGGCCCGGGGACCCTGGTTTTAGTGTGGAAAAACACACACCCAAGGCATGTCTGGGGCCAGAGGACCCTGGTGTTAGTGTGGAAAAACACACACCCAAGGCATTTCTGGCCAGAGACCCTGGTGTTAGTGTGGAAGAAACACACCCAAGCTATTTCTGGGGCCCGGGGACCCTGGTTTTAGTGTGGAAAAACACACACCCAAGGCACGTCTGGGGCCAGAGGACCCTGGTGTTAGTGTGGAAGAAACACACCCAAGCTATTTCTGGGGCCCGGGGACCCTGGTTTTAGTGTGGAAAAACACACACCCAAGGCATGTCTGGGGCCAGAGGACCCTGGTGTTAGTGTGGAAAAACACACACCCAAGGCATTTCTGGGGCCAGAGACCCTGGTGTTAGTGTGGAAGAAACACACACCCAAGCTATTTCTGGGGCCCGGGGACCCTGGGTTTAGTTGGGGTACGAACCGAACACCCAAGGTATGTCTGGGGCCCTGGTTTTAGTGGGGATAGAAACACCCAAGGTATTTCTGGCATTCGGTGCACGTCTCTTTTGTTGGTCGAGGTTGCACTTGGGCCCAAGTTGCATTTCAGCGTGCCGACTCTCGGCTTGGACCAAATATGCCATTCGGCTTGCTTGCCTCTGAGCAGGACGCAAAACTTGGGGATACTGGCATGTTGGTTGCCAAGTTAGCAAGGGGTTGGCCCTTGGGTGTCATTAACGGGACTTGCGGGTCTCACTTGGGGGGACAAATTAAGTGATAACCTGGGTTGCCGTCAGTTGCTCAAAAGACCTAGAAATACAAGGTGAACCTTTTGGGGACATGACAAAACAATGGAATCCCAAAAGGGGAGAAAAGCTGCCAGGAGCTCTTTGCTGCCATGTAGCCACATGTTAGCTCTACTTAGGTTGGCTGCTCGTTCCTAGTCACGCTCTGCCTTTCATGTGCTGCCCCACATCTACACCATGAAGCCCATTTGTTTTCCGCATTGCGATCACCGTCAAACCCGAGCTGTCCTCAGATCCCCTGCTGAACGTTTACCTGCTACTGGGAGAAATGGACACCCAACCACGAAACCAACTAAAAAGCAACAAAAAGACCAACAAAAAACACAGAAACAACAAAGAGAGAAAACAAAAAAACACACAAAAAACGAAAAAAGCTGAGGGACCGGATGGCTGGGCACCACCAAGAAAACAACAATGCCTTTGAAAGACTCTCAAAAGGAGTTCTTGACCAAGCCGGGCGCCAGGGACTCTGCGCCAAAACGCGAATCGTGGAATCAAGCCTGGTGGAACCAAATGAAATGCATTTGAGTGATTCCTGGTTGACCTTGGAAGGGGACCAACAATTTAAGTTTTGGCAGTTAAGTTGATAGCAGTCAAGTTTTAGCAATTAAGTTAAGTTGTTAACAGTCAAAATTTAAACTTTAGCAGTTAAGTGGACTTGGATTTCACAATAAGCAAAAATGTGAAAGGTTTCCCAACAACAACCGTGGATTGCTGCTGCGATGCAAGGATGTTTCGGGGCTGCAGATGGATGGAGATCAAATTTTCTGGGGGGGAGCTCCATCCAGTTGCAAAACTTGCAATCTGGAACCAACGGCCAGAGAGAGGTGCAGGAGTCTTGCCGACACGCATGATCGGCTCAGAAACATACAAGTAACACGCATCTTGCACGCCCATTGACTAGTATCGTGAGGGGGGCCAATTTGCAACTGAATTGCATTTGTGTTTGCGTCTATAGGGACGAAGTGTACCACTGCTTCAATTAAACTAATCATCGCTTTCTCTTGGCTGGTTCAAAGTCACCAACAGGAGCACGCACACAGTCACCCACCGCAAGACAAAATGCGTGGCGCTTTCATGAACCTTGCTGTGAATCTCCCATCATATCATCTTACAACTCTACCACTGCCAAGTCAACAACAAATGAATAGCTTTCGGCAAGTTCCCACGAAGAACAAACACAATTCAGTTGGATACATACAACAAATCCTTCAAAAGGCAACTCTGAAACCATGCATCTGCGCAAATTCATACGATTCAGAAGATGGAAATCAGACGACCCAAAGCGAGTGACCAATTCGTGATGGGGTGTCTTACCCGCGCATCGGTGAGCTCGTTGCAACTTCTTGGACCACGAGCCTGCAAGCCGTGCTCGCCCATCGAATCTGCGAGTCCTCGTTTCCATAGCCGGTGATTCGCTGCTAGCGGGGTACCCAAATGACGAACCGCTTACTAACTTGGCTGATCTTGCCAATACACCTCTGCAGGCCGATATGGATTTTGTTCCTTGCTAAGTGGGGGAGGTCGAGTTGGAGCTCGAAGGCTTGCCCCGAGCTGCGTCATCATGGCAGCTGTGTGTTTCACGTCAATGATTGCAAGCCAACGTCAACACCAACAAACCCATGGCTTCTCCCATGGCTCTTAAGTGGTGCGAAATGGATTTCGCAACCATCCACAGCACATACCCTTCCTAACATGGCACCTGTGGGGAGGTACCTGGAAGATTATTCTCCTTACGGGACCCCTGTCAGTTGTCATGTTAGGAGGGAGGGTAAAAGTTGCTAGGTTTTGCCAGTCGGAGGAAAAACACAGCTTCTAAACGAGTCAAAGGGCAAGAGGCTGGACACCAAACTTCATAAACTTCGCAAACCGAGTGACGCTGACACACAACAGCAATCACAAATCGAGGCATAGCTATCATGGTTTACCCCATTCCCAAAAAGTATGATCTGCATAAGAGTTCCCCAACGGTAGCCATCTTTGAAGCATTTAGTGAATTGTTGAACCTTCTGGCAAAGGGCCAAATTTGCTGCTGCCGCAATGGGCATGAGAAATTCACACACTCCTTGTGTTGCTGGTTGCAACTTAGTGAGGCCCACACGTCCGGAACGTTCAAACTGCCCATCGGCAACACAGGACTTGACCGAACCTCGACGCAAACGATTCTAAGAGAATGGTCGCAGTTGCCCAGTTCGGACCCGAAGATACAAGGTTGACATCTTCATGGGAAACCAACACAGGCAAACCAAACGGCAAGATCCGGTCGATTCGCGACAAGTTGGCAATTCAAGGGAGGCCTCCAAAAGGCCCCAGTTTCCCCATCCAACGGCAGCACCCATACTGCGGATGGACGACATCCTGCACCACTTTGAAACCATGGTTGAAACCAGGGTTTGTTGGTGATTGCAGGAACTTGTCGTCATTCCCTCGGTTTCTGAACGGTGGTGCGAGCAAAGTTCGCCACCATCGGTCCAAAATAGGTACCCAAAATGGCTTGCCCTGATAAATAGACACATGGACTAAAGCCCGCGGTCCCCTGAAATTTTAAATTTGACCCATACCCGTATCACCAGATCGATGAGAGAACCGCTCGAAGACCGAGTCCGCTGGTCCTTCAGCAGCTGTCGCGAGAACATCACGTCCAGCGAGCTCAGCGCGGTGGCTGCGATGGTCTCCGGCGCATTGCACACCGGCAGACCTCTCAGGCGAGATGGGTGGGTTCTCAAACAGGTGGCACCCCTTTTTGGGTGCTTCGTTTGTTTGCGTCCTCTAAGAAGCAAGGAAGGAAGCACAAGCAAGCATCAAGAATAAACAACTGGCTCTTTTTTTGGCATCCACCAAATCCCCGGAGTGTTCCAGGTTCTGCTTCTAGGGCACTACTGGGCGACATAGGCTTGCTTGGAGTTTCTCTTCGCATTCTGTGGGTTTCCAGTAGAACCCCCAGAGTGGATGATTCGCCTTTGGCCTGACAGAGATTTCCATGGCTCCCCTGAGCGGGGGACCCCCCCAGGGTTCTGTACATGTACCCAATCGAAATCCGCACCATAACTCTTATCGCCAGAATCATGCCAAGTTCCCCCAACAAAATCAATGATGTCCAACAAATGGGGTAAACAAATGCCATGCGCACCAAGGATTCTCCTTTGGTGCAAGCGATCTGTTTTCCGCTTGGCAAGCACCAAGCGATCGCATACCCGGGCCTGCTGCTCGGCACAGGGTGATGCGGTCGCGCCACCACTCTTGCATCGAGGGCAGCAACTGCGCGGGGGAGAAGGTCAACCCAGGCTTCCATTTGGTTCAGCCCCAAGGAAAAAAACACATATGTCCAGTAGTGATAGATTCCCTTTAGAACCAACAGGGGAAAATAGAAATATTCAGCTCAGCGCTATGAGCAATGGGACAGATTTGAGGGTCAACATAATAGTTGACCCCTGAATCAACCCCTATTTATTAATATGGGGGCCGGTGTGCCTTGTTTTAGTGGGGGAGATACTAATTTTGGAAGGGAACCAACCACCCCATTGATATTAATAAGCAGGGTTTTTAATGATGGGTCAACAGTAGACCGAAGCCGCATGGTCCGCGGCAAATTAACATGAACCCACATAGGGGCTGCCCCAACAGCAGGTTCCGCTACCCAGGATGGCTTGTTTCAGGTTCCACGTCGATCTGCTGAGTATTTGGCAGCAACAAACTTGGATCCGAAGAAACAAGTCCCAGTCACCTTGATGAACCATGAATCAACCTTCGGGGCAATGACGACACTATACGACACTGGATCAACCAACTGGCGTCCAGCTGCGTTCCCCCCCTAAAACAATCACGCCACAGAGGATGCTCGAACTTGACAACCAAAAAAGCGATGTTTGATTGCCCTGAGGCCACGAGCCAACAGGCGGAATTGTGAAACGCGATCAGGATGAAGCGTCTAGATCGCCAAGTTGATCAGTTCTGTTTGGCCATGTTCAGCCAGTTTATCCCCCAAACAGCGGTGATGTTGGGGGAAGCCAAACAGTGGCTGGCAATCCAGGGGAGCGGTGACTCCGAAATGACCAAGTGGTGGAGGCGGTTGATCCATGTTAGAGAGGTACAAGTTTCCATCTTAGGCCCTACTTGCAAAGCAGCCACGGACACCCATTTCTTTTAGATTTCTTCTGGCAACTGCCCCAAACTGCTGGGAGATTTTCCGAACGGATAGCCATCTAATAATTGACTGAACCAAAATAAGGACTCACTACAAACAAAAATCTTCATGATGGGCAGGTCGCACTGAAGCGAGGCCTGGGTGTCATATTGGACAATACACAGGTAAACAATTAGAAGTCAATTGAAACCATCTGAAACCAACGCGCATGGTCCAAAGTGACCTCAACCTATGTAAGGTCAACATAAGTTGCCTACACTTCCTTCAGTTTCCACAAACACTCAGGGGAAATTATAGGAACATCCAGCAACTTGTCAATGGCCAATTTGCTTAGGCACTTGGAAAGGGCAAAACCCGACGCCCGCCTTCAAAGAATTAGGCCATGAGGTAACAGGTACACCTGGAGGACCCTGAGACTCACCAAAAAAAAGAGATTTCACCCACAAGTTTGGGGCAACCGCCAATTTTTAAGGGTCATTTGAGGGTCCGAGGACACCTCATTTCTGCCTGGTTCGTGGGTTTGCAGTGGATCGAGCAAACGGCCAGCACCCTTTTTAACCCGCATCAGGTAAACAGATAGGCGGCGTCGGCGTATTTCACGCGCACCGCGCAGAACCAGTGGGCAGGGCCTTGTGAAAAGCTCGCTCG
Source organism: Effrenium voratum (assembly GCA_963377175.1). Taxonomy (NCBI): domain Eukaryota; class Dinophyceae; order Suessiales; family Symbiodiniaceae; genus Effrenium; species Effrenium voratum. The sequence continues at coordinate 321,072 of CAUJNA010000702.1, read as the reverse complement.
AACCACCTCCTCAGGCCTTTGCCGTTGTTCCCAAAATGTGCGAATGTAGGAGAAAGACAACAGGCTCTCCATAACCCTCACGGGGCAACTTTCTTGTGGTTTACCTGCACAATTTTCCTGCAGTTCAAAGTCGCCACGAGCCAATGGGAAATCTACTGCTCTGCGAACGGCTTTTTCGGGTTCCATGATCCATGTGAAGATGAGGACTAACCATTTCCTTCAAAACCCGCAGGGAAGGGAAACGTCACACAGGCTTCTATGCCTTTACTAGACTTGAACCAAGGGGTTTTTGATTTTTCAAGAAGGGGAAATTCTGGGTTTGAGTCTATCCAGTCGTACGCAAACAAATGGAGCCCTGACGTCACCCATTCAGCCAACGGAAGCTTGAAGGTCCTGACCATGGCTGCGAAAACGGTTCCCGCCCTTACCGCTCGCGTCTCTCAGCTCGCCTGCCATGCCGGACTTCGCGATTCTGGTGAAGCCCTTCTAAGATTCTTTTTTGGCATGTCATATCTTTAAAAAAACTACACCTGGTGAACGTAGATGAGACAATGCCCTTGTGGGTAACTCAAGGGGATGGCTAAATTAACATGAGGGGTTTACGGCATCTGTCACCCAACTGTACCCGACCGGTTGCTGCGACCTTGTGCGGAAATTTGGCCTGTGGTGTCGTGAAACTCAGTTGTTCAGTGACCCTGGGAAAAAAGGGACACCCTTTTTGGGGCTTGGACCGTTTTTGGTGGGGCAGCCACCCACAAAAATGGGAAAATAATTGGTGCCACTGAACAACTGAGGAAACCACAGGACACCAGAAAGCGATTGTCTGTTCCCTCGTGGTTGTGATCATCTTTTGGGAGGCTCTTTCGAGGCGCGCTTCCCCGGGTACCCTCTACAAACCCCTGGAGATGGGTCAAAATATGGGACACGTCCCCCCCACAAAAGAGAAGTAATCCAACACCCTTCTCTCTCGGAGGGTACTAGAGGAGAGTCCAGGTAAGAGGTCCAAACGCGGAAAAGTCCAGTTAGGGAGCTTGGAACCCAACCTGGGCTTGAGTGTTGGCGTCCTTGCCCGCAACATGGGCGGCATGTTTCGGCCGGAATTCACCAAAACTCATCCTATACCCACGCAGGGTCCACCTGACCGTTTCGGGGTGTCCTGGAAGAATCGGGTTCCATGCTGGATCCCCAAAACGAGTGGAAGGTCATCTCCGCTTCAAGGAGCCTTCACCGGGACCCTCAAGGCTTTGGTTGCGACGCCCTCCGGTGGCAACAGCAAAATAGGGTCCTGAACTTTCAAACTACCCGTGATACAGGAGTTCACCCCCATAATTTTGGGGCAACGACCCATGAGTAAGGGAATTTTGAGGTTTCAGGGTGGCTCATCTGCGGCGTACCGGGATGTTAGATATCAGCTAAGTAAGGGGGTTGGAAAAACAAATTTAGCGATTTGGAAAAGGGGCTCGCCCACGGCCAGCATGTGTGTGTCAACATATCGAATGGCAGCTGGGCTTGGCTAGCCCTGGTACTTGGATGCTCAATTCGCTTAGTGGATTAGAACTGGACAGAATCAACCCACTAGGTGGATTGAACATCCAAGTGCGGCGAGTATGCCAGAGGCGAACTTGTAATTTTGGCAAACAGCCAGCCAATTTTGTGCAAGTTATTGCATTTGTGGAAGTCAGAACATCGTCTGCATGGCCTTTGAACAGAACCATTTAGGTGTGTTGATTTGAGGCGCGGTCCCCTTTGCCAATTAGTGCAAAGGGACCAAAAGGACAACCACCTTGTTTGGGTTCCCCCACTGTATTTTGATCGACACATACCCATGTGAACACTGGCAGAAGATTTGTCTGGACATGTTCAGGCCCGGTTGGTGGAGCTATTCCTCCTGCAGCTATTCCTCTAGCAGCTATTCCTCTGGGCGATTGGAACTCTGGGGCCCTTTTGGGCTGCCCGCCAATTTAAAAGCACCGCCCACTTCGACCCTTGCTCATACTCAAATTCAACAGCTATGTGCCTTCTCCTGTTGTCTTTCTCGCGTGTGCCACGTTCCTGTTAGTCAAATTGCTACAGTTCGGAGGCCTGCCAACAGCCCTTCATCGTGGGCTGTAAATGCTGGTTGCGCCCTCATTTAGTGAGCTCGCCATGATTTGTGCAATCTATGGTACTGTCTCCAAACCAAACAAAAACATGTCATCTGTGTTTTTTTTCCGCAGAAACAACGTTCAAGAAGGGCAAAGCGTCCGTTTCTCTGCAACGTGGGGGTTTCCCGGCGTTGGGTTATCCAAAACCAACTACCCTCCGCCTCGAAGATGCCAGCGGCGCTCAAACGCTCAGCCTGCCCAATAGTTGAACCCCCTGCACATGGTTGCACCTTGTGGTGTTCTTTTTGGGGAATGGCAGGATTTCTGGATGAGCAGGATGCAGAACTTCCAACGGAAAGTTAAAAACAGGCTAAGAGCCGTGGATGCCTCCCATTTTCGGCCTTTTCACCTGCAACAACGGCAAACATCGCTTCCGCGATGTAAGGAGGATGGCGAGGCCCAATTTGAAACTGGTTGGCGTCAGATTGCGGCGAGAAACGGGCCAAAAAGAAAGCCCCTGAGGCTCCAATGCTGACAGATCTTGAAATATTTTGCGAGGATGCTGACAGAGAAGCGGACACTGACAAGTATTCCGTGTACACTGGATGAAAATTGGAGTGGCCGTTGCTGATATTACCTGACACAGACAAAAACAAGGCTAGGGCCTACCCGTGTTCCTAAGGATTGGGGAGCTTGTGGAAGCCTGCTGCGGGCCGTGGACGGCGCTCTCAATATTGGTTGGTCACCGGGTTGGTTATAGGTGGGGGCTTGCTGAGAGAACATGAGAGAGAGAGAGAGAGAGAGAGAGAGAAAGAGAGGGAGAGAGACAGAGCCATTAGGGTCTAGAAGGCCTTGAGTGAAGATGGTGCCCGCATCAATTGTATCAAGCCATGCCAAAGCGGAGAGCGGATTGAGTTTCATTCATCCCCTGGAACGAGGTCAATCCCACAGCTCAATCTTACAGAAAGGCGCCTTTGAGTTTACAACCATTTCCAGCTTTCTCAGGGATCCGGATGCATGAAAAACACCGATCGAACATTGCAGCTTGTAAATGGTGGTGTCCAATCTTACCTCGGTTGAAAAAAAAAACAAAAACATGTTTCAAACGGTTGCAACATGTATCGATCTTTTAAGGAGCCCTGGGAAACTCCCGAGGCATTGTCGTGAGCTCAGCAAGCTTGTTCTCGGCTTCGGGCAGCGGAAAGTGACTTCGACAATCCGTCGGCTCGGTCGAGGTTTGGCCGGCGATGTCTTCGTCATTCTTCGTCTCAGCGATGAGGAAAATGTTGGCCCCAGGATTAAGCAACCCCTGTTTGGTGGATGACTCCCGGGTCCCCCTAGTGGGGACACAACATTACCCTTTTCACCAGCTGGGCAACTTGGAGACCTTTAGGCATCGCTGGGGGCATCGTTTGGCCATCGCTTCGGCGCATCTTCTTTTAACATGTTATGATGGTTGTCTAGCTTCAAGCACAGCCACAGCTGTCAAATGTTGATTCGGGTGTGTCGTTTTGTGAGGGACTTGCGAAAATGGCGGGTTTCTGCGTGGTTTTCCTCTGAACTTCCGCGATCAAGCAGCGCAAGCAATGCTCACTCTGCGTTTGTTGGTACATACAAGAGCAGGGCTCGCTGAAGGGACGCCCCCATCGCTTCCCGCAGCTTTCTTCACTTTTGGAAAACCGATGTCCGCCGAATATATATATATATATATATATATTCTACATAACGCGAGTTTTGACGGTTGCTCATATGTAGCAAGTACAAGTTAGGATGTAGGGCGTTAGAAGTTCACTTGTGACTGACCTGGCCTCATAGCAAGACCAGTAGAATCTGAGTGGACTGACCAAGAAAAGTCTAAACTTGTTTTCCACTAAAATGGGCTTTCCACAAGTTTAACATCCATCAGGAAGTGAGATCACCACCATAAGACTAGTAGAACCACTTTTGGGCGCTGCTCAAGGGGGTTGGGCGCCTGCTTCTGGGTGAGCAGCGGCTGGATCTCAGCTGCGCCCACCTCCAGGAATGAACCTCGCCATGGATCGAGTGCTGAGATTTACCACAACCCGCCATTTGAACTGGGGGTACCTATGGTCTAATTACCTAACTTGTTACATATACTTAATATACCTGAACCCTCAAACTACCCAGAAAAAAAAGGGGAATTCACCAACCATCATTTTGGGGCAATAAGAAACATTTGAGGGAAACTCACCTGGAATCTTTTCACCAGTGGCTGGTTGTGTCTTTGCGTGTGTGCTTGGCTGCAAATCGCAGCTTCTGCCTTGTCCAGATTGAAATCTCCGGGATCAAGCTGTTCTTTAGTTGGTCAGTTTGCAGAATTGCTCGCAAACACCGTCACTTGCTCGTTCTTGTGTGACCATCCTGGCAACCCAAAGTCCCTACAAATTGACATAGAATTCAAACAACACAGCGAAAAGAGTATCCTTTAGTGAGTTTCCCTGAATATTTGCAAGGGAGTAGATCGACCCGAAAAGGCGCTGCCGCTTATGCTTGTGCTCATTCCAAACAACTCAAGCCAAACTACACGCTAAGTGGTTAGTAACCACTGAAATATCCGCTATACCCCCCTCCCCCCATTTAGCCTGTCAAATCCTCACAAGAGCCTCCAGTAGAATTTCAGGATATATATCTGGACACCCTTAGTTTGGTTGATTTTAAAGGGACACCCATCCAAAGAAGACTTTGAAGGGTAAACCAAGCTTCGCGAAACCGCCGGAACTTTGGGAAAGGGGTTCTCTGTTCGACCTTCTACTCCAACGTCAACCCTGGCCGGAGGTCTTGGAGCTTTGCCAACCATTTGGAGGCTTGTCAGTGGCCAAAGCCTTCAAAGGGCTCTAATATTAGCAACCTATTTGGCTAGCAACCATCTTAGGCATGTCGCACTAGGCTCCTGTCCCCTTCCGCGGAACAAACCAAAAGACGCATTTCATGGGCTTGCCAAACCACTCCGCCTCGGTGTGTCTTTTCGGGTGACCCACAAACAGCGAAGTTACCGGATCCCAACTCCCGTCAATCCCACCGGCCTGTCAGACCTTCAAACCACCTCGTAGTGGGACCCGTCGGACGATGTGGAAACCAAATCGAATTCTGCTTGCAAAGTTCTAGGGGTCGATTCCCCATTCGCGGGCACGTGGCGCTTAGAAGATCCACGGGGGGGGGGGGGAACGGTGGCCGGTGGCCCGTGCCTTCTTTCTTTTGAGGTTTTTGCTTTTAGTTGTTTTGGATGTGTGGTGGTGGTTTTTGTTGACCTCCATTTCTTGAGCCTTTGTGGTCTTTGTGGTTTATGACCCACCAATTGCCCGTTTTCAGTTTTTCCCGTGGCCGCGTATCCTAGGCATACTAACTTCTGGTAAGATTGCTGCCTTCCGCAAACGGAAGGAACCCGCAAAAAGTGGGTCCCCAAGTTTCCTATCAACCATCGTTCTTTTCGAAAACCGATCGCCCCAGATAGGAACCTCCTGGGTCACCCTGAGTGACCCGTTAGCCATTTGGCACACCGCCGACTAACGGGAGCTGTTCATTTATCACGACAATGGTCCGCCGGGACTTGCTCACTTCCTGACTGGGTTGGCAAAAACACGTCTGAGAGCTGTTCATTTCCCCCTAAAATATGGTCTTCCCAAACAAAAACATTCAAGCAACCAGGAACTCAGGACGTGAGCCTACGCACATTCACATCAAATGCCCAGAGGCTGGGGATGGGAATCTCGATCCATTTGGGCCACCCTTACGTGCAGGTCCCAAGTCAAGTTGGCGAAACGCCAGGGTATGGGTTTTGGAGGTAATGTTGACCCAGGACTTAAGTAGAACCCGTCCCGTTATTAGGGGTGTTCCCTCCAAAAGTGGTCTGAATCCAACCACTAAAAGGAATTGGACAACCCCCTATGAATCAACCAGGGGTTTATTAATCCGGGGTTAACATTACTGTGGATGGACCAAATCCGTTCGCACTACTTTGAAACCATGGGACACCATTGCTTGTTGGTACTTGTGGCGGGAATCATCCTTCCAGGGTTTCTTAGGTGCAGGATTTCGTCCATCCACAGTAATGCCGTCACAACTTACATACGTGGTATGCAACCTCACCTCCGGATCCCACGGAAACCGACCGAAAACCGCGGCGCCGTCTGTGAGCTCCATGTTGTACTTCCCGCGCTTGTGAGCCCTGGAAACCGCTTGAGGGGGCGAGGGTGAGGGTGACAAGCGTGGGCTGCACACTTGACAGGGGCCCGGTCCCATGTCTTGGTTGACGTAAGGGCCAACATCTAAAACTTTTTAGCAGTGAAGTGGCTGGATTTCAACCACTATAATAAACCACAAGAAGCAAACATGTGAAGACTGTGTCCCAGCAACAACCATGATGCCGCGGCTTTCCCGTAGAAACGTTTCCTATTGACAGCATACGGCCGGGCCTGGGGCTTCCCCTTCGGCGTCCCTTTGAACCAACCCTAAGGGCAGCCTCAAAAACACCAAGGCCCCGGAGAGGAGAAATGGCGCAGGGGCCCTTGGCCCAGGAGTTCTTGGTTTCGCGACATCAACCTCCAGTGGCCTTACACACCTGGGCTTGCCCTCAGATCCCATGCCAAAAGTTGATCTTGCGGTTTGAATGGAAACTGCCCCTGAACAAGGGGACGGTGGGGAGCCACCCTTCGAAAGGCTGGCGTCCCTAACCAACGTCTGTTTTTGCAGGTCCACATCCCCATTTTGAGGTAATGTAAGGGTCCAGACTGTTTTCGGGCCCTCCAAATGGGTTGTCGTTTTTGGGGCCCTTGAGGGGTCGGCGCTCTCCTTTGGAGGGTCCGGGGGTCTGCATTGGAGGGTTCAGGGTAGGCATTTTCGTTGGAACCGCCAAAGGGTCAAAGGATTCCTTGAATCAAACACGTTCTCGTTCACCAATAGCTAATATTCATTGCGAGGTCCGAAACTGCATGGATCTTTGGGCAAGTAAGAGGCATGCCACTTGGGATCATCCACAAATAGGGTCAACTCCACTTCGAGCGACTACGAAGTTGCAACCTACCAACACCCAAGTGGGACATTGAGGGTCCATTGAATGGAAGACTTGGGGCTCCAAGCCACACATGAACTTATCTTCTCAAACGTTTTCCATGGTTGCCCCTGAAAAGCATCCCTCCTGAAGAAAGCACCGCCTATAAATCGGGCCCAGGCGATGAAGAAAGCAACGCCCCTCTAAATCGAACCCAGGCGATGTTGGAAACTATTGATTAATGGCAAGTACGATGCATGCTACATAGTGATGTCGTTCTACCCCGAATACGTGGAATCGCTCGCCATCCAATAGGCAGATCTGGGTGTCACCTACAGTCCACCACGCTAGCACTTCTTCACCTGCATAATGTTAACCCCCAGTTTACTAATACTTGGTTGACGTTGGAAGGGGAGCAAACATTTAAATTTTAGCAGTTAAGTGGTTGCATTTCAACCACTAAACCACAGGAAGCAAACATGCAAAAACTTGTTCCCAACAACGACCATGAATCGGGGGCTTCTCGGCTTTGATATTTGCACCTGCTCTTTGGTGCGGCCGCCCTCAGAGAGCTCGGCAAGCAGTAGCAGGACGCACATGCTAGTCCCATCACTTCGTTTCCCCCACAATAAAAAAAAATAAAAATCGAAAAACAAAAAAAAAAAAACAAAAAAGGAAAAACGAAATAAAAAAGGGTTCCTCTCATCACTTCGTTTTCCCCACCAAAAACAACAACAAACAAACAGGGTTCCTTAGATGTCCCCCAACATCACCCCGAAGGAATTGTTCGCTTCCAAAGGCCAAAAAGCTCGTAAGACACATCGGAGATGTGGGTGTGTCTCCAAAAAGGAACCCCATGGCTGTCCTCGTGGTCTCCCAGTGAAACCACAAAAAACAGAGAGTACCCTCACAAAAAACACCGTACCCCCAATGAACATCCGATTCAATCCCCACTAAAATAGGTTCTACAATGGGTGGTGAATTCACCGAAAACCCCAAAATAAGATCCCATTGGTGTTGACCCACGGCCATTTCAACAGCCCTAAAAACACGGGGGAACTATGGCATACGAAGCCTTCTTCCGCGCCTGAGCACGCCCTCCGCAAGCAGCCCTGGTGTGGCGTTCATTTTTCGGGCCTAAGTGGAGCCCTGAACCAGACACTTCGAAGGGTTCAAGCTATGTCCTTGCTGCTTGGTTGACGTTGGAAGGGGAGCATTTTTTTTTTGTTAAATCAAATTTGCAGTTGAGTGGCTGGATTTAAACCACTAAACCACAATAAGCAAAAATGTCAAGACTGTTTCCCAACAACAACCAAGGCTGAGAGGTTTGAAACCATACCGCCCAAGAGATGTCAAATACCACGTGTTGGTTCATCTCAGCCTATGTTCAGAGCTCTTTCCTTTAGGCTTAAGTAACTTCAGTCCGCGGAGTCGGTCCCCTCGAACTTGGAGAAACTGCTTCAGTCCCCAGAGGAGGTTCTCAGAGAGTCCAGGAGAGGGGTGGCCAGATTCGGGTTCCGAGATCCTGGTCGCAACTGATCTGCGCAAGCCATGCCCCTCCAAATATCCGTTGGTTTTTAGGGTATCATGTCGACCCGCTACAAACAAAGGCGGTATTTACCATGGAAAACCCAAACATATTATTTGTAGTAGCGGCAGGTTTCGCCTGGCCACCGTGGCCTGTTAGTGTGGTTGGCCCTTTCTTCAGCTGCAGAGCCAGCGACTGTCCGGTCTCAAGGCTCAGCAAATTGGCCCAACGGTGCCAGGACAAGAGAAACAAAAGCGCGGGTCTTCTCCCTTCTGATCAAGTGGATTGGCCAAACAAGAAGAATCACACTTTTTGTTTGCCACCAAAATAGTTCAAACCCGGAAAGTAAGTCCAGGAACGGCGAGTTTGTGCACTCTTCGTCCGGGAGCAAAAATACATGCATCTCTGCGGCCTGTGAAGTTTCGGTGGCGCCCACGTGTTGGTCCCATTCCATGATGTTTTCCCACATGAAACCCTCTAGGCCCCGCACAAAGAGGAAGGAGCATGGTAGGCTATTCCGGACTTGGCATCGAAAAGCCTCGTGATACCAAAGTGGTTGATTCCCACCGCTTCATAACTTGAAATCCAACATTATCCCCCCCTACCTGCCCTACCTGAAGGGAAAGAGGGGCAAAGCAAAAAACAACATGCCATTTAGCTTTTGCCTTTGCCAGAGGAACATCAGGAGTCACCCTCGACTCCACCTTCAAAGGGGGCACATGACATGTGGGAAAAGTCAAGGTTTGGTTGAAAGGAGCACCTCTTACTTCTTTTTCAACCTTTTGGCAGGTGCCTTGCTTCTGCACCTGCCTTAAGGGAATTCACTTAGGCATCCCAACAAACCAACTTCCATTCACGTCGCTCTGGCGCCTGCGGCGCCCTCCTGCGGAAGCAGCTTAAAGAAACAATCTCGGGGGGGGGGGGGGGAAGAAACGGCAAATGACTAGAAAGTCGGAAATAAGAAAAAACAAACAAGGAACCTTTATCCAGGTCCTCCAGAGAGGTTTGAATAAGGGCACCCTTTTTTATGTCTATTTTAATTCCTCCCAACCAAAAACGGGGTGAGAAAGGGCACCTAGCTGGGGGACCTAGACATGATAAATCACCTTGTGTCAATTCTTCACCCAGTTGGTTGACGTTGGAAGGGGAGCAAACATTTTAAGCTTTAGCAGTTCAGCGGCTGGATTTCAACAAATACACCACAATAAGCCAAAATGTCAAATGTCTCCAACAACAACCATGTCACAATAAAACACCTCCACTCTCCTTGTGGCTTGGACGCTTGGACATGGCTCTTCGAGGTCAGTCCATCGTCCGAAAAACCTCCGGCCCGGGAGACATGTTGAAACCGCTGGCCATGGGTATGGGTCAAAATTACACCGCCAGGATATTAGATATGGACCACAGGTTTTAATCCATGTTTCCATTTGCCAGGGGTTCATTTCGGATACCTAATATTGACTGGCTGGTCACATGTTCGTTGGACGGTCTATGAATCAACGGTTTCAACATGTTGCAAGTTTAAGCTAGGTCAGCCTTTTGCCCAACTCAAGCTATCATCTGTAGATTTCTCGGGAACCTAAACAGAGACCCGCCCAAAAAAAGACTCCTCTTCTGGGAAAATTGGACCAGGCAAACATGCGGTGGTGACACAAAGGATGGTGCCTGCCTGTTGTTGTTTTGCACATCATCACCGAAACCAAAACATGCAAATGCAAACAATTGGGCGATAAAATATATTTGTTTGGGTGGGTTGAAAGGAACACAAACAGGAAAGCAAGGATTTGGGGGGGTCCCCGTAAAAACACACCCAATATTTGTTGATACGAGGCAAGGAGAAGCAATCATCTCCCCAAAGTAAAAAGGTTAAAAGTGGAAGACCAAATCAGCCTTGTTCTGGCTTCTGAAGTGTCGCCGCAGGGTTCCCCAATAATTTGGACAGGGATTTGGAGGGGTAGTGTAAGCGAACATAATCCCAGCACTGGTCGCTTCACACCTTACTGTATTACAAGGGTTGTACTACATGCGATTCACACCATGTTCATTGGTATGCCTGATGACGTGCCATCGGACAATTCAACAGCAAACACAAAATAAAGCAAATTCATGTTTCTGACTTCTGCATAAATATCCATGATGTTTTGTGCATGTATATTTCTACACGTACAGCAGGCCTCAGCATACAAACATGGGTGGGATCCCCAATGCTAATCCGCAATCCATTACCATCTGGCCTCAGTTTGTTCAAAGGATTGATCTTGAAGAACCCAGGCCGGGATCAACCCCCTTACCTAATCTGGTCAACAGGGGTTTTGGCGCTTTTGGGGTGTTGGCCTCACGCACATGTGGATGATTTGATTTGGTTGGGCTCAAACGACACCACTTTGTTCTCTGCTCGCACGTTCATAGACTGTGGTCGTGACATTGTCGCCATTGCCAGGGACTGTCTGAGCCCTGGCTGACTTGGGGCAGAGACAATGATAAATCTTGCGCCAAGTGAAGCTTCTAGTTGTTCAAACATGTGAAACCCAGGATTGCCAAGCATTCCTTTGGAGGGGAGTCGACCCCGAATTTTCGAGCATGGGAATGCTTGAGAATCCTCAGGATTTGTCACCGAAGGAACGGCTTGACCAGCCACGAATCTGAGCCGAATTGGGCTCACGTTCAAAAGCACAGGAATGCGAATCTGCCGAATTCGCATCTAATAATTCCAAGTGAGAAGCATTCGCCATATCTGGGCGATCAGTCACAAACTCCTTCTACCTCCATGTGAGCTTGTTAGAATCTGCCCATAATATGGTTGGTCAATGGCCGAATGGTCAGGAGCATCAACTCCCCGATGGCGATTGGTCCTAAAGTTGGCTTGTGGATGCTTGTGGTGTAGGGTTGGTCTGGGGTTAGTTTAGGCTCGGTTTAGGCTTGGGGGTGGGTTTCGGGTTCCAGGCCGGGCTTAAGAGTGCTTTTTCCGGTTTCGGGCTGGCATTGGGTTGGCGTTGGCTTACCGGTCTGTGCATGGTTTTGTTTTTGTTCCCCCGCGCCTTCCCCTGTGCGGGGAGGGGGGAGGGATGATTGCGGGGGGGGGGGCGGGGGGGCTGCTCCCTGCTCTCGACGTCTTCATCAGCCGTAGCTGGCATAGCCGAGGCTCTCACGGGTCGCCTTCCAATCTTTCAACAAGATGTTCACCGCTTCTTCGTTCCCGCGTTTGGCGGCCAAATCCACGGCAATGTACCCCTCGCAATCCAACACGTTTCCTGAGCAAGCTGGGGTGGGACGGCAGCCTCCAAAATGAAAACCGACATAAATCGCTGTGGGTCAAACTAGGTACCTAACATGGAACCCTGGTAAATGAAAACGTGGGCTAAACCTGCAGTTCCCTGGCGGTGAAATTTGAATCATACCCAAATCATGAGGTTGAAGGAAGGGGAAGCACAGAATGATGGGGAAGCAGCCTCCAACCACGCAAAACAAACATGAGGTTGTTCTCTGAGGTTGTTCTGATTTGCTTTTGCTTAAAATAGGTGCAGCCTCTCGTTTTTTGGAAGCCCTAATGGTTTCCCGGATTCCCCCCTATGGAAACCGCGAAAATGACAAGCCGGCGGGGGTGGGGGAGGGGGGACGCAAATATGTGCAGTCTCAACATGTTGCATATGGCATGTGGCTGCTCCTCGAAAAGCCCGAACAGGTGGCTCAGCCTCAAAACAGAGATTGGCAAATAATATAAATTCACCAGCTGAAAGGAACCTTCACTATGGGCCGCAAGCCCGGCAGCTTTCGTCGATGTATCGTTGTTCAAACATATAGATGTACTCCCAGAGCAAGATGCTTGCCTAACCAATCCCAGATCTATGGAAAGCCAATCTGTGATACCAAAGTGGTTGATTCCCATCCCTGCATCACTTGGAGTCCCTCGCAGAAAGTGGCAAGCCAAAACCAAGAGGCGTGACCAACCAGCGTCTGGAGAGGCGTTGAAAAATATGGGGTGCCGGTGTGGGAAGGGTGCGGTGCAGGTTCGGATTTGCCTTGGGGAACCGCCCACCCGATTTATGCAAACCCAAACAGGGCGATGCCTTCTCAACATGATCAACAATAATTCATCAACCGGATTTTTTTCAGGAGACTCCCCAAGGAGCAAAAAACAATGGAACCCAGCGGGTTCGGCGATACAGAAATGGTTCCCTGGCACCCTGACTGGACAGCATCCCCCAAAAATGCCCCATCCCCGCGCGTGAATTGACTAGCCCCTGCCCCTGAATCCACAAAGGGGGAGAATCTAAAATGGGAGTGACTTTTTGGAGGCACCCTTTTGGGGAATTAGAGAGACCCCAGTCTCCTATTTTAAGACAACGCCCAAATGGGAGTGAAATTTGATAGGGACCCTTTGGTAAACATTATTTTGGCAGGATTTACAGTATGTCCACCAAACACTTTTGAGGTGGTTCCAACTTTTAATTTCATAGCCAAACGGGCTTGTCCTAAACTAGGCGAGCCTCCAAAATGGCTGGTTTCCTTTCGGTTTCCCTTTCAAACCAACCCAAAAGGGGTACCCTTTAAAAACGACACCCCCAAATCGACCCAGAACACTTCCAGTTGCTAAAGCCCTCTGGAAGAAAACATACATATTTCTAACAATGATAGATTCCCTTTGAAGCCAACAGGGGAAAATGTAACAACCTGGGCTGCCCTCAGATCCCCCGCTAAACGTTTAGCTTTTAGTGGGTTAAATGGAAACCACCACTAAACACTAGAAGGATCTAAAAAGCTAAGGAACTGGATGGCTGGGAGCCACCAAGAAACAATTTCTTAAGACAATGGAAGAACCAAAGTGCGGCGCGTAAAAACCGCCACGTGTCGGTCCGCGCCAGCGTCCAGCAAGCTCTGGATGGGGGGCCCGAACCCCGTCAATGCAGCGAAGTGAAGCGGCGTTTGCCCGGACCGGTTGCGCTTGTCCTGCAAAAGAAAAAAAGCCTTGCTAAACTCAGTTGTTGAGTGACCCTGGAGAAAAAAAGGAAACCCTTTTTGGGGCTTGGACAATTTTTAGTGGGGCAGCCACCAAAACAAAGTGGAAAAGAATTGGTGCCACTGAGCAACTGAAAAAAGAGGCAGCCTTGTGGTGGAAAACATGGGCCTGAATCTTAACTGGGGACCCTCCTCAAACTACCCGTGAAGGGAATTCACCCCATACCTTTCGGGGGCAATAACCCAATTTCAGGGAATTTCGAGTGCCCAGGGGCTCAAGAATTATTTGCTCGTTCGCTGGGTTCATTGGCTCCACCTGGCTTCTATTTTCCTGACTGAGGCTCATAGGGGGATCCTTGAAGGCCGACTTGGGTCATCCACACATTCCGTTGAGCAGGGTTTACCCGGTCATTAGTGGGCAATCCAAGTGGCTAACCAAACCTGGCCTATGTCAACTTCGATTTTCTTCGGACTATATCAATCAGAGGAATCAAGAATCCCTCCAACGTGAAGGGAATCACCCGCTGAACGGGGGCGGATTCCCTCCATCCGAAATTGACAAGATGCTCAGAACGCTCGGGTCCAAGGTTTGTCTCTGAGAACCCTTAAAATGTGTGTTTTTCTTCAACGCTTCAATTGCCAAGCCTGACTTTTGGTTTTGGACCAACCTGTGGTTGTCCATCAACCCCCAACCCTCTTCGACCTGCCCAATCCAACTGATTCATGCCTTTTTGAGCTTAATGATTACACACACATTATTATTATTGTTCTTATTATTATATGATCTTATGATCAGGACATACTTTGGACAGTTTATAGACCAGGATTTGCAGATTTCCCGCCCATTTGCAGGTTGACATCTCCAAATGCGTGCTGTCTGTATTGGGTTTGCTAAGTAGATTGCCCTGGGAAACAAACCAGAACAGTTGGCGATAAGGTGCGTCTTTTGTAGCCCTCCAAGATATAGTGATTGTCCTTTTGGTTTTCGTCGAGTCAGCTGGCTGTGGGTCAAGAATAGGTACCCCAAATGTGGAACCAAAGACCAAAACCTGCGGTCCAATTCCTGGTGGCTTAATTTTGACCCATACCCAACTCCAACAAAAAAGAAGCACGGACCCACAAACGGCACACCGAGTTACCTCCAATGACCCGACAGGTCGCATGTCGGCCGAATGGCTCCTGTTCGGCCTTGGCGTCCAGCAGAATTTGGGTGACCTGCTCACTGCCGCAAGCCGCCGCCACGTGCAAAGGCGTCATGCTCTCCTTGTTCCTGGGAGTGGAAGTGCCCAAGACCAAAATGGCTTGCCCAAGGACCAAACCCTGCGGTCCATGGTGGTTTCACTTTGACCCATACCTCAGTTGTTCAGTGACCCTGGAAGAAAAGGGAACCCTTTTGGGGAAGACCATTTTTAGTGGGGCAGCACTGAACAACTAGGGGGAGCGACAGTGCCCGGGACCAAAGCAGCCAATTTGAACAACGGTTTAGAGCCAGAAACTTTTTTAATCACCACAAATCAGAACAAAAGGATCGCATTGTTTCGTCATTTGGGGTACATGCAGGGGATGGTTGCCCTGAAAGGTCGTACGATGAATTGTTTGCGAAACGGTTCTGGTGGGTAAATCAGAAGAAACGCGTTTTCTTTGTCCAGCATGCTGAACAAACAAGTGACGTTGCTATGAGTGCACCTGGACCCTAAAACTACTCACAAAAATGCGAGTTCAGCCAACCAATTTGGGGCAATAATCAATGTTTAACGGGGTTTGGAGGGTCCAGGTATGCTTTGGCTCCTTGGATTGTTTTGCAGGGTCAGAAGAGGCTTCGGCCTTTGTGGCTTCACTTGATGGCCCCGGAAAGGGAAAAAAACTATCCAGATCATCTTGGGTTGGTTAAATTCGCCCAAGTGGCATCCGCAACAGACCCTAGTGGCACCCTTGGAACCCTCCGGAACCCCCCCTGAAGCTGCCCCAAACCACCCCAAAACCCATCTGAACAAAAACACCATGGCTGTCAGCTGTTGGGGAGAAAAAGCAACTTCAACTACTTTTCGCTTTTTGGTTTTCAAGGCAAACCCCCCACGGGTGTTGCTGTTTGTAACTGTCACGTTGATGACTGCTGAGGAATACAAAATGCTGAAGAAGAAGATGATGATCATCCGTGCCATGATGACAATCATCATAGCATCCCCTGCATCTCCAGCGATGTCTATTGTGACTGCGACGGCGATGATGCTGATGATGATGTCGATGATGATGATGCTGATGATGGGGGTCCACTAAAGAAAAAAAATGCTTGAATAATCCTACCACCGAATCCCTACATTCGGATCCATTGATCAATGGTTGGACCGGCATTCCCAGATTACCTATTGCTTTTCTTTTTCCCCGACTGTCCAGGTTGCTTGCTTTTCAGAAAACACAGCTGCAACTGGGGGCCTCGCAAAATCACAGGACCCCTTTTGGCTTATCTTCAGTTTCCCAACAACAACCATGCAAAAGGCACACCGGCAAAGAAACAGGCTGGTTGAGCCAAAGGCTCGGAAGGTCTTTGTCGGCGCCCGCCTGCAACAAGAGCCGCACAATCGTCGGATCCCCCACACCGGCCGCGAGGCTCAAGGGCGTATCCCCACGTCGACTGGCCTTCTCCTGATCGATCCGCGCAAGCCCCGCTTTTGGCGGGGAAAACTGTTAACAGGGCGTTACAAGTTGAACATGGAGGACAACCAAAAACAAACAAACATTTTTTATTGTTTTTTAAACATGAAGAAACCAAAAAGCCGTAAACAGTTTTCCGCATTGCAGCGGGTCAAACATAGGTGCCCAAAATGGAACCCTTGCGAATGGAAAGGACCAAACCCCGCGGTCCATATCCTGGTGGTTTCACTTTGACCCATACCTCAGTTGTTCAGTGGCCCTGGAAAAAAAGGGAACCCTTTTTTGGGCTTGGACCATTTTGAGTGGGGCGGCCACCAAAAAAAAGGGGAAAATGGGTGCCACTGAACAACTGAGATACGTCTCCTGGTCAGCTCTGGCTTTCAGCAATGCGCGGACCGGATCCGGAAGCCGTTGTCCGATGGCGAGGTGCAGGGGCGTCTCACCACGGCCGTTGGCCTTGTCCTTGTCAGCACCCCCCTCCACCAGCTGACCTCAGATCCTACCAAAACCCATCGACAAAATGGGAAAAACTGAGCATCATGTGTTTGGTCGATTTCAGAGAGAACACCCGGAACAAAACAAAAACATTCAGAAAACAAAAGGAACAAAGGCCCTCAGGTCATTTACGGGGCTAAATGATTGCTAATAGCTTAATCCCATAACCATGACTAGCTGTGATTTACAAACAAACAAAACAACACCATTCAGATTTTGGGCCTTGCTTCTAGCCGGCACATCTCTCTCTCTCTCTCCATATATATATACATATGTTTATGACCCGTTGTCTCAAAGTGTGGGAAAATTATTTTTCCCGTTTTTATTCTTCTGTGGGTTCCTGCCCAAAAAGCGTTCTACCGCAAAAAACAAAAAAACAAAAAAACAACAACAACAAAACATATGTTGGATGCTCGGCCAAGTCGGCAAGTGGTTGGCCATTTAGATTGTATCCCAAAAACGAATAACAAGGCGACCTCCACCTAAGGGGCTAACTCAACTTATAAGGGTGACAACTACGCATAAGCCAGGATACTAAGAACTTACTCACTTGGCAACGAACGCCTGGTCACAAACCCCCTCAGTGCCTGCGACAACTTCAAGAGGAATCTATGCCTACCCCACACCGTAGGGGAAGATTCTCTAAATACGCAAATGAAGCGGGAATATCCAACCGCAAGGGTTTGTCTTCTGCGAGGGTACCCGTTCCTGGGTGGTTTTAACAAGGCACACCTACAGGGCATTAACGCAAATGTGGATATATCCAACCACCATGTTGCCACTAACAGGCGGTTAACTCCATTGAACGGGGGGCGTCATGAGCATAGGTGCCCCTCTGTAAACATAAATGGCAGCTGGTAAATAATCAGAAACAAACTGAAACCAGGGCATCTGTACTCTGTACGATCCGTATATGTCCAACCAAACCAAACGCAAAACGGACACCTTTGTTCAGTGAGTGAACATCTCACCGAGCCACGGACGATCTCGTGTTGGTTCCGGATGGCCGCGGAGTGCAGCGGTGCTTCACCCAGGAAGTTGTTCTTGCCCGTGTCGGCTTTCCCTTGCAAGAGCAGATGCACCACCTTCCTGGGATGCAAGCTTCGGGCTTCGAGAGGATGTCCATGAGCCAAACGGAAGGGTTGCCCGATGTTTTGATTCAGCTTGCTTGGATTAGAGGTCAAAATGCGGAAGACGGGGGCCACCATGCCCCCTCCACATATTCCCCGAATTTCCCTCCGTCCTGCGAATTACGACCGTCTGTCTCCTCACAGCATCTATGGCCCTCCAAGTTTAGGCCAGAGCTCCACCGAGGTCCTAGGAGGTTTGATCATGGCACACACGCACCTGCGCCACATCCAAAGTACAATTTTTGGACCCCGGACATGGCGAGTTGCTTCGGATGGGACCCTGTTTCTGGATTGAGCGAGGACAAAGGAACACCACACAGTTTTCGAGTCACCCAACAGCCCAAAGTGGGTTTAGCCAAACAGCGCCAAACAACCCATGAAAAAGACACGCACCAATGGCAACTTTCTGTAGCACCGGAGTTTGGTGGCTCATCTGGGAGTTTCTCCACATGAAAAAAAAACCGTTGCCATCTTAGGGGGACCGATTCCCGTGAGGGCTTCGCTTTTTGGCCAGGGGTCAAGGCTCAAGCTGCTGGTTGCCCAGAAATCAACAGGTCGATGCTTCGAAGGTGTTGCGCACAGCCTTCCCTCCGATTGGCTCGGAGCCCACTGGTTGGGGTGTCGGTCGTGTTCCTTCAAGAACCAACCCCTGAAAAAATCCCCAAGCGAATCCAAACCACCAAGTTGGTGACCTGACAAAGCGATTCTGACCCCATAGCGAACCGAAACAAAAACATCTTGGCCCATTGAGGGTGCTCCAAACAATGGCTCTGCTTCAGACTTACCCCATAAGTCAAAGAGTTTTGGGATCGGAGACCTCGGAATTGTGCCAGGGATCCAGAAGCATGCGCAATTGCCATGGAGGCGACACGGACATCCAAGTCATACTCACAACACCGCTCCGTACACGCGAACAAAATGGCCCACAGTCCGCAAATGACACCGGGTACTAGATAGGTCTGGGAACAATCCACAAAGTACTCATCCCCTTGTGGCCGCTAAAAAATAGAAGTCAAATAGCCGGGTGGAAAGGGGGGCCTTGTCTTTCTTCACCCACTTTTCTTGGGTAGCAGCACCCAGAATGAACTTACGGCCTGTGGCCCCTTTTCTACAAGCACTCTCCGCCAGGCTTTGGGGTCCAAAGAGGCCTCCTGTTTCTACTCTACCAGGTTTTGGGGTCCAAAGAGCCTCCTTCTTGTTCTACTCTCCTTTGGGGTCCACCGGGTTTTGGGTCCAAAAAGCCTCTCCACCAGGTTTGAGGGTCCATTTTTACGGTCCAAAAAGTCAATTTGTGCAACTCTCCACCAGCTTTGGGGGTCCATTTTCTGCTCTGCACCGGGTGTTGGGGTCGGCTCCCCCCTTTTTCTACTCCAAAGACACCCATTTCCTCCCCGCGAAGTTTCGAATAGCCCTTGTAGGCGGCGCAGTGCAAGGGCGAGTCCCCACGCGTGAAGTTGAGCTTGTCCAGGTTGGCGCGCTTCTCAACTAAGAGCTGCACCACTTCCTTAATGTTGACCCCCGTAGCAATCATCCCCACTTCAGGAGGGAATGGGTTTGAACCATTTTCCTTTAAAGGTAGCCCCGACCGTCAGGTTCCATGTGAAAAGGGTGGGAGGGTAATCAGCCGACAGTTTGCTAATAGGGGGGTGTCCCTCCAAAAGTGGTCTGATTCCAACCATATTTCACCCAGGAACACCCCCCTATTCATACACTGGGGTTGATTTAATATGGGGTCAACATTACCCCAAATTCCTCAGACCCGGTTTTCCTGAGACTCCACAAATGACGTTTCCCCCGCGTTTTTTCCCCTCACAACGACAACTTGAACCCTGAACCAACGGTTTCCCTTTGGTTTCCCTGTGGCTGTGTGTTTTCCCTTTGATACGAGGCAGCGGTGGTTGAAGAAAACCATGGCTGATTCGTGCGGGTGGCAATGCTCACAACACGAAACCTGTACTTGCCAGAGATCGGACTCCCAGCGGCCATGGGAAAAAACGGCCAGACGTGTCTTGGGAATTCGTTGGAGTCAAAGGCACCAACCCCCGCTGCGAAAAGGAAAAACAGAGGAACGTCTCTGAGTTGGGCATGGCGGGCTCAGACCTCACAAAGATCGATGCAAGCTCCACATGTTTTCTTCATATGCCGCGCAGGCGATGTGAAGAAGGGCAGCAACGTGCGATGCAGCTGTTGGTTCAGAACCCTTGGTGCCTTTTGAACCGGTGGGTTCCACTGAACAACTCAAACGGAAGCGACAGGCGCAAAAGAAACTGGTGAGCAATCTAGACGGAATTCAAGCATGGAACCATGGTCAAATCAATACTCAAAAACCAAACGGCTTCTTGGATGATCGGCCAAGTGAATAAGCGATTAGCCGCATGGATTAAAACGCACTGAGACGACAGTCAACTTGACTTCTCGAGGGACGTATACGAGGGTGACTTCTCGAGGGACCTATACGAGGGTAACAGCTCAGGTTGCAAATCCCTAACTTGGCAACGAACACTCTGTGGCGGGGGTGCACCAACCACGCTTCACAACAGCTTTCCATACCATGATAGAATTTTGTTCTACCACGACTCGCAAGCAAGTGAAAAGGTGAACTTCGGGCCAAGCGTCGTGATGTCCATTCCAAGCAGCATCATGAAGGGCCGTCCCTCCGTTGCAATCCTCCCTGTTCTTGTTGGCCCCCGCCTCCAGCAGGACTCGTGCCACTTCAGCATGGCCTAGCGAGGCTTGCAGCGACCAGGTGGGCGTCTCTTCTTTCTGGGGAACCACCGCAAGGTAGACTTAAACCCAGGGGTGCTTGATTTGCCCAAAAGGGAAACCTCTGGCTTTAAGTCTTGGTGCAGTCAAAAAAATGGAACCCTGCCCTTGGTTGACATGGAAGAAATCAGCCCCTGTTCTTCACCAACAGTGGCCCACGCACAATTGCCACATGGATTTGGGCGGTCCAAACTTAGTGATTCCCCCGTCTTGGTGTGGAAACCAGGCGACTTTCTTTTTTCCCCAGATAGTTCCCCAGATATCTGAATGCTATAGGGGTTCTAACTTCTAATAAAGAAGCGAAAGTTATTTGCGAAATTGACAGCTCGGTGCTAGGGCGCGTGCAGTTTGGGGTGATGGTGCAGGTGCTGTTTTGGGGTCCAGTTTTGGGGTGCTGTTTGGGGCGCTGTTTGAGGTGCTGCTGGGGGGCATGCAGGGTGGGCGCACTTTTGCAAGATTGACGGTGCTCAGGGGCATGCAGTCTGGGGTGCTGGTGTAGGCACTGTTTTGGGTGCCTTTTTGCGAGGTTGACGGCCGGGTGGTCTGGGTGCTGTTCGGGGGTGCTGTTCAGGGTGCTGGCGCGGGCGCACTTCTGCGAGTGATGGCAGTGCTAGGAGCATGCAGCTTGGGGTGCTGTTTTGGATGCTGTTTGGGGTGTTGGTTGAGGTGCTCTTCGGGCAGTGCTGCCAGAGGTGCAGGCGTGCAGTCGTTAGCGAGTGTTTCGCTATCTGGGGTCTACGCTGGTGTAGTTTTAATTGTTCTTTCTCTGGTGTGTGGCTCAAATTTCGTGACTACCGCTCGTTGGAAGATGAGAATCCCCCTGCTTTCTCCCCAACAGCTGAAAGCTATGGGGTCTCTGCCCAAAATCAGATAGGCTCTGGGGTGGTGAAAATGGCTGAAAGTTGCGTGAAACCTTGGTGACGGGCACCCAAATTGACCATAGAAGACATTCAGCTCCAATTGCATCCGCTGGAGCTAGCGGGGCACAGTCTGCCGCCTTTCAAAGCAACAGTGAAGACTACCTGACTCAACTTCCTGAAACCTTCGAAGACATGGATGTGCGTGTCCAAATCCCCCCCCCCCTCCCCATGAGTGAGGAAAACCGCTGGACCTCCCTGCAAACCTTCCATTATTATTCTGTAATAACATGACTTTTCAGGGAAACTGAGACGCAACAAACCCATTTGCGGGGTATGTCGAGGTACCCTTTCTGGGTCGGTGAGGGGAAACAAAATTGGCACAAACTCATGTTACCCAACTCAGTTTGTTTGACCAAAACCGCCTTAAATCTCCTCTAGAACTTCCTGATTCCCGAGCCCTTTGAGCCTTGCTCCGCGGCTTCGTGCAGGGCCAGGGAGTCCGTTGAAGTCTTCACGGCGTTGGGGTCACAGGGCCTCGAGCCGCAGCCCGAGTTTTTCTGGGAGCTTCCATGTCAGTCAGAGGGAGACTAGGTCCAGATTTGAGAGGTTAGAATAAGGCTACCAACTTTTTTTCGGTAGTCTAGTTTAGTAGGGGCAACCCTCCCCCAAAAAAGGGTGAGAAAAGGGCACGACTGAAGGACCCACCATGCCCTTCAAAATTGGGTTCAGTCACATCCCGAGTTGATGGGCCAGAAAGAAAAAGCCCGAACTTCTTGTTTACCACTAACATGGTCTTCCCAAAAGGTGACTCAAGTCCAGGAACTTGGCAAGTGAGATTCCCACAAAATCAAAGGGGTCATAACCAAAATAACAATTCGATTTGGTCCTGCAGGAGTATGTGCCATGTAGGCAAAATCCGATTTTCAGCAATTGGGATGGATGAAGCCTTGTAAAGTATTGGGACGGGTAAACCACCTGTAGGTGTGCGTCCATCCACAGCAGATTCCCTTTCAATCCAGGAGAAACAAACAACATAGAATATCCATTTCAGCAACTGAAAGGGGTTCATATAACCACCAACTTGCACCAAGCAAGTATCATCTTCTAAATTGGGCCAGCCACTAATTCAATTGTGGGTTGAAGCCTGATTGATTTTGACATAATCCTTGCTTTGACAGTGTGGGAGGTGTCATCTCTGAAGCCAGTGTGGCATTTTCAAGGCTCCTTGCTATCGCAGAAAATGGCCACCTGAAGCCCAGTCCACAAGAATGGCTGGTGCAAACCTTGTGAGTCCTTCCTGGCCGGAAAGCAGTTGTTATCGACCCAACAAAACCCCGTCTTTACTTGCTTGGTTTTAGTCTGCATCGCATTGTAGGGCGTTTCACTCTTGTGGCTCGATTGGTCTCTTTCGGCTTTTAGCTTCACTCAGGGCTTCACCCCTGCAATTGGCCACTCTTCCCTTCATATCTCAGAGCTTGAACTTCCCTTGTTTCATCTCGCCTAGGGTGCGAATCAACACCGGCCGTAAACCACAAACATTCGAGGGTCAAGGACTGACCAGAAAACCAGGCTCGTCAATCCGGACGCATTGTTCTTTGGCTTTCAAAAATTGTTGAGGTCAATCAGGGTGTGTGTCAGAACAGAATCGGCGTGCGCCAGAAAGGTTGTAAATCTGTCCTTTTTTGCTGCCCCAAACCAACCTGAAAAGGGTAGCCTGAAATTAGATATGTTGGATTTTTTGGGGCCCTTGTTTGGTACCCGGTACCCCCTTCAAAAGGTGCAAGGCGGCACCACGGTCCAAAAGGAGGCCATACTTTGACGACGTGATGAATCCCACTAAACTCTAGGAACCGCGTGGCCGGGGTTTCGCTGAGCAGGGAACCCGCCACTTGCATGACCCCCAAGTCAGACATATGTCCACTAAGGCAACCCACGTACGAGGTTTTGGTCGAGCAGCTCTTCCAGAAGCCGCACCAGCTTCTCCAAGTCGCCGCTCTTGGCGCTTTGGAACAGCAGGCTATGCCTGAGCCAAACGCGAGTCTGTTCAAGACGGAAAAACACCCGGCAAGCAACGCAGAACATGTAAATTCCGCAAACCAGACATGACCAGCCACCCCTCCAAACACCTGCGTTCTTGCCGTGTCAGTTGAGGGGTGGGAGAGGAACCCCCCGAAAGCTTTCGAGTTTTTGGCTTGGGGCTTCCTATCCCGGCACGCCCTCGAAGCTCAGCGGGGTTCGCCGCATGGAGATCCGATCGAGGAAAAGGCAACTCTTTGGGGAAGACCCCCAGCTCCTTTCACTGGGCTCCAAGTAGAATTCCTGCTTCTGTTGCCCCCTGCCACAAAAGAATGAAATTCAGATCCAAAGAAGCAAACTTGAAACCACCCATGAGAACAGGAAGCGAACATGTGTCCTCTCAATGGCCACCATATCCAAACATGTGCAGAGAAAATAGGTACTTTTTCTGATGCAAAAGTGGAGTTCCTATCCCCATGCCTATACTTTGTCAGTGGCCAATGTGGACTTCGGCTTCATTCCGAGAGAGGAGGGGGTAGTGGAGAATCAATTCATGTTAGGGGGATCACTCGGATTACTATGGAACCTTCACGCGCATGTCGGATCCATGAGCATCCCTACACAAATCAAAGGGGAACACACAGCCCCCAGCTATGGGTCTAGGACCAGGTAGTACTGGGAATTATATATATATATATATATGTATGTATGTATGGTTTCCGTCCCTTTCCTGGTTGACGTTGGAAGGGGAGCACAAAAAACAAGTTTAGCAGTTAAGGAAGATTCCCACTAAACCACAATAAGCAACCATGTAAAATGTTTCCCAACAACAACCTTGTTTTGGGGGAACAACATATCCAAACAAGTTGCTCGGGAATTCCCAAAGGGCCACTCAAGTGGCAAGCTAAAACCATGCAGCCCATGGGTTCAGGTCGTGGCTTCGATTAGATCAAAAAGAGTTCACAGGCGATTCCTTTGGCAGAAATGGACATTTGCTGTGCACCAGGAAGGGTTTCATCCGTCCTGCATTAAGATGAGGGATCTGCGCAGGTGGCAAGCTTCAAGTTGCACCCCAAGAGACTGAGCTTGAATGCACTCATACTTGGCCATGGGTCAAAATCCCGTACCCCCAGTGAACATCCCAATCCAAACTAAAATCGACTAAAATGGGTGGTGCACCTACCCCAAGATGGTACCATTGGTTTTGACCCACGGCCACCTGGCTGCATGGGACCTCCAAATTGTTTGTCGATCCATGTGCGATCCGTTGTGTCGTGGTGAAATTGATTACCAAAGCCTGCCTTGCGATCCGTCCCCAAAAACCGGCAAACAAAATAACATGGATCAACGGGCTCTTTTAGTAACTCGACAGTCGCACTCGCCTGGGATCGTCTGCGGCCAAGTAGGGGCGCACAATGGCCACCAAGGTGTCGGGGCCTAGAATGGGACCAATTCCTTGCCTCTTCAAACCAGATGGAACCTACTGGGTTCCAATCAACGAGGAAAACTTGGCCCAGCCCCCAATCAGGTTCCATGTTAGTGCTGGAAGGCTACGAGGGAACCAGCAACTTACGAAAACTCCTGCTTGCAGATACCAAGTCCCCCCGAGACCTATTCGTGGGCTACAATGGCGGCTAACCACTTGGCAGAACACCCAAGTGCCGCGTCTGTTGCCCCAACCCCAAAATCATCTCTACAATTCCGGCCGCCATCTTTGGGGCATAGGGTTGGCTTTCAGAACGGCGTTCGGCCTCCAGCCAAGGGGCTACGGGGGCTATGGAGACGTTCCAACGGTCATGTCTGGTTCCCCCCAAAAGATGAGACAGAACCAGGGTCTATCCCGCGACAAACAAATCCACCAGTTCAGGTGTTTCGGAGGGTAAGGATACTTCCTCCTACATCCCAAGTTTTCTTGTTTCAGGCCGCCCCTTTCGGAGCGATGTACTAAAGGGGAGCCGAAAGGAAGGAACAAAACTAGAAGAATTGCGCACCAAGAGGAAACTAAAATCTCAACATGGCCTTTCCAACCGTGATGTTTCAAACTACCCAAAGGGGGAACTATGGGTCTCACTCCAAATAGGCTGAGGCTCCAATGCCGAGAAACGTGCGCTTTTCTTCTTGATTCCCCTTTAACCCCCCCCCCCCGCAACCACCTTTGAAAAATATGGGTCTGACTGCAAGGGGGAGGGTCCAATGCCGATGTTATTTTATTTGCTTCCCTTTCCCCCTTCCGCCCTCCCCCCCAAAAAAAACAAAACTGTTCTCTTCCCTTCCTCCCCCCTCCCAAAAGCGTGGCCTTACCAAACAAGTTGGGACGCGTCACGTCCCGGCCTTGCGCTTCTTCTTTGGAGCTCCAGGGGCTGTCGGGGCCCAGCACTTTCTCGCCCTTGGCCAACTGGAGCTGGCGGAAGTTGCTGAGCTCCAGGCGTCTGGCGAGCTCCCGCCTCGGACGTCTGAGTCTGCACATGCTATGTCATTATGTCCAAAACCTGAAATAACTTGCTGATGCTTGGTGAATGTGGGAATGAACCTGGGGATTCATTAAAGGAAAAAACACCCTAAAAAAACCTGACATGTAGTGAACGTCCTATCTTTTTTGTGGTTTCTTGTCGTTTGGTCACCCCATGTATGTCGGACCTTTTGATCAAACCCCATCTGAGTCTCAGAATGTAGCGCCTTATCCTGCTGGTGCAATAGGCAGGGAAGGAGAAATGGAATTGACCCCTTATAAACCATCCAACTGGTGGTTTCCTTTAAGGGGACTCCTGGGTTCATTCTCTCATTCCCTGCTGAGCACCAGCAAGATAAGGGATCCCCAGTAAAGGATCTTTGCCACTGTGAGCTCGTTTTACGGTGAGCTCGCCATAAACTATGCAGATTTGATGCGAGCAGCCAGGCCTTGGGGCAATTGACTCAGAGTAACCACCTCAAAAAGCGGTGGACATGAGTCCCCACCAAGTGCATCAAAGAGTCCTCTATTCAAAATAACACCCCTCTGAGTCGATGTTATGCCCTTTGTTTGAGAGGTTGTCAGGGGAAACAATACTGGCATGACCTGTCCGACCTTTGGCAAATTCTTTGGGAACAAGTGCGCCAACCCTCCTATGGAATGCGTTTCAACCAAAAAATAACTCGGAAAAGGACGGATCTCGGACCGGTGGGGAACTGACCATTGTCACAAGGATACTAACTTGAAAAACGAGGAGAATTGGGTTGCCATGGGGCCAAAACGGGCAAAATACGCATCTGAGTTTTGGCCCCGGATGTGGGCATTGGACAAAACCTGAATCTCCCAATGCCCCTCCCCAAATTCTTGGTAGCGTGGCTGGCTATTGCCCCCTGTCACTCCTGTGCAGACAAGTGTGCACACACACGCATTTCCAAAAGGCTTTGTGCGGATCCAATTAGCAGCCTTCCATGTGGTTAAGGCCCCAGGAAAAAGATTTCAGTAGTGATGGATTCCTTTTAAAACCAACAAGGGAAAATTATAAAAAAAAATAATAAGCAAATGGAGGCAGTCAAAAGGTAGATGTTTCGACCGTGCTGGCTGAGAAGCGTTGACCCGAGTTGGCTTGGATCCCCAGGTGTGCCAAAGCAACCCGAGTACAGGAGTTCAATCAATGGGAAACCACCGGGCCTTGGTACTTGGTTTCAAAGGTTTCTGCACGTTCTACAATGCTTCCAAAACCTGGAATACGATTTGGATCCCCAAGTCAACCTAAATCATGCTGCGCTCGTTTTAGTTGCAAGTGAGCCCCCCACAACAAAGCCAGAGTAATGCCCGAATACCGAATTTGAACCAAACAGGACCTCCAATAGCCAGTCTCCCCTCATGGCTCTGAATCAGTGATGGTTTCCTTTTTTCTTTTCCCTTCAAACCAACCCTAGAATGGAGGCCTCTAACAAAGACAGGACCATATGGTTATGACTTTTTGTGAGGGTGTGTAATGCGCGACGCGCCACGAATCTTGTTGCGGAGGTCTGTAACACAGGTCATTATTACTCAGGTCTGTAACATCAAAACAATCCTTGACAAGCTCCAGTAGCATTAGCACAATGTAACGCAGAACTACGAAGAGCAGCAGCTCCCGCTCGAAAGCCGCAACTGTTGAGTGCAAGTGAAGCACGCCTCCGCAGCTCCAGATTGAAATTTGCAACTGCCGACGCCAAGCCAAGCGATGGCAAAAAGTGGGGTCACTGGCCCGGGTTTGGGTTGGGTCTGTAACGAGGTATGTACACAGATGTAACGAGGTCTGTAACAAGGCAAAGCACGGCGCAGTACGCAAAGCGCGCCTCCGCAGCTGCAGCTTGATTGCAGCTATTCCACGCAAAGCCAAGCTGCGGCAAAAAAAAGGGAGGTGGCTGGGGTTAGGTCTGTAACAAGGCATGTAGCGGCTACGGGACCAGGTCTGTAACAAGGCAAAAGCAAAACGCGCCTCTGCAGCTCCACCTTGATTGCAGCTGTTCAACGCAAGCCAAGCTGCTGCAAAAAGGGGGGCTTGGGTCTAAATATGTAACCAGGTGTGCAACGAGGTATAGCGGCCCCTGTTGCAACTTTTTATCTGAATGGTAAGCTCTCTGCAAGTTGACTCTTCAGCGAAAGCATGCCCTGCAAAATTCTGCCCCACAGGCACCCATGGGGCATCACTGAGTCTGTGCATGCATTGGGGTATGTGACGAGCGGCATGCAATCAGCCAAGCGGTTTGTTCATCTGAGGTGTGTAACGGGGGTGTGCAACGAGGGGTGTGTAACACGCCAGCGGGTCTTGTTACAGAGGTCTGCAACGAGGTCTGTAACGAATGTCCGCCTCCAACCAAAACAGACAAAATTTGAAATGGGAGCTCAGGCACGCCACCGCCCGGTCCACCGGAAACAACCCCCCCCGCCTCAGCGCATCGTGGAAGCAGCCACTTCGAAGCTCGCCCTGGTCCTCGTCTTCCCACCACTTGGCGAACTCCTGGGATCGATTCAACTGCCAAGGATAAGCCCTGAAGCCTGAAGCCTGAACGGGTTGATAAAGGATAGCCCCCCCCCGTAGACCCCTCGGTCTATGGTTTTGGGAGTTCTCAGAATGGTCACCTATGCGTTTTCAGAGTAGTTTCCGCTTGGTATCCCAAAATATAGGGGGCTCAAAACGGGGGTCCGCTAAGAAACCCACCAAAACCCACCAAACCGGGGTGTTTTTGGCCGAGTTCGACGAGAAAGCCGCAAATACTAACAGGGTGAACTCCAATGAACGAGTGACATATCAAAGGGTTTTCACCCAAGTTGCCAACAACTTATCTGGAAGAACAAACTTGGGCAAACCATGAAATTACTATAAGTCTCTGACGAAACGTGACTTGCAAACTTGGAAGGCCCAAGGGTTTTTTTGGGGTTTTGCAAGGTTTTCTTGGGCTCAGGAGTTTGCCTTTTCATACCCAGGAAGAAAGATTACCTTGGAGTGTTTTGCAGGCAGTCCGGGTTTCTGATGGGCTGTTGGTTCTTTGTCAGAGTCCCTTTCTGTTGGGACAAAGGGTATCATGCCATTGAGATTGTTCGATAGACTTGTCCAACCAGTACAGGGTTCCCTATATTCCTGTTCCACAGCAACCCGCCGGAAGGTGACCTGTAGAGACAACATCATGCAAAATCCTGCTCCAGCTAGCCGGCCCCCAGCCGGCAAAAACTAATCAAATCCCCTTCTGGAAGCCGATAGAAGCCGGTCAACTTCCCAGAAGCCAGTCAAATCCCTGCAAAGACCGCTGCTAGAAACCGGTCAGATCCCGCTAGAAACCGGTCAACTTCCTCCTCTCAAAGCTGGTCCAACTCCGGTCAAATCTGCCTGGAAGCCGGCCAAATTCCCCTTAAAACCGGTCAAAGTCTCCTTCAGAAACCAATCAATTCCCCGCCAAAAAACAGTAGAAACCGGTCAACCTCCTTCTAGAAACCTTGTCAAGCCCCCTCTCAAAACAGTCGTTCAGGCCCTGGAAGCCAGTGGAATCGCGCCCACCCTGCGCCGACTCACTCACTCTAGTAAACACAAGACTTCAAGGCAAACTAAAGCACGGTGAAAACCTCCAAGCCAGCCAAAAGCGGACTGGCCGAGGCGGGCAACGCGAAGCGTTTACAACAAAAGTTCACGTTGACCATGGATCAAGAAAAGCGAAAAGAGGAGCGGGTGTCACCCACAAACGTGATCCGGACTAAACGGGACCCGTCAGCTTCGGCTTCCGGGGCTGGAGGAATCTGTGTTCCAAACCTGAGGGTTCCAAACAGTTGCGGATGACACGCAAGAAACGCCGCCATGCTTGCAATCTGTTGCTGCAGGACCTTTTGGGAACCTGTTGGAGACCTTTCCTGACGCATCATGTTCGAAGTCCCCTGGAAATAGAAATACATGTATACGCATATGTGTAGTAATAGATTCCCTGGAAAACCAACAGGGAAAC
Organism: Effrenium voratum; assembly: GCA_963377175.1. Classification (NCBI taxonomy): domain Eukaryota; class Dinophyceae; order Suessiales; family Symbiodiniaceae; genus Effrenium; species Effrenium voratum. The sequence goes on along the minus strand of CAUJNA010000702.1, from coordinate 291,148 downwards.
AAACTATTCAGTGCAACAGTGAAAAAAGAAACTGCACCTATTCTCCCAAAAGATGGAAAGGTACCCAACAGGAAAGCAAGTAATGTTGACCCAGGATTAATAAACCCGTCCCACTACTAGGGGGGTGTTCCCTCCAAAAGTGATGAATCCCCACTAAAAGGGGACACCCCCCTATTAATCAACCAGGGGTTTATTAATCCGGGGTTAACATTAGAAGTTACAGTTTCTTTTGGGGGACCTTTCGATCTTGGGCTTCCGTTCCGAGAGTTGAGAAGGCTCCTCTGCTGTGATGAGCTCCCGGCCACTGGACAGGCGTACGCAAACCATGGCGCCGGCACTCTTCAAATCGCTGACCGACCAGCACAACTGGTGTTGTTTTTCTCGGCTGGTTCTGGAAATGTGACATGTTGTCGCCTTTCAAGGGCATTCAACAAAACGTGATTTGACAAGTTGACGTAGGCTGCCTGACATCTTGGGCCATGCAGAAACAATGCGCTGTCCAAAATAGCAGGTTGGTCAATCCTACACAACTCATGTGTGTTTGGACATATCAGCGGGGCCAAAACCTTTGGTGCTGCCGTTTTCTCAAAGGAGTGCTGAGACTACCAACACAGGGCTTGCGCTCTACGCTCTGCCTCAGGAAGGTCCGGCAGACCAATGGGACTCACTCGATGTGGATCCGTCTGAACCACGCAAACCGGAAACCCAAGGAGCCAAGGGCAAATACTTCTCTCAAGGGCTGCGAAAATTGGTACATCATATCGGTCACGGGGTTCCATAAGTCTATTCATATTTCTACCCTGATGTTTGGCTGAACGGCACTCTCTTTTTCTTGGTCCCCCCCACCGCCCGGAAAAAGTCAAACAAAAACAAGCATAGGTTAAACAACCGGCAAACCTTGGTTGACGTTGGAAGGGGAGCAACAATTCTTCAATTTGAGCAGTTCAAAAATCCCCACTAAACCACAAGATGCAACAATGTAAAAAAAGAAAAAGAAAGAAGAAGCTGTTTCCCAACAACAACCCATGAAACAAGGGACCCCCTCCCCCCCCCCCCGGCTGGGACAAAAAAAACAACAACAACAAACAAAGGTGAAACAACCCATGAAAAAAAAGGCGCTAAAAAAAGTGTCCAGTGCCACGAAACCGTGGGTGGTTTCACCTTTGTTTGCTGTTCACTGGAAACCTGGGTTTCGCTCCTTGGACTGAGCTCGCTTCCGCAGACGTGCGCGGATGCCCTTGGGCAGCTGGACGTCTACCCTCGGGCGCCGCACGGGCGGGTGGCTTTGTCTCAATGGGGCCCCAACCGTTGCCTTTTGGCTTCCCGTTAAAAGGACTTAATGTTTTGGTTCTCCCAACTTGGGCCGACAAACAAAAGATTCATGTTTCATACTGCTGTCCCAGACTCTGCGTGCGTTTCTTGTTTAAGATGGAATCGGTCTTTCGCCCCCCCCCCCATTGGCCAATACAGGGGGGGCCAAACAACCCCTGGTTCAGTGGCCGGGTCCTTCCAAGTAGAGATTTTCAGGGGCTGGCAAATCACTTCCAAGAAACAATTGGGTCCGTGGCCGCGCGCATAGTCCAAGGCGACAAACATGATTGCAATTCACATATCTATATATATATATAGTGTTTAGAGTTTTTTTGTTTCGCACACATCACTTGCAATTCGCAAACTGGAGATGTGTGCGATCCCAAAGGGCCTTCATGGGTGAGATGGCTCCGGCCGAAGTGAACTCGACAGGTAGAACAATTAAGCTGCTGCTTTGTTCTTCCCGCTTAGCCTGAGGGGCGGGCTAACAAAAGGCATACACAGAACAGTGACCGCTAGAGTCAACACCACAAGCTCAACAAGAGGAAACCCCCAACACAAAAATATGGAACACCACAAAACACATGAGCCAAGAGCTGCGGCTTGGCCTGCGCCGAAGTTTGGCATTGCATCCCAGCGGCTTTTCCCAATCCAAGTCGTCCTCGAACATGATCTCAAAGACATGTCCTGGCCAAGGGCTTCTCTCTGGGACAGGGGAGAGCTCCAAGCAAATGGACTAGAACGAAGGCTCGAAAAAAGCATCTGTTTTTGCCTTGCGTAGGAGGTCAGATTTTATCAAACAGAACTTGCAACATGATCTCTTCTACCCTAACCCTCCCCCCTTAAGGGGCCCGCTTTCATTTTATTGGGAATCCGTAGGGAAAAGCAGCGTAAACGCCAGGTAACCAAAAGCAGAGAACAAGGGACACCCACTGAATTGGTGGGTTTTTTGTGGTTAAGGGGTGGTGTCCCATTTACCCTCTACAAGAACCACATGTTCAAATCCCCAAACCACCAATCCAAACAAGGAATGAAGGGTTGCCTGAGTATCTCTGGTCGAACACTTTTCTCGCTGGAAAAGAAAACACAAGTTCTGGCCATGTGCTGGGAAGGGATGGATTCCACTGGTAGATTGGAACCAACCTGAAACCAGAACAATCCGGACCCATTTTGTTCACTCAAGCTGATCTAAAGGACACCTTTTAAAGGCTGGCCCCACATAAATCATGGCCCGCAAAGGGTGCTCTTTTTTGACAACACTCCCAATGTGCCGTTGGGTTGTTTCGGCTGGCTTCGGTCTTCAACAAGCAGCTTGTTGATTCATAGTCGCCACCATCCTTGGTGTAGTCGGTGTCAATGGACGTAAGCATTTCACGCAACTCTTCCATTGCTGATGACACCTTCTGAGCTGAAGACAGAGGTGAGAATGCTGGCAAACGCTCAACAACTTCAGATGCATTGATGGCCTTATGTTTGTCATGTTCCAGGTACTCCTTCAAATTGTTCAACTCCGCCATGGACAAATCATGAAATGCCTTCTTCAGATCCAACTTCTCCATCGCATTGATGTTGACCGTCGTGTAAAAAGCTGCCTCAAAGATCTTCCTGTCATCTGCTTGGATTTGAATAAGTCCCATGAACAAACAACTTCCAGTAGTTATAGATCCCCTTGAAAGCCAACAAGGGAAAATAAAACACATTCTTAAGCAAATGGAAGCTTGGTGTAGTCTTGATATCCAAGGCGCTACTGGTCAAAGTTGAGCCACAACATGGTTTGCAAGTGTCCCACAATCGGGACCTTCTAAAACCATCATTTCCCTTGTGGCCTCCTTCTTTTTTTGCCCCTATCTACAGAGCTCCTCAATCGGGGGTCCCACGTGCCATAGTCAAAAGTTGTGAGCTGTAAAAAAAGACCATCTCCACCGCACAGGAACAAACCAAGGCACATAAGTATCCCTCCGCAGATTTTACACGTGATGAACTCCTGGGTTTGCCTGGGGTATGGTTTCCAGTCTGGTGGACAATATTTTCCCTTGGCTCAAAGACACAGAGATTCCGCTGGTGTCTTAATCAGGGCAGCCACGGGCTAGCTTTTGATGCCCCGGATGAAAGGGTAATACAAGAAAATACCATCTTTGGGGTTCCGGATTCACACGCTGTCACACTCACTTTCGAGGGTGAATTGCCGGACGAGGAAAGAAAGCTGATATGTCCAGACGCCCTCGTACAGGTGCTTTAAGTGGGAGGAAGGGTAAGCCTTCAGGACCACGTTTGAACCAACAGTCAATGGGTTTCAGGCCAGTACTTCGTGTGGTGATTTGGCACGTGTTTAAGAGAAACATGTTTTGCTTGTCAAGAACCCCAGATGAAATAAGGGCTCCCTCCCCTAAAAGTGACAAAGACAAGCATCTCCTACAGCCATGGATTAAAGTGGCGATAGCGACTGAGCCGCACTCCGACCGCTCCTTCCGCATGCTCCAACTTGGGCTCACACTTCTGACCTCAGCTTTTCAGAAGCACAGATTTGTCAAGTGCTGGTTTCCCCCATAACCGTTTCCTTTAGCCATCAGGCCAGGGAACACATCGAAAAGTCTCCAACGACATGCTATCAGATGTATGGCTGTGGCGAATTCAAACAAAAATGGCTTGCCCGATCGGTAAGTGCAAACATGGACCAAACCCTGCGGCTTGCCCCGATCGCTGAATTTTGAGCCACATATGGGTATGGCTCAAAAAAACGGTACCAAAATGGAACCCTGGTGGGTGGAAACATGGACCAAAACCTGCGTAACCCTAGCTCTTTAATTTTGAGCCACTGCCATATGACTCGTCTATCTTTTGGAGCCGAGTTCCTGTGCCGTATTTTACCCGGCATGGAAGGCCATTTGCTGGGGGGAATTTCCGGAACCCGGAGACACACCATCGAGGATACTTGGTAGACGTTGGAGGGGGAGCATTTGTCAATTTTAGCAGCTAAGTGGTTGGATTTCAACCACTAAACCACAATAAGCAAAAATGTAAAATGTTTCCCAACAACAAGCATGGATACTTGGTAGGCAAGATTGTGGAACCCCAATGGCGATGTAAGTGACCACTATAGAAAGCTGGATGGATGTGGTGGCTCGTCATTGATAGTACGAGTGGATGCCAAGAATGGTCAGGTCATGGATTTGTTGGGCTTGCTATGCAATGGGTTTGACAGTAAAACAGCAACTACACATTTGGATGAAAGTACTCCTATAGGCTTGTACTGCCATCGCTTCTGGGCCGGAAGAATGAACTTGACTTTCTGGGGTATGTGGGTTCACTTGAAAGAGAACTACGCATCCACTTCTATAGAAGGCAACGGCGAAAACCATCATGTACAATCTGTCAAAACTGATTCGCTGCAATCGCATAACCAAAAGTCAAAGGTTGGTTCGCACTGGGCAACCGAGAAAACTCAAATACCTGCAGCAGTGGAAACTCGCCGACAAACCAGCAATCCCAACGGATGCGAAGTAGATTTTGTCCATCCGCACATCCAAAAACCCGAAACAAGATTTGGAACACCACATAGGAGTGTTTTTCTTTTTAATATCCCCTTTTTGTTGGTTTTCAAGGCCTGCGAAAAAGAACACCACCCTTTTTTGGGGTTCCCCAGGCTCGCCCAAAAACAGGACACTGGGCATATCCATTCTCCCGACTCCCTCTGGGCGTCCGGGCACACGCTGAAGCTGGGGCAATGGATGCACCGAAAGCGTGGGCCCACGATGCGGTCCACACCGCACACGGCACACCTGAGCCGCAATCAGAACGTCGCCGTCTGCGGTTCCTTACGGTTTGTTGGGGTCAAACACAAAAGGACTGGAAAACTCAAATTACTTTACTTCGAGTGATCCCCACCTTTGAAAATGCAAGCAAATCACTGGCACGCAAGCTCTTTCTCAAGGTCAGGTGCAGGTGTCGTGGCAGGCGCAGCGCTTTCGCAAGGTCAGGTACAGATTTCGTGGCAGGCGCAGCACCTTCACAGGGTCCAGTTCAGATTTCGTGTCTGGCGCAGCACTTTCGCAAGGTTAGGTACAGATAGAGAGATAGATACATAAACAGACAGATAGACAGATAGATAAATAGATACATAAATAGTAGATAGTCAGATAGATAGATTGATGGGTAGAAAAGACAATAGTAACACAACTCAGAGGAAAGCTGAAACAAGTCATGCTCTTTCCCTACACCGAGGTGGCAATCTAATTCGCTGTTATTCAGTCAACTCTGAGAAGCGGAGCATTCAATCAGGCTCCTAACCGGGGCTCCCGAACAGCGTGCGCGCACGTAGGGCGTGCGAGCATATGCTGGGGCGCGCAGAGCGTCTAATGCTCGGACATAGAACAAGAAAAATCTTCGGCGCTGCAGAAAGGAAGAACTCTAGGTCGCTCTTGGCTGACTTGCAGTGAACGCAGTCTAGGCGCTCGGCAGCAGCTGGACTGCTGCCAAGCGTCACCTGGGCAACGCATGTGAGAAGAGCATCTTTCAATGCACCCGTGTCTGTGGAGGCAGCGCCAGTGTAAGAGACTGAGAGCATGGGCAAACTGAGAAATTTGGCGTCTAGCCGGTATCTAGCCAGAAGCACAGTGTCTGACTGGTCGCAGAGGTTGCCCGCAAGGCAACGCCTCTAGAAAGTCTAAGAAGTAGTTCCGGTCTGCCGACAGATGCTGCGTATACGGCGCTTTGCCGCCCGCGTGGCCTTGCAAAAACTCTGCGCAGCAATGAATTCGGAGAGCAAGGCCCGGTGTGTTTCCGGCCATAGCTGGGGTCCTCAAACTTCCGGAGCTTTAGCTGCGTTTGAACGAGACTGAGAACGCTGCTTGACAGGCAGAGCAGTGGAGCCGGTGCTTCAGGGAACAGCAAAAGGCACGTCTTTACACGACGGCGGCCTCGACTTGGAAGTGTGTGGCTTACATCAGTTATCCTTTCTGCGCAAACCGCGCAAGAACCTTGTGATCAACTGTCAAGTAAGGGTCGCGCGTGGGGAGTGCTTGTAGTAGGAACACAAGCGAAAGCAATGGTGCCGGAGCTGCTAGCACTACAACTACGACCGTTTGCAGCCCGCATCGCACCTGTAATGGAGCGATTAAAGTAATACCCGTGAGTGAGAAGACTGGTAATTGTTATGCTGCCAGGGCTAGCGGAGTAGCAGCCGGTCAAAGATTGCATTGCGGCCGTGTAATGAGCCGGAATGCTCGCAGCATCCATGCTGCGTATCGGCGTAGGTGTATTTAGCAAGCTGCCGACACCCTGCTCTCCAGAAACCAGGTTCCAAAATAGTCACATGATTGTAACAACTCCACCGCAACAGCAGACATGGGCCGTGCCCCGAGTTCCAGCAGCACCGAAGCGCCGCCGGGATCGCACCCGGGTTAGGAAGACCCCCTTCGCCTCTCCCATTGGCCCCGCAAGCGGGCGGGCAACCAAAATCCAAAGACCGAGAATAGTGGGCTTACCCCTGGCTTACCCCTGGGCACCCGGCACTCGAGCCAGTCAAACGAGACCAACACGGCAATGGATGACGCAAACAGAGGACACTCCAAGTTGCAGCTCCGCGGGTCGGATGGATGGTCGGATGCAGCTCCGCGGCAGGTTTTCTGCTTTCCGGGTCCGTCTTGCGAGCTGCCGAAGAAATTTGGCTATGCTCAGTCTAAGGAATTCAGGTCGCTCTTCTGCGGGAGCAGTTTCCTCAAGCAGACCGGCATTTTTTGGGCGTGGAATTCTTCTCTTTCTCTTCCTTCCTCTCCTGCCTCTCCTCCTTTTTCTTCTCTTTTACATTTTTTTGCATTTAATTTCTTTTCCATGGCTGCCAGGTCGCAGCAGCGCGAGATTCCGGGAATCATGTCTTGCATGTGGATCGGTCTAAACAGGTCCAAGCTTGCCTAACTCTAGCATGATCTTCTCTAAAACAAAGCTCCGGTCTCCACCAAGATGCCAGGGTAATCGTGGCAGTGGATGGATGGATGGATGGATGGATGCATGGATGGATGGATGGATGGACGGATTAGATACATTGGATAGATAGATAGATAGATAGATAGATAGATAGATAGATAGATAGACAGATAGAGAAAAATCGAGACAAATGAGAACAAGTTTCGCGAGATAGATAAACACACAGACAGAGATAAATAGATAGATAGATAGATAGATAAATAGATAAAATGATGGATGCACAGATAAACAGGTAGATATGTAGATACATGGATAGATAGGTATCGAAAGAGAGAGAAACTGATAGAAGATAGATAGAATGACAAATAGATAGCTAGCTAGATAGACAGATAGATAGATAAGAAGTAAGATACGTAGATATGTAGGTGTTTATAATATCTAGAAACCCTTACGTCAGAGGTGCGGGAAAAAGAAAGCGCGCAGCGCCTGCCGAAGATTGATGGATCTCTGCAGTAGCCTAGCCACGGCTGCGCGCACGAATGTTGCATTGAGCCCACGGGTCAACAGACGGGTAAGGAAGTCACCTTCTAGTGACATGATGTTCACTCTCACACGGACCTGCCAAGGGCGCGCTGCTTGCCTGGTGCTCTTCGAAACAGAAACACAATCTGTTATCTGCGGAGTGGATCTGCGGAGTGCATCTGCGGAGTGGATCTTCCCACAGAAAGAGTAGAGATTGATAGCTAGCTCGTTAGATACAAAGATAAACACATGGAAACAAAGATTAATAATTAGATAAATAGATACAAGATAGATAGATAGATAGATAGGTAGATAGATAGATAGATAGACAGACAGATAGAAAATAGACCATATAGAGAACGATAAACAGATAGATAGGTTGCTGGATGGACAGATAGATGGAGGTAATTATTCAGAAGCAAATAGATATATTAATATATGAATGGCTCGATAGATAGATAGAGGGATAGATAGATAGAAGGTAGAAAGATAGACAGACAGATACACAGACAGATAGACAGAAAGATTGACAGAGAGATAGATAGGTAAATGCATAGAAAGAAAGAGAGAGATAGATATGTATATATTTAGGTAGTCAGACAAAAAAGATAGTTGAATGGCTCGATAGATAGATAGAGGGATAGATAGATAAAAAGGTAAATAGATAGACAGACAAATAGACAGAAATATAGACACACAGATAGATAGATAGATAGATAGATAGATAGATAGATAGATAGATAGATAGATAAATAGTCAGACAAAAAGATAGTTGAATGGCTAGGTAGATAGGTAGACAGACAAATAGACAGGTAGATAGAGAGAGAGAGAGAGAGAGGGAAAATGATAGATAGATAGAGTGAGACAACGTAGGCCCTTCGAAAAGTGTGGCCCCGCGAAGAAAAGTCCAGCACAGCACACTCCGCAGCCATCCCCGGTGTAGGAAGTAAAGGAGGAACGGGAGCACATGCGGAAAAGGAGGAAGGGGATGAGCAGGAGGAGGAGGAGGAGAAAGGGAGGAAGAGGAAGAGGAAGTTGGAGGAAAGCGACGATGAGATAAAATCTAGAGACCCTCACCTGAGAGTTGGGGAAAAAGGGTTTTGTTTGAGGGATGGGGACTAGCAAATCACGGGTATGTGTCAAGATTGCCCTCAAAAGAACAAAACGTCGCTTTCCTTTGGGAGTCCCTTTAAATCTACACCCAAAAAGGGTACCAATCTTGAGCACATGAAAGGGAACCCACAGGAACACCTCACACCGACTATTCGGGTTCCCCTATGCCAAACCAGGAGTTTCGACATGAACAGGGAGCCGAAAAAGAAGATTCTTACTAAACAAGAGGACCACTAAACCAATTGCCTGGACCCAAATTTATGAGGTGACTGTCCTTTTTATATGGGTAGTTTGAGGGTTCAGGTGGCTTGCAGACCGTCGGCCCAAACGGCCCAAACGTCAACCGGCTGAGTCTGGCGCGCGGTCAGCAAGTGGCGCACGCCTGGCGTTGGAGGATCGGCATCAAATTGGCATGCCTATATGGCTCATGCGACCTGCTTCAGGCTATCTTAAAGCCATTCTACAGCCATTCACCTTGTCCATGATCCAGTTGACGTCTCCGCTGCGGCCTGCTGGATCAAACAGTTTGTCCGATCCGAGCTCCAGGATCAACAAGAACCTCTCCTCTTCTCGCCCTTCAGCACGTGTTAGACGCCGCACTGCTCCGTCGTCTTTCCCAAGGCGATGAACATCGGAAAGTGAAGCTTCTCGTCCGCATTGCTGGCGCTTGTCTCCTTGTCTCCCAGGGGGAGCTGCAGCGTGAAGGGCAGCTTGTCCATGCTTTCCATTCAGGTGGTGTCTCTCTCAAAGGGAGAGGGGCGACCAGTGATTGAAAACCTCCCAAAGTTTAAACACATCCATATGGCAGGTTGAAAAGTTGAAAACCTCAAGCTCCTTGGCACTTCGCCGCATCCTTCAGTGCATAGCTCGAAAGCGATGCCTCAGTTCACGGGTGGAACCAACAGACATCAGCACCAACATCGGGCACCCTAAACTCTGGAATTTAGATCGCTCCCGCAATCATTTTGGCAGAGGGCGAAAATGCACGATATGTATATTCCACCATTGACACAACCAATACCCAAACTTGAGTCCGGACGGTGAAACCTGAAGTGATAGATGCGTGTGTCAGAAACGCAAGGATCCCCACCTGAGTCATACTCAAAGACCGGTATTAAAATGGTCTACCCAGAACCATGTTTCAAGAATTGAGAAGGCGGCCGCAGCTATTTACGGTTGGGATTGTCCATTCTATCCTTCATCTACCCGGGTTTTGAGGACGAGGACGTGACTCGCCTGAGTATGGTAAAGGGTAAAGTTAGAGAGCCCCATGTCTGTTAACGAGGGTGGGGCTGGGCCAGTGGCGTGGCCTATTTGCTTTGCCTGCAAACGTTCGCATGTCCAGTACCAACAGCAGAGACAACATGTCATCAATGCAGACCCTCCCTCCAACAAACATAGCACCTGTGGAAGGGTGCCTGGAAGGTGGTTCTCCTGCTTGCGCTACCCTGTGTCAGTTGCCACGTTAGTGGGAGGGAGGGCAACCATTGCCCTTCAAACAGGGGAGAATTATGGAGCATCGCCAGATTGGACGTGGCAACGATCCTGTGCCGCAATGGGGTGCTCGTCAGCTCGGGTTCAGTCATGGATATTGAGAACAAGCGAGCCTGGCACATCCCTTGGCACTGTTTGGGGTGAGCTCTTGGAAAGCTCCAGGCGATGTCCACCTGCAAATCTCGCAAAGAATTTAGCGGGTGAGCAGGTCATAGGTTCTCGTCGGCCGAAAGCAGAGCATATTTCGGTTCCCTTACTTCCACCCAGGGTCAAACCACCTTGTCTTTGGTAAAAAGGGGCCGCATCGCCTCTGCAGTTGCCCGCCAAGAGCAAAACCACTGGATTGTGGCTCTTATGGCTTTTGTCAAAATAGAGGGACCCCCAAAATGAAGGCGTTCCTTTTGGCGTCCCCTTAAACCAGCCTGCAAAAGGTCCCCCTGTGAAAAAAACAATAACAACATGGGCGTATTCAGTGAACCTCAACACATTTTGCATGTCGGGTCCCAGTCGCTGGACAAGTCTCAAACCATCCAGCCCAGGCGCAAAAGCCAGGGATTGGCTGCCTTGGGGTCGATGTAATATGTGGGAACACCCCCGAACTTTAGGCGGGATCCACTGAACTGAGGCATTCTATGCAGAGCCGCGATTTGACTTCCATTGAAAGGAGGTGAGGGTTTGGTTGTTAAATCCTTTCAGCCCAAGCTTCACGGTTTCGGGTGGAATGACCTCAACCCTTGGCCCACTTTTCGCGTCACAAAGCTTCCGCGCCGTGTCCGCCCAGCACCGAGTTCTTCGCAAGCTTGGCCTGACCAATACGCGAAGTAAAGTTCAATCCGGCAGGATACATCCAAAACCCCACCTTTCATGTTGAATCAACCCCTGTTTAGTAACTTGGGGGTGGCGGCCCCTCCTTTTTGTGACCCTATGAACAACCAGGTGTTTCCTTACATCCGGGGTTCATAATTACAAGGAAAGAGCCAGATCTGTTCCTGCAGTATGTTTGAACTGGCCGGAATCTATGAGACCCAGTTTGGGGACAAAACAAATCCCGCCTCCATCCGCTGTTTTTTAAACCACGGTTTCTTCCCAAACCCACAGCTCTGCGAAAGAACATACCCGCTGGAGCTCAAAGGCCGCAAGGTCGAGTCTTCTTGGGCCACGAAGGCTATGCAATGGGCGTGAAACCGCCTGTGCTTGTTTGCCCAACATCACAAGCTGCCCAAAAAAGGCCTAAGACAGAAATCCAGGGCTGCCCTCAGATCCCCCGCTAAAAGTTTAACTCTTAGTGGGTTGAATGGAAACTACCACCAAACACTTAAAGGCTAACAAGCTAAGGGGATGGCTGGGAGCCACCAAGAATCCCCATGCAGCTTTGCTTGCCGCATAGCCTCAATCCAAAAGCGCGCCAACAGCAACACCAAGGACCCATTGGTCCTACGCCGGTCACCTTCCACCATCAAAGATGAAGAAGCGGGGAGCGTATAATAACTGGGGCCATGAAGCTCCTATTTGGAAGCGTTCATATGGCTACCATTGTCTAACAAGTCGTACCACCATTGTGCCGCAATCGGGTCTGCAAATATGGGCACCAACATGGGTGGCGTCCCTTGGAAATCCCTGCAAACCTACCCAAAAAAGGTCAAGGAAAGCCCACACTCATCTCAAAAGTTCGGAACCCCACCACCTGGCCCTTTGGTGGGCATCATCTACATGGCTGGATGTGTTCGTAGCATTTGAGGGTGTTCCAACTATAGTTCTGCTTGCTTTCCTGCACGCATAGAATTTGTGGACAAGGGGGCTTTTCAAGAGGACAGCCTTCCACCCGCTTCATTCAGAAAAGGGGGACGCACATCCGAGACAAAACATATTCTTGTAGGGGGCCTTCTTTTTGAACCTACCCCAAACGGGGCTCCAAGTTGCCTACACTACCCCCACTTGGTGGTTTGGATTGGTGGCTTGGGATTTGAACCCCGGTTTGTTGTGAAACCAAAATCGGAAGGTGGGCTGTAACGTCCAACCACCAAACCACACCACCAATCACAGGTACATCAGGTCGTCAAACCCGCCCAACCACCAAAACGGGTCACCGAGGGGTAAGGTGAACTACCCCTGCTTCTTGTCTTGGTTGACCTTGGAAGGGGAGCAGATCAGTGAGATTTTCCCCACTAAACCACCATAAGCTTATTGTTTCTGCGAAATGTAAAAACTGTTTCCCAACAACAACCTTCTTCTAGAGGAGAGCTGGGAGAGACCGCCCATTTCGGGGCATTTCTACCTTCGACCATCTGGCCTGTGGCTTCGCCTTCGCCTTCGCCTTCGCCTGGCGAGAGAATGGGCGCCAGTAGCTTCCCCAACAAGACAACTGCTTTTTAAGAGTACCCAAGAAATGCATTTTGTACGCGAAGAAAAACACACACACACACACACACTTAAACTCCAGATGGAGAGTGCTAATCTTTCGAGTACAACTGATGAGTCTCGAGTACAACTGATGAGTCTCGAGTGGGTGTAGGTTCGGCTTGCAGTCACTTGGTTTCCGTCTAGCTGCGAAAACGTTACAAGGTTCAACATGAAGCACACACAGCGAGAGAAACAACGGGCCAAAAGGACTTGCACAACCATGCAGGTACACACCAGCGTCCCGGATTGCATCACACTTCTCATCAGGCGTCTTCGTTGGCCTGAGTCTGATGAGAAGCCTCTGCCCCCTGCTGAGAAACCGAAAGGGTGGTGACAGGGCATTCTGTCACTCCGCACACACACGCCCCTCAATGAGGGGCGAGGAGTCTCCTTTTCCGCAGGAAGATCACATGCTCAACCCCGTGTCCCTATCGTTGACCAAAAAATCCACCGCGGCGAGGGGAACGAGAAACAGCCCTAAACCGCTCAGAAGACGGGAACGAGAGATCACCACGTTGAGCATTGCGAGTGTCGCCATAGAGGACTGAAGCGAGTTGTGAAGCAGTCGAGCGATCACCATGAGAAAACGGAGTAGCATAGGTGAACGTCTCCTCAACTGGAATGGCATCGGAATTCCGAACTTCACCAAGAGATTGATCATGCGAATGATGAGTTGTGAAGGACTCCATTCGAGACAGAATGCGCTGGTATCCCTGATGCTGCCAGTCGCGGATGGTCCATGCCTGACCGTGCTCACCAGTGCGCCCATTGGGATCAGTCACCCGCTGCCATTCCCGAAAAGAATTGTCAGTTTCTCCGTGGTGCCATCGCTGAGGCTGTCCTGCAGTGTAGATCCGCACCCACTCCTGATCCTGCCAGACCGAGTATTCGAGCCAGCGATGTCCATGTCGAAGTAAGAGGCAAGGCGTATCGCGAGCTCTGATCCAGCTGATAGAGGAGCAGGCACCATGCACAACCATGTACAAGCAACAACCAAGCAAGGTAATGCAAGTGTGAAAACCACCCTTATTTTGTACGCTACTCCACTCGCGTGCGTCTAGTCCTCATTTAGCTCGAAGATAGGTCTCGCCTTGGCTTTGCAGCTGCCGGAAGGATTAACAGGCCGGTATGGTTCGGAGACCCCAACCGTCTCCGATGGTGTGATTCCACGTGATGCACGTACAGGTTGATGAAGTTGGGAAGCGTGACGTGCGCGAGCTGTCAGTTGTTGAGAAATCCCCTCTTGGAGACGAGTCAGTTCTTCGGTAGAGAAATCCGCCGCATCCGAGGATCTAAGGATCGCTTCTAACATCTGCGGTGACATACTCAATGCCGCGGATTGCGTGGCCACGCTGTGATGATCAGGAAAAGACATAGAATCAAAGTCATGACCAGCTTGAGGGGCAGCGACTCTCCGATAGCCCTCTGTGGCCCAGTCTCTTTTGTACCACATGGTGACATTGAGCTGCTCACCGTCTTGGTCCGGGTTGGGAGCATAGAACTCCCTCCACTCTCTATACGTGTGCGGTGGAGGTGGAGCATCATGTTCTTCATGTGGAGTCCATGATCCCGGATGAAAGATCTTGACCCACTGGGCATCTGGTTGTTGAGGATCCGGACACCATTCCAGCCACGGCATGACAACGCAAACCCGGAAAGACAAATTGATAGGTGTACGGCTGCAGACAACAATTACTGCAAGAGACACAACAACAACCACGCAAGGAATCACTTTTGCAGCAATGCACGGCTCAGGTGTTGAAGTCCATCTCCTGAATCGAATTGAATTGAATAGACTCCCCAGGAAGACGAGGACGAGCATCAGCCACCATCTGAGTTTGAAGATGCCGACGAAGAGGTCAGTCCAGCGTACATGAGGTCCGGTGCGCACGAAGCGAAAACTGGACGCGCAATGCTAGGGTGTGGACGACCCAGCCGTTGATACCCTCTGGTGGCCCAGTCCCGCTACTGCCAAGTATAGAAGGATGCATAAGAGACCGGCTGAGAAACAGCACCCATATTGGTGCCGCCCGTGCTCTCCCTCGGCCAATACACTTCGAAGTGGTATACTTTGCGCCACTCCCGATAGGTGGTTGGGTCCTCCGGGGCTGGTCCCAAGGTGTTCTCGGCGACTGGATGCCACGGACCCGGTACGTAGATCCGAATCCATTCTACACTTGTGTTCGCGGGGCCATTGACGATGTCGTAGTCAAAGTAGTGTGGGAGGGCCCATCTTGCAGCGCCATACATTGTAGAATTGAACATATCAACTAGGCAAGCCGCTCGAAGTCATAAAGGAAAGCGGCGACCACATGGAGACGGAACGCACAACACCAAGCAAGACAACCCAACATGGAATCGCATACAAAGCAAGCACAACCGCGTCATTTTATCCGACATGTTGCTCAAGTATCACTCCGAATCGTTCCAAGGATCGTAGAATGGTGGTGGTGACGGCTCTCGCCACGCCCCATCCGGAACCGATGAGCCCACCGAGGAATTGGCGTCTGCATTCACGAGCATCGCGAGTCCAATGGCTGGTAAAGGAGCTCCAAGTCGTTGATACCCTCGCGTTTGCCAGTCTCGGTACTCCCACACGTGGTAGGACACATACGAACTGGGCGTGACAATGGGATCCGTTGTTGTTCCTCCGGTGCTGTCTTCGGACCAGTACACTTGGAAGCGATATGACCTGCGCCACTCCCGATACGTGGAAGCGTAGACCGGGTCGAGCACTGGAGCATCATCGGGAACGGGTCGCCACGTGCCCGGTGAGTAAATTCGAATCCATTCCACTCCTCTGTCGATCTGGTACTCGAAATATTGAGGGTTCATAGCGGCAAGACTGGCTCTCGCGCAGCCGCTAAAAGCAATCGAAAATCTGCGGCGAAGACACACATGCAATGACAACCGCTTGGTAAGAAAGACGCGCGCAGCTGAAGGGATGCAAGGCAACTTTTCAAACTCAAGGTGAGACACAGCAGCGAGGTTTGTAATATACGACGCCTAAGCTTCACCGCCGTTGATGCCGCGCACACCTGCAATGATAATGTCCTGGTCGTCTACGATCACAAGGGGAAAGACATTTCCGCCCATGGCGCAGGAAGGCATGACAGTAATGCTTGCAATTTGCCGATGGGGACAGCGATGGACGGCCAGCACGTTTGGAGGGGAACACGGTAAAGGGCCGCCGAGATCTCCGCGGTGCCGAAGCGGATGCTGTCCGAGATCGTTTGGATGAACGCCCTGGACTGCGTAGCTCTTCATCACGGGAATGGTCAGTGCTGTAGATCGAGCGGCGTGTGCGCTGCGATTTCGATGTGGCAGGGCAGGATTGTCCGCGAGGAGCTGAGATCGAGGGGCTCCGTACTGAGGGCATAAACTGTGGGTGTAGAATCACCGGTGGTGGTGGCGGTGGAGGAGGCGGAGGTGGAAGAAGCAGTGGGAAACTTGGTGGGGGCGGAGGTGACGTAGTCTGCCGAATGGGTCTGTCAAGCAGGGCTCCAGGTCCGTGAAATTGTAACCACGTCGGCTGCGCTCCATGGGTCCAAGTAATGTACGTCTGTACGACTTGTTCCGACATGATTTGAGCAACTCAGTCATGCATTCAATTCACGTCAGCGGCAACACCCACAACGGCAAGCAATATTACCCTGGTAAAATGCCAGTCAAGTGCAAGCAAGCAAATTTCATGTGATCAATAATGACTACAATCCCAACCGTCGCAACAACCTGCAGCGCTAGCCGAATACGCCGCCACGGCCGACCATTTAGTCCTCCGGTGGTCGCTGTTGCATTTGATGACCGGGTTCCTAGCCGCGAGCCTCAAGTTGCTGATAGACCTTCCATGCCTGCTTGACTTCCTCAATGGGCTTCTGAAGGAACCGAGCAATGGTTTTGTAGGTGGGCCTGGAATCCTTGTCTTTCTTCCGTCGCACCATCTCATCCAGCTCACCCTGTGTCCATGCCGTGAAAGGTTCACGGTGTGCATTGCGAAGTGCAATGGTGAATTCTTGTAGAAGTTCCCGAGGTCCATGAACCACCGTAGGAGACGGTCGGAACGACGAGGCACCTGGATGTGGACGCACTGAGCCATCAGAATCCGAGTCAGGTGTCGTAGGCGTCATCTGTCCTGGTTCTCGGCCGCCGTGTGGGGCTAAGGGAGCAAGCGGCCGAGGTGGTGGCAGGTGATCCAACATCGATTCAGGCCGACGACCAGAATTGTTGTCAGCGGCATCCCGATGTGCCGCACGAGGCGGGGATAAGGCCGGTATATACCAGGTGGATGACGTGTCCAAAGGTCGGGTTCGAATTCGAGTGGGAGAGCGGGATCGGTCAGACGAAATGCGCTCTGTGATGATGCGAGGGCGCAGCCCATGTCTGGAGTTCCGTGGTGCCCTGGGAGACACTCTAGTGTCTGACGGATGGCTTCGCTCGGTCATCAGGGCAAAGTTCAGGGTGTCCAGAGCTGTCGCAACTTGGGATGCAAGGACATTGAGTACCGCCACCAGGTTATTCACAAACTCGGCTGACAACTGCATGGCAAATGAACAAACAGCAAGGACAAGTCAAGCAAGTAAGGCTGCGGGACTGCGAAGACATGATGCTTGCGAACATGCATGCGCCAAAATACTGAGGTCCTTTTGCCGCTGGTGTTCCGTCAACGGTCATACGACAGACCTGATGGTCGACACGCCGGCATGGCCTTGACTGCCGGCGGGTACTTCGGAGTGTAGGCATGGCGGCGGGACGTGGGAACCGCGTCGTCAGGACGGCCAGGAAGCCGCCGGTGATGACTGCGAGATCGACGCCGATGAGGCTCCCGATGTCTGGACCTTCTCCTCCGTCTGTGCTCCCAGGAAGTGCTGACACTCACCGTGCGGACGTGAGCAGGGTGCTCCGTACGGTTGTCTGAGGTGGCCACAAGAGTGACCGGTGCTGTCATGTAATCTGGCCGGACTGATGTTGCCGTCAAGGGCGGTGGCGTCGTAGACGGCGGGGGTAGCGGCGGTGGATGGCCGTCAGGAACCGGTGGCGGTGGTGGCGGCTGTGGATGCCGCTGCTGGCCTTCAAGACGTTGCAGTCCGGCCAGAAGAAGACTGATTTGCGACGAAATGGCAAGCAGCATGTGCCGACATTCACGTAGAAGGTCCCCATGATCCATCACAATGCAGGTGAAGATGCGACAGAGAGGGACAAATCAATCAGTAATCTACTCAAATGCGGCGACGGCAAGCAACGCAACAAGCATGAAACACACTTCATCAAGACATGAGCCTCAGGCAACCCCATACGCTTTTTCCGGAAGAGGAGCGTCATGATGTACACCATGAAAGTCAGGGCACAAACCACGGTGGGCCTGTGCAAAAGGGTTGTCAGACTGCATTGCCATAGTCGTTCACCAGAACATGCCCATGTAGCTGGGCACCGCAATCGATGATCGGAGTTTCCACCTGCCATCTTTGGCGTGAATGCAGTCATAGTAATGGGAAGCAGCTATGTCCGCGTACACTCCGCCACGGGGTATGGTGCAATGCTGTTGCCGGAGACGTGCAGTTCCACCAATACACACGGGGCGATCCGTGTGAATTCCCGCGAACTGCGCTGCCGATTGGATTGCCGCTTCTTGAGAATGAAGGCTGCCCCTGCAGTAAAATCCCATCGGAGGCAACCAGACTTCATTCCAGTTTGAGCACTCGCGATTGGGGGAAGGATGTTCTTGCCATTTTGAGGGTCTGATCAGCTCTTCATCACGCAGGATGTTCATGGCCGCCTGCATATTGGTGTTGTGGGACCAGAAAAACGCCGACTGTGACTGAGTGCGATGCTTGTCCGGCAGCAATCGGCGTGGCTCAAACGAGAAGATGATCCCGAAGAGGTTCTTCTGGGAATGCTTTTTGTCCGTCGAGAAGTGGTGATACGTCCGTGCCGTCCTGCTGATATATGGCCATTTTTCTTCGCAAATGCCAAGCTGTACGATGAGTTGCTGCGGCAGTGACTTCGGGGAGATCTGGAAGTAGTCAGAAATGTCTCTGACCACTTGATCCGTCCAACGTCCCGGGACGCCATGTGGTGGCGGAGAAAACGGAAACTCCGAAATGGACTTGACCCGCTGCTCATCTTCGATGATGCTGCGGCGATGCGGCATGAGGCTCCTGTAGACCGTCTCCCACGATTTCTTCCACTGCTCAGGTTCAGGAAATACTAAGGCGGCAATCGAGGGCAAGGTGTAGTAAAGGACATCATTCACTACGATGGCAATTTCCTCGACCCGGCAACCAGTGCGCAGCTTGAAACGATGACTGCCAAAATTGGGTACATGTTGTCGAACTGAGAGAGGCAGCAGCACAATGCGGTTCTCGGATGGACTGACTTGAGTGGGAGGCAACAGAGGCAAGCGGGGCCTCCTTTGATCACTATGAGCACGCCTTCCATCACTTTTCCATTCACCCCAGTCCTCCTCCTCATCTGACTTTCCCTGTGGGCCTGGGGTGAGCTTGATCCGGGAATGACGGGACCTGGGTGAGCGCGAACGTGACCTTCCGATGTGATTGCGTACCGCTCGGATGTTGGCCTCGGATCCAAGTGCCGGAGCGTCACGGGATGGGCCGTGGGATTGTACACTTTGCTGGTGTGCTAGTCCGTGTGTCCGGATGAACATTTGCATCTCATTGCCGTTGATGAAGTTGGGAAGGTGCTCCAGCGTCACGCGGCTCGTAGTTTGCACTGATCCGTCTGAGCGTAAGAGACTGGTGACCGTGTACTCCGCCATGGTTCTGAGCCAGCTGCATGCAGACACAACGCAATACATCAACAACAATCACAAGCGTGCGCAAGAAGAGACAACATGACAAGCTCACATGCAGATTTTGTCCCGAGTCGACGCCGAACGTCACGGAGAAGGTGGGGGTCGAAACCTTTGGCCTCATAAAGGCGCTTGAGAGCGTTAAGTCCTTGCTGTTGCTGAACCGCAGGTTGTGCACCACGTATGATGAGCCAGGAGCGAGAAGACCAGGAAGAATACGTAAACATCTGATCATTGGCACTCCGAATTCCTTTGGTTTGGGAGGGATGATCAGGTAGCTGTGGTGTAATAGTTCTGGAAGAAGAATCACATCGATAGCCCAGCACTTTGTCATCATGTTGGACTTCAAGCATCACTGGTGGTCGATAAAATTCCAGGGAAAGAAAATTCATGAGCACGGGCGAGTGTGGGGCTGAATCACGAAGCAGAATGAAACGATTGTCGACGTAGCGCTCATGCCAGATCACACCGATATCGGGCATGCGAAAACGCAGAGAACACATTGTCTGGTGCCAGAAGAAATCTTCAACCGTGGCAACCAAATTGCAGAGCGGTGGCGCGGCTGGTGATCCCATAGCGACTCCCCGTTCTTGGCGGAACAAGTATCCATTGATCTCGAAGTGACTGTTGTCAATGACAAAGTCCAGAAGGTGCCGGAGATCTTGTTCATGAAAAGTTCGAGGGATCTTTGTTTGACGGCGCCATTTTCCTTTGAACATACGGCGTCGATGATCAGACTTTACTTCGAACACTGACCATTGAGAGGATCTGCGAAGGCCAACAACTTGATCGTACCGATGGAGAAGCACTTGTAGTGCCTGGTGGAATCGTTCCGTAGGAATGGACGTGAAGAAGCCTGACAGGTCTTGTGACACCAGGTGGATGTATTCCTCGGGATCTGCCTTTGACAGCGACTCCCACAGCTGCTGGACAAGTTCTTGTACTGAAAGTTGACCTGCAATGTCGGGAAAAGTAGCTTTGGTAAGTTCAAATATGAGGGCGCCGAAGACCGTGAGGAAGGGAGCTGCCCACGTGCGAAAGAATGAAATGATGGGTCGTGCTTTCTGCCAGTCCTTGGTCGGCTTTGGAAGGATGCGAGCTGTGGGCAACGGTGCTTGAAGTCGAAGTCCCCATGCATATCGCTGACGTAGGAGGGAAGGTACCGTAGTTACGACTTCAGAGCGAAAAGATGCTGCGGATTCACGGCAAAGCGAAAAGACATCTCCCGAGCAAAAGGTCTTCCGCATCAGTATGGCAAACAGGGACGGGCAAATCACATGTGCGCGGGAGGGGAAATGATCCGCGGGGATTACAACCCACGATGACAGAGAAGCCACGGTGCGCTGCAACGATGTCGATGACCAATAAGCACGATCTTGAAGATTAGCTCGATGAGTGTCCATCAACTGAGTTAAAACCGGCTGCAGATCAACAAGAAGACTGGAACCATGCACATGCCAGCGACGAGCAAGTTTGCGAAGTTGCGTGGTGAAACGTTGATGTAACAAGTCGACATCACCGAAATATTGATCCTTCATTGATGCGGCCATGATTTCCATGTCAATGTCCGCATTGATGCGTGAGAACTCATCAACCATTACAGCATGTCCATGTGCTCGGTGCATATGGTGATCATCGATGTCCAAACAGCGACACGGAAAGGATGTTTCAGGAGTCCATCTGCGCTGCCATGTAGATCTTGTCGCCCAACGTGGCACTGCGAGTTTCCACCACCCGGATCTTTGGAAGGAAAAGGGAGGGAAACAAATCACGATGAGAAGCAATCCAGCTTTGTAACCATGTGCCAAGTAGAGCTTTCCAATTCCGGACATGTAGAGGCGGTAGGAGTAGTTGTGTCAAAGTGGTGGGTGATTGTAGCTGTCGTTTGCGTAACACCTGGGCGAGGAGTTTCTGCGCCTTGGAGCGGAAGGGCTCGTTGACAAAGACGGAGAGCCGCAGAAAGTAGTAAAGCTGAGTAGGAGGGAAAGCTGCCGACAGAAGGTCACGCATGGCTTGGAACGATGCACCTGTATTGGATCCCAGCTGATAGAGAATAGAGTAATGGGCCTGAATGTCATCCAGCATGTCGGGACGTAGTTGCCGTTGAAGATCCGGATGTAGTCGTCGTCGAAAGCGTTTGTGCAAGCCGAGGGAAGTGGGAGACGACAACGAGTGACGTCGAAAATCAACGAGGTGTTCCCGGAAGCCCACCTTTCGCAGAAGCCTGTGTACCCAGGGTGCATTCAAATGTGGGCGTAGCAGGTATTGCCATTTGCTTTCCTGGACCCAAACCGAGGAAACGGGAAGTTTGATCTCAACCGGAACAGCACAGAAGAGCCAGTAAGTATTGGATCGCTTCCAGTAGTGAAGCGCGGGTTCGAAAGAAGGCATGACGTCTTCGAAGTAGTTGTAGAAATTTGCGACTGCGTGAGTGTTCACGTCGTAGAACATCCTGATCAGTCGCACCAACGTAGTAAGGTGTGTGCCATGGGGAAAGTCGGATGTAGACGCACGGTTGTTGATGATGACCTGGATCGTGAATGAAGTCATAGAGGTCCGGAAATCGTGCCCGCAATGAGCGAAGATGTCGCGTGTCGGCAAAAGTGGAGTGCATGATTTCACACAAGAGAGAAGCCTTGTAGAAGTGGAGCTTCAAAGAACGGCGGAAAGTAGCCATGATCTTGGGAAATGAGACGTTGTAAGAAACTGATCAATAAATAGGCAGTGCACCGACATCTATGAATCTCATACCTGTTGGCCACAGTGTGTTGAGAGTGTGACATAGCGTGATTCGGAATCTGAAGGGCAATCCGGACCACAACTAAGACTTCCAGAATGAGGCCCAACCACGGTAGTTGTGTGATAGATTCGTACTCATCAGCTGGTATCGACGGTGGTGGTAGTCCAGGGAAGCAGTATTGCCAGCACGTAGAGAACATGGTCAACGAGTGTAAAAAGTTGTCCAGAGACTGCCATTGTGCAACATCATCATAGATTCCACATCGGCGAAGCTCATCCAACATGGTGAAAATGCACTCAATGAAATCTACCATAAGGCGGCGACATGGATACAAGCTGCACAGACAATCACGCACAAGGCAATGCAAGCACAACCAAGTACAAGATCAAACTGATGCAACGCAGAAAGATGACGGACGAGTTTTAACCTTGACTCATCCGTGACACGGTTGCCGCTCCGGGCTCATAAGAGAACGAAGGTCGTTAAGATGCTTGCTCATCCGCTGAGTAGGCGAGCGGTCACGATGAGGTGACTCAATGCCTTCTCAGTGAGCTTGGTGAGATAGCCGGGTTCCAGTCCCCACGAAGCCGCCATCGCCCCGAGAGTAGGTGCGTCGCCTTTCGGCATGCGTTGACGCGCTTGAAGGAGCTGCGTCGCCATGGAATCTAATGACTTGTTGCCGTTGAGCCGGGACGGGTGATTGGCCCACTTGACCAGTGACGTCAAAGTCGTGGTTGTGGGCGATTGCTTGAGATAAAGGCGTGGCTGGTCACTGGTCCATGTGTAGTACTTGACAACTTCTTCCGGCGTGCTGTGCATGGTGAGCAATTGTGACGCCGCCGGCTTGGACGGCGGTGAAGACACTCCGTGAAGAGACTGAATGATCCGGGGTTGCACCGCGCTATCAAACGACTTGCCATCAAGGGCCGCTGCGCTGGCTGTAGGAAGGGAGCTGGCAGGTGACGAGGATGGTGTGTGGTTGACCGGTGGCGGTGTAACCAACTCTGCATCATCTTTCTGGCTTGCCATCGTGGGAGAGGTCGAAGCGCGCAGCGATGCTGAATACTGAGCCTGGAGCAGCTCATGCGCACGATTGAGATCATTGTACTTCTTGACCATGTCATCTGTCTGGGTGGAAGGTGTGAGAGAGGCGTGGTGTTGCTGAAGAAATTGAAGTACCAAGCTGGCCAAATGGTCATGAACCTTGATCCGCTGATTGAAGTCATCGATGTTGAGACCCAGCGAGTTGGCAAGGTCCTTTTCCAGGGTGAGCAGGTTGATCGACTGTGATCGTCGTAGCAGTTTGGAACAGGTACTCCAAAGTAAGGCCTCGGTGCGAGTGCGAAAGCCTTCCCACGTCACGAATCTGCCGTGAGCGAACGGTCGGAGCAGCCAGTTGGTGAGGCCCCCATGAATAACCTGAACCAGGCGAACGTCACGAATATCCATGCCTGACATGTCGCGCAGGTTGCCATGCGGAGTGTTGGCAACGGTCATGGGCAGGCTAAAGTTGTAGAGCTGATTGACATTAAACATGCCATCTCCAGGTGTCCAGTCAGGCGATGGTGTAAGCCAGGCTTTCTGAGGGCGAACCGGTAGAGCCGCAGGAGGTCCAGGTGGCGGTGTAGGTTGCGGAGTAGTGACCGGTGGTGGCATCACGGGTGGCATGAACTTCGTTGGCGTGGGGTCTGGAGGGATCGGCATCATGTAGTTGATCGCTGGGTGTTGGAATTGCTGTGTGGGACTGTGAGTCGATTGAAAATTGGTGGGCATCATCGGGGAATTGTTGGCAGAGTTGTAGCCGGAATTGTGTTGCCAAGATACCAGGTTGTTCCAATCCATGCCTTCCGAGACGTGGTGGTCATGGTGTTCACGTCGGTGTGCTTTACGAGCCTGAGGAGAAGTACTCCGATCACGTCTGCGCCGAGTCCTGGATCTATCACGATCATCACGTCGAGACATGGTTACACAATCGACTCTCAATCTTCACGCTTCCATCTTGAGAGACACGTATCAAACAACAAGCAAATCCATGCAACGGCAAGGTATCAACGAATCCAACAAATGGCAAGCAATCATCGATGGTGAGACGTCTCTATGATCTGACCGCTGTCTTCCCTTTAGTGAGACCTCGTTCCTGGTTAAATGTGAAATTCCGCTGTTCTATGATACGCACGTTGAGGTCAAATTTTCCGACAGAGCCGGCCCGGGGTCACACAATGGGTACACCCGAGGATTCCCCACGAATGGGGTGTACACACTTAAACTCCAGATGGAGAGTGCTAATCTTTCGAGTACAACTGATGAGTCTCGAGTACAACTGATGAGTCTCGAGTGGGTGTAGGTTCGGCTTGCAGTCACTTGGTTTCCGTCTAGCTGCGAAAACGTTACAAGGTTCAACATGAAGCACACACAGCGAGAGAAACAACGGGCCAAAAGGACTTTCATCAACATCACTTCACAAACGCAGGTACACACGGGTGATCAATCCGTGCATCCACCATCAAGCATAGCTTCGTTGGCCAGCGTTTGCTTGATGGCCGCTGGCCCCCTGCTGAGAAACCGAAAGGGTGGTGACAGGGCATTCTGTCACTCCGCACACACACACACACGTTGATTGGGGTCCAAGTCTGGCGACCCTTCACTTTCCGGGAAAACCCCCCCAACAAAAATCCACCAGGCCGACGCTTCCAGAGTCAACATCTGTAAGCTAAATGAGGGACTCAACTCCTCGAAAGTGGCACACCGTGAAGGGCTGCGCATGGCTTGGTCGACGTTGGAAGGGAGCCAACAATGTTCAACTTTAGCAGTTAAGTGGGAATTTCCCCCACTACACCACTATCAGCAAAAAATGTGAAACAAATGCTTCCCAACAACAACCATGTTGAGGATTTTGCGTTCAGGGAGAGTTGACGCCTAGGAGAAGCTTGTTCAGCTTTACACCCCTCCTAGGTCCTCCAGTAGAGAGGTTAGAATAAGGTACTATGTTTTTTATGTAGCCCGAAAAAAGGGTCAAAGGGCACTGCTGGGGGACCTAGTCAAGTTCTCTGAAAGCGAGCATTTTTTTTTTCTGGGTCTTGGTCCTTGGTCAAGGGCGGAATGTACGAGACTTGTGAGCAAACTGGAAAATCATAGGTCCAAGATTCCTGTAGCTCGTGGGTCCATACAATCAGCCTTTGACATATCGTTGTTTTCAGGCGTCTGCAAACAACTCTGACACGCGACCCCTGCCCACCCCCCAACAAGCAAAACCAGCATCGCAGTCCTTTTCCGAGCCAACTTGTTCACCCTTCGGGACCTGCCCATTGAATTCAAGACTTCGGCTCCGGACTGACCAATGCAGGACCATAGAAGCACCATAAAGCACCGAAGGAGTAAGGAAGCCTCAAGGCGCTTTGTGGCCAAGGTGATAGAGCTGAAATGCAGTCAGATCAGAGTGCGAAGTCGGCTCCTCGTGTTGGACGAGGGCGACAAAAGTTAGTCGAATTTGGATCGAAGCTCCTTTCGGTCTCATCGACTTCAGTCTGGTTGGAGGTACCCTGAGTCTCCTCATAACCCGAATCAAAACTGGCTGGCCGTGACCCCTTTCTTTGGAAGGCAAAGGCTTTGGTTGGATCAAGTCCAAGTAGAGCACCTTGTTGCCATTTGTTGACATTACCGCCCGTTCTTTTTGCCTTTCCCTTTGGGTGAACGGAACACCATGGCCTTTGAAGCACCCAAAGTTTGCTTGACCTTCCACTCGAAACCGGTCGGAGCTCTCCTCTAGTCTGCGAGTCGCTTGCTCGCAATGAGACAGCGCCAAAACCGCTTGCACAAAGGCGTCCGAGCACAATTCCGGCGATACATGCGGGTAAGTAAATGGGACTGAATCCACATGTCTAAGGGTGGAAGTACATACCCCTTGTTCATACCCCTTGGCTTCCGTGGTTTTCAACCCACTTTATAAGGGGTATATACCCCTTTTGGGGAGAGGGGTATGAACATCAGCAGGCGTTTTGGGTTCATTGGTCCAAGGGGTATGAAAAAGGGGTATGTACAAGCACCAGGGGGAATTGTGCCATCAGCTTTGGCCCCAAACACAAATGTTGACCTGGACCTAATGAACCGACCGGTGGATATGGGGCGTTTCTTCTGAAAAAAAGATCACCTACACGGGAAACACTCCAATCAGCCAGGTGTGCATTCACATGGGTTCCCCTACTGTGGATTATCCTTGCCGAGTAATCGCATTCCACAGCCTTGAACCTACTCACAATGTCTACTTGGGTTGCTGGGCAAGCAAGTGAGTTGGTAACGACCAAGGTTATAGTCTACTTGCAAGTATCCCTAAGTGGAGTTTACTCTGCTCTGGGTGAGTCATAACTAAAGCTAACCACTTGCTAACTTGGCCTAAGATCCGCTTGGGGAATCAAGCGTATCCCTTTGCAGGAATCAACCCAATGTCCTACAAGAGTTGCAAAGCACCCTCCCAACACTAACGTGGATGCCTGCGAAAGTTCCTCGAAATAGGAAGGTTGGTTCCTTTTGGCTTTCTTTGTGCAACCCAAAGGGACTCCTTTGCCTGTAAGCCATCTTTGGTTGGAATGGACCAGAAAGCATTGGGAGCCGCGGATCAAAATGCAGGTTGTTTCGCTCTAAAACCATACATTGTGACCGAACATCCCAGTGCCCAAACCGCAAAAGCGGTCCTTAAGGTTCTCTGCAGTTATTTCAGCAATTTCGGTGAAACAAGGTAGTAGAACACCATGCTACAATGGCCAATGGTGCTTTCGGGCGCTGTCTATGTTGCTGCCTGCCCCTGGGTGCAACTTGGTCTCCTTTTAGAAGGCTCGGCTGGCGCGTGAGAATTGCAAGCTATGGTCCGCCAATTCAATTGGCTGCGACATTGTTCGCCGCCCAAGCGTGCACGGAATGTGTAGATCCGCCGACCCTTTGATGGGCTCTACCAGTCCAGACCCTAAGGTTTAAACCAGCATTAAAACCAATGGAGGAATTCATATAACCATCGTCGTTTACCTAAGGATGGTCATGCAGATTGGGCCAACCATTCTTTTAATGGGGGCAACCAGCCCAGATCTCTGCAGCCCTTCCAGGAAAACTTTGGGCTTCTCAAACTCTCGCAGGATTTTGGGCACCACGAGTCTCACCGCATCAGGGCACGAAGGTGGGCTTGTCGCACTCGCAGATGAGGCCTGCACTACGCCCAGGCGATGCTCCAACGGGTGTGGTTTCTTTGTGGAGTGGCTACCCCTTTATTGCACCAAAAGGGTTACTCCCAAAAGACAAAAGAGGGACAGAGTGACGAGAACATTGTTTCTCTTTCTTTGGGGTTGATTTTAAAGAGTGCAAAACAAGGCCAACACAAGGCAAACGGGACCCTGGAGGGTCTGGGCAAAACAATCAGCGGGCCGAAAGTCGGGACGCCCCGTCAAAACCTTGTAGTGAGGGATACCACCCTTGGCACCAAGGAGCAACTGCAAAACTCGGGGTCTTCGGCCCCCCTGAATTGCAGATTTGTTGGTTGAATTATATGATTTTTGTTTGTTGAGTGGATTGGCCAACAGTCCAAACTGTTTATTTAGCTAAATGGTCTTCCCAAACAGTTTGAAGTTCAGGAACTCAGGAAGTGAGAGAAAAAAACCCATCATACGTCACTACCTTTCACTTCCCGATCGCTCCAATGAAAATGGGGGCGGGGTATTAAGCCCCTAAGGCCGTAGTCAGGCTTATTCAGGTTCCCTTCCCCCCCTTCCTCTCCCTCGCCCCCAGCCATGAAATGACCAAGTCGCTGGAGTTGCTCTTGGCGCTGCAAGGCAGCACCACGCTTCCAGTGCAGTCCTCCCATGTGACATTCCTCGTGGGCCAATGGGGCCACTGGGTCGAGCTATATCCCACGGGGACAGGGTGTCTCTTTGGAGAGTTGGGCTGGCTATTGGCAAGATGCATCAATGTCCGCTAGCCAACGGGAGCTTTCTTGATGACCAATATTGATGGGCAAAAGTGGGTGCCGAAGAACCAGCTTTCGGCTGCGCCCCCAATTTCCCCTCAAAACGGCCCCTATAGTGCATGGACGAACTCCTGCACCACCTCAGAAACCCGAGGGAATCATTCGATTCCCCTGTAAATACCAACAAACGTTATGGTTTCCCCTGGTCCAATGGTTGTTTCAAATTCGTGCGAACGGATTTTTTCCTAACTATGAGCGCAGAGCGCCAAGAAGTGCCCAACACAAAATTTGGGCTGCCCGTTTTCTGATGCCCCGCTAAAAGTGGCTAACTTTGAGTAGGTTTAATGGAAACTAGCACTAGCCACGAAAAGGCTAAAAGGCTATTGGACGAACGAACAAGCGGGGATACGGAGGGAGCGGGGATATGCGGGGATTCCCTTGGCGCCATTTCCCATATCAAACTTAGTCAAGGTGCATTTAGGGGGAATCCTCCCGTATCCCTGGTTTCCTTTCCTGAGGCTAAGGAACCAGATGGCTGGAAGCCAACAACAAAATTTGGGCCGCGCCAGCCCATCCGTCCTCTGCGTCCTCGGGCTGCTGGAAAGCGCCGCTGCATGCCAGCGACTGAAGCCCACAGAAGTCCTTCTCTTGCGATCCGCGCGAGAAGTAGGGAATGAGAAATGGAATGAACCCAGGGGTCCCCAAAACTAGGCTGGAATTAGGACCCCAGCAAAAAAAAGCACACATTTTTGCCTAGTTAGTGGAAAACAAAGGGCACGCCAAAAAAGCTCAAACAACAAAAACGGGAGCTAATTCTGGGGAAGAGAAAAAGGAAACCCCACCAGTTGGATGGTTTTGTTGGGGGTCATTCCATGTCTCATTCCCTGCTTATCGCACCAGCAAGTTTTGCTTCAGCAAAGGGACCCCAACATTCTGGCCAGAAAAAGTTTGGGCGCGGCACACCGAGCTCGCCAAAGGCCCCTTCCAAGACCTGAACAAATAAGGATGGACTTTTCAACAAGACAGTTTAAGAGCACAGCTACAGGACATTCCACAGACATTTTTGCGCCCGAACCCCTGGTTTCGCCGGGTATTTGGCTGATGTGGGTCCCCTTCCAACGTCAGCCCAGCCAACACCTAGCCCCAAAGGAATTCGTTTTTCGAACAGCATGCGGCGTGGATTGCTCCTCTTAGCCGTGTGGAAGAAGGGGGTGTCTGATCTTAGAGGCTCACTTTCGGGGAGCCACTTTACAGATCCGCAAGTCCAGGGTCAACTTTGAGGTTGGGAGTCAACAGATCTGATTGGCAGATAAGTGAGATTCTCCCCAAACCACAATAAGCAAACATGTAAATGTTTCCCAACAACAACCACGTTCGGTTGATTCATCCTCACTTACGGTTGTAACCAAAAATGACTCGACCATCCACCGTCCCTACTGGAACAGCACTCGGAGTGAAGGTGCTGGTATCTGGCGGAAGGATCCAGGATCGCTGAAGGTCAAACATCAAGCGAGATAATCTGCCGCAAACGGCATGACTCTTGCACGTGGCTGAGGGGGCCAAACATTTTCTCCACCCAATCAAGTAGTTTAAATTGATGAGACCCCTTGGTGGAAATCATTGCTTCATTCACGTGATTTCTGTCCATGGGCGCCTGCCGCGGGCCTGAAGTCCCATGAGCTGTTTGGTGATACGATAGTTTCCCGAATGCTGCGTGGCCGATTTGCCAAAAAAAACTTGATCCATCCCCACCACTGAGAATGACGTGGGGGCCCCTCTTCCATACATTATTTTCCTGGTGTCAAGGGACGGCGAACGTACAGTAGGCATTCCTTGCTGGGCCACCATTTCCCATCTTTGTGCTGTGACACGTGGGAAAGTCAAGGTGGAATCCTTCGGGAGCGATCAAATTTCAAACTTCCTTCCCCACACACATCCTGCAAGCCTTCGCGCGGATATTTCTTGCATGTTGGCGCACGGGGGTGAGGATTAAGTTTCCGAGGAATCGGTACCCTATCGGTGTCCTTTGGGTTTCCCAAACAACCGAAGGGGCTCCCTGGAAACAAAACACACCCATACTTCAGGATCGAAACTGGAACGTCCAACTGGTCACCATCTAGTTCAAGAACATCTATTTCAAGAAACAAATAGGCTCAAAAAGGCAAAAACACTGAAAATTTCAACATCAACTAAGTGAGGCACCAACTGCATAAAATCAACCATATATTCAAAAGCCGACTCGGTTGTACCGGTCGAAGCCAAGTGATTCCAAAAAGGTGCTTCTGTCGTTGAGTCAAAGAACAGCGGCCCACTTTGGGGGTACCCTAGTTGGCTGCTCAACAACATGGGGACCAAAATGGCGAATCTAAATGCAACCAAAGACTAAAACCTGCGGATTGCCGCAGCTCTTGAATTTTCAGCCACACCTTTGAACCACAAACCCCACACACTTCAAACCTGGACCCTCAATATTCCCATGTAGACATGGGTGATTGCCCAAAGTTCTGGTGGGTGAATTCCCCTTTTTGACGGCATTTTATGGGTAGGTTGAGGGTTCAGAGAGGTGAAAAAAAAAAAAAAAACACGAAATGGACCGCATCCGCTCCTCGCAGCTGCCCTCGGCGTCTGCCTGGACCTGCAGGAGTGAAATGCGGGCCGGACCCAAAGTCCACGTTTTATCTAAGGAAAAGGAGTCCATGTGCCCGCGTTTTGTGTTTGTCTTACCCACAAAAAAGACGGGAGATGTCCAGTCCACCATCTTTTTTTCAAGCAATCTGTTTTTTTCTTCTCGTAAAAGCCAGAAAAGGAGACTCCTTGTTCTTGGTGGTGCTCCGTTCAGCAGGGGAGTTTCCTGAAGCCTGAAATTAAGAGTCACCTAGTGCAGGGAATCAACACAATACCCCTTGTCCCTTTCACGGCTTAAGCTTACGCCAACTCTTTTGCCTGAGAACACATAATTAGACTGTCAAAGCGCGCGCGCCTTTTGCCAACCGAGAATTGCTCAAATGGCGCGCAAAAAAGGGGCGCAACCGCAGTGTCTCTTGATCCGAGGAAGACCTCTTTGGGCCCGAGAACTGTGTATATTGGCACTTGCATCCTTTCGCTCAAAGTCCTATGTCTGGTGAAGGGCAGGCAAATGTCTGCCAGAACGGGCAGCGAGTTGTGCACTGCTGCTGGCAAGGCACATTGCAGGACATGATCAATTGAGACTTGGGCTGATGTGCAGAAACTGAAGCAGGTGCACAGAGAGGGCTTTGCTGGCGTCACATCTGCGTGTCTTATATCTCCTAACTGTTGGGCAGCGATTCCAAATCTGAGATCTTATTGTACGGTATCAAACACTATCCCAGTAGTATGTACTTTACTTTATCTTTCTTGATTGCAGCTTTCATGCTGTTACTAACGATAGATATCTTATCTGGTACCACTTTTCATGCTGGGTGATCTTTGTTCTAGTACACGTGTTGCTTTGATCCGAGATTCTATTAGCTGGAATGTGGTTGTGGGGTACTTTTTAAATCCAAACCAAGGATCATACTGTGGATGGACGAACTCCTGCACCACCTAAGAAACCCTGGAATGCCAATTTCCTGCAATTACCAACAAACGTTATGGTTTTTCATGGTTTCAGAGTGGTGCGAAATGGATTTCGTCCATCCGCAGTAGGAGCGACATGCAGAGCCCTTCGCAGGGTTCCGATCGAGATGCTCCCCCTGAAAAACGTGGTCACCCCAGCAAACTCGTGAAACGCAAAGAAAACCTAAAGAGCCTCAATAAAACCCAAAGAAACCCAAAGAACTGCAAGGACGGCAAACGAAAACCAAAGGAAGTTCTTACAACCAACTCCTGGAACAATTCCAACCGTACGCCGCGCCTTGCAGCCATCCGGGGAGCACCACTTCTCCACATCCTGCAACTCAAAGTGCGTGACAAAGGCATGGTTTCCTTGTGGTTTCCCGAAAAAACCGACCTATAAAGGGCGCCTGGACCCTACCATTTACAAGGGATTTCACCCAATAAATTTGGGGCGGCGATGATTCATGTTTAAAGGGTCAGTTGGTACCCTCGAAAACACCCAGCCAAGAAGTGAGGCGAACAGAAGGAGACTGCCCAACCAGCCTCCCGTGGTTCTGTGTTTTCCGCCCAGACCGTGTTGTTTTTCCCGCAGGACGCAAAAATAGAACAGGGGATTTGGCTGAGTGGCTCACCCAAGGCAGGGTGCCACAAAAAGGGATGGAACACGCATCAGATCAAACGTGAGCAGGTACAGGGGCCACATTGCCTCTGACCGAACAAGGACGCAACTATGCCAAACAGAAGGCAACATCTTGCCAGTGTCCTACGCAATGCGGCTCCTAGGAGGAAGTGCACAAATCTAGAAGCGCAATTGCAAAGGACCACTATGTCCAACCCGGGGTTGCCCGCAAAGATGAGTGCAAAATAGCCCATCAAAAGCGGATGTACCATACTGTCGACAAAGCGAATTTAACCCGTCCTTGTTGGTTTTGCTCAGCTTCATCATGTGAATGGCAACACTAAGACCCTAAACCTGCACCTAAACCAGCCCAACTTTTGTCCGCGCTTGTTCTTTGAAGATTCAGAAGCACTTCGCCACTAGACCATCTGGTCACGTGAAGCCTCAATCTTTGTTAGCCGCAAATGTTTCGACGGTCCATGGAGCCACTCCCAAAGTCCTATGCCAAAGGCTCCAAGTATCCCTTTCACACGGCGTCTTCGAGTGAGGATTTGGGGTGCGAACCGGCGGGTTTCTGGATGGCGCCTTCATGCGCACGCCATGGCATGCCGCCTCCGGGAAAGGAACCTGCACCGGTTGGACGCTGTGTACGTGGCTGATGTACCTGTCTGTGTACGGTGTTTTGAATACGTGTCTCTGTACGTTTTTTTTGAGTTGGGAATTGCCCTTTTTGGGATTGGAATCCAAAAAGGAACACCTTTTGGCTTCCATGTTCAAGGTTCCGCTAATTTGGCACACTGGGGTTGTCAAAATAGCGACCCGCCAAAAAAAAAGGATCGATGGTCCTTGAACCAACTTGAAAGGGGTAATGTTGACCCCGTATTAGTATGTAACCCCCCCCCCCCCCCCTCGAAGGTCGGGAAGGTTTTGGGGGGAAGACTTTTTGCCACCCCCCCTAAATAATCTGGAGTTGAGTTTCCATTTGTTTAGTATTGCTGGAGCTCCCTTTTGAGATCTGGAATTGAGTTTCCATTTGATTTAGTATTGCTGGGGCTTCCTTTTGAGATCTGGAATTGAGTTTGCATTTGATTTAGTATTGCTGGGGCTTCCTTTGAGATCTGGAATTGAGTTTCCAGTTGATTTAGTATTGCTGGGGGTTTCCATTTGATTTAGTATTGCTGGGGCTTCCTTTTGAGATCTGGAATTGAGTTTCCATTTGATTTAGTATTGCTGGGGCTTCCTTTTGAGATCTGGAATTGAGTTTCCCTTTGATTTAGTATTGCTGGAGCTTCCTTTTGAGATCTGGAATTGAGTTTCCATTTGATTTAGTATTGCTGGAGCTTCCTTTGGGGGGTGGGGCCGATGGACCGCACTAATTAGGGGGGGATTATTAATTGGGGGTGTTAGGGGCCAATGTGGGGTGCTCTTTGAAACCTTCTAAACTTGATTTGTTTAGTAAAGAATTTAATAAGAAATCGACAATCTCAGAACACTTTTTGTTTTTGTGGTTTGGGCAGGCCCAAAAGTATCCACCAAGCTTCAAGATGAGAGTAGGAGGTGGAGATGAGAGCCCTAAGCAAGGCAGCAGCATGAAGAGAAAGGTACCAGAAGAAAGCATGAGCCCATTTGAGACAAAGCACCTTTTCAGCACACCATTCAGAGAAAGCATGGCAAGCAGCATGAGTCGATTCAACATCAGCAGCATCAGCTAGCACCAAAAACAGTTTACATTGTAATGAGCTCAAGAAGCAGTGGAGAAAATGAGATAGCAGCAGCCATCTGGGGGAGGGACCGGTCTAATTGGGGGGGGGTTGTTTTGCATCATTTTTTATTTGGGGGGTATTTTCTGAGATATGAATTGTTTAGTATTGGGGGGGTCCACCCGGACCGGACTAATAGGGGGGGGGGATTATTAATACAGGGTCAACATTACCCTGATTCGCTGTTTGGGCCGAAGAAGCATTCCCGAACATAGAAACAAGTTCAGAGATTCGCCAGTCCTAGCAACTTTGAAGAGTTTCAATCAACTTTGCCTCCATTTGCTTAAGCCCCCTGGACAAAATGAAACATTGTTCAATAGTGATAGACTCCCTTTAAAAACCAACAAGGGGAACAAACAACCAATTCTTAAGCGAATGGACGACTAGGGTGTCTTCGGATAACATCAAACTTTGTAGGTTGACAAGTGCGCACACACAGACTCAGATGCTCAGTAGCCATGGGAAAAAAAGGGGCATCCTGTTTTGGCTGGTTGAGTGTTTGAAGGGAAACCTTCCCAAAAAAGGAAAAACACAAGGCACCACTAGGCAACTTAGCAGAACGTGGCACAGAACTCGGCTCTATCATTCTCAACAGGCTCAACCAGTCAGTGCCTTGGTCAAACTCTGTGTGTGTGTCATGTCAAAGGCTGAAAGTGACCTCTAGTTTCTGGGTTCAGTAACCGCTTGTTGCGGCTGAATTATAGGGAATCAGCCCCCCCCCTTTAGGGTTGAAACTGGCCATGAGTTCATTTATGGAACTGTACAATCAGCCTTCGATTGTGGTCATGGTTCCCTTAGTAGAATCTTTAAACTGTTGTCTAACATCTTCCATTAACAGGTTCATGACCATGATTGGCAACCCCAAGTCAAGGCGTCGTTTTGACCATGGCATATATATCATATGCG
Source organism: Effrenium voratum (assembly GCA_963377175.1). Classification (NCBI taxonomy): domain Eukaryota; class Dinophyceae; order Suessiales; family Symbiodiniaceae; genus Effrenium; species Effrenium voratum. The sequence continues at coordinate 256,033 of CAUJNA010000702.1, read as the reverse complement.
GTTCCCGCAGAGGACATGGGACAAGTAGCGAGTCAGCTGTTTTGTATGTTTCTTTGTTCTTTTTGTCCAGCAAATCAAAACGAAATTTGGACCGAACCAGCGCGGTCAACATGGTCACACTCCGGAACGCCAAGATGACGAGTGTTCGAGAATAGTGCCATCTACTTCCACCCAACTGCTTGCCTCCCCCCAAATGGGGTCCAAAGCTGGACGCTTTCTTGGGGGTGTTGAAATTCAAAACCAAAACACACCGTACGACTTGTTTGTAATAGTGACAGTTTTCCCTTTGAAGTAACTTTGTTGGTTTCTACCAATTGTGTTTTTGGGAGGTAAATTACAAAGCATAGCTCCAAAGCTGTTGACGTGTCTCATGGGAACATAGAACCACGTTCGCGGGGCTTCGGCTTTTGGTGCGTTCCCCCCTCCCGTCGATCGCCTTCTTGGACGCCAACTTGGGCATCGCTGCGCGTGAACGCATGCGTGAGCGAAGGGGGCTGGCATTGGTCACAGGCCAAAGCGCCTGCACATCGCCGCCTGCGGCCGGGTGTCGGGTTTCGGGTGTCGCTTTTCGGGTTTCAAAAGAGGGAGCAAGTGCGAGGTTCGAGTCGTATTGTGGATGGCTGTGAAATGGATGAATCGCTAAGTCACTTACCTCCATTTGCTTAAGTGCCCCCTTGGCAAAAACAAACATCCCTTGGTTGACGTTGGAAGTGGAGCAACAACAAAAATAGCAGTTAAGTGGGGATTTCCCACTAAACCACAGAAAGCAAACATGTAAAATGCTTCCCAACCACAACCATGATCCAGTGATAGACTCCCTTCAAAACTGGTGAACCAAAACAAGTGGCAGCTTACGGAAGCGGATTTGGTCTCAGGCCTGGACCCGCTAAAGCCGCTCGCTGAGTCTTGAGTCTTCAACCGGGTCGGTCGTTGGCCAGGTGACGTTCGATTCCGCTAAGCAAATGAACTAGGTCCTCACTTCTGTAGTCTATTCTAGTAGGGAAACCCTCCACCAAAAAGGGTAAAAGGGCACTACTTGGGGACCTAGTGAAGCAATGCAACTGGGACCAGAGTTGGCTCTTTCAGTTGGGTCACCGCATTGGGATAGCAAAAAACAACCTAGTCGACTGGTTGAGAAAGAAGTGATATCCGCTTTGGCGGCAAAATGCCCTCCCTGCCCACCTTGCCCCCCAGGCTCCAGCGGTGGTTTCCAAATAATTCAAGCATGTTTTATTATGGGTTTATGTCAAAATAGGGCAACCCCAAAATGAGTAGTTTCCCTTTGGTTTCCCTTTAAACCACCCCCCAGGCCTGTTGAATTGAGTGAAACAACTGAACAGAAAGGGTGCCCCGACCCCCAGATTTCCCCGATGTAGCCTGCGTTGTACACCGTCACAGTGGCCTTCTCCTTGTCACACACTGACCTGGTGCCAAAGTGGGATTTGTTCTGCTTCGAACAGCCAGTTGGGGAAACCTTTAAGCTTTCGAGGGGGATATCCTTTGGAAAAAGCTTACACCAGAGATTCAGCCATTGCTGGAACGCCCCTATCTATTGAGGGTTTTGGGGGTTCCTAAAAGCATACATGCGCCTTGCGCAAAGCAATCCGGATCCTCAAGAGATCTGGTCTTTGGATGTTTGACTGGCTTGGTATCCCAAACACCCGGGGAAAAACGGGGGGGGGGGGGGGATCCTTCCAAGGGCCGGCGCTTGCCAGCCACATGAGGCACTTTGAGTGTCCATCCGCGGGGCCGGGGAACTTGACTGGCGGCCCCTCACTTCCCAAAAATAGTCTGAAGGTTTGTTTACCGCTTAATATGGGTCTTCCCAAGTGACGAACGTCCAGAAACTGTGTTTTGAAATAAGGGGACCCACTAAATGAAGGCTTGTCCTCTGAGTTTGCCTTTTAAAACCACCCCCCTAAATAGTTATCCCAAACACGTCTGTTCACTCTTTCTCGCCCAGGAATGACTTTTTTGGCCCCGAATAGGCATGTAAGGCGTCCTGAATGATCTGGAGACGTGACTCTACTCTGCGAATTCACATGGAACCCAAAAATGGTGGTCACCCAGAAGTATCTATCTCATCTCCGGTTTTTTGGGACTTAGCGATTCATTTCCGCCAAGTTGCAGGCCAACAAAGCCGCCATCTGGAAAGTAGTGCTTCAGGCTGCCTGCGGGTTTCCCGCGTGGGAAAAACATCGGCCGGGGGAAATGGAGTTGGTCCGCATTGTTGTTTGTCTAGGTCCTCCAGTAGAGAGGTTAGAATAAGGGCCTCCAGTAGAGAGGATAGAATAAGGGTACCCTTTTTGCTGTAGTCTATTTTAGTAGGGGAACCCTCCCCAAAAATGGGTAAAAGGGCACTACTGGGGGACCTTGTTGATTTTGAAGGGACGCCTTTCCAACGCTAAAAGGAGGTACCCACTTGTTGCAAGGAATCCACCCGAATTCAGAAACCCAAACCCCGAGCCATGGAGAAGAAAGGGGAGGCTTTGCTCCAAGAAACAGTTGGCTGTGGCTCAAAAAAGTGGTACCAAAATGGCACCTTGGTAAATGGAACCAACGACTAAACCTGCGTAACCATAGCTCTTTAAAATTGAGCCATACCCAGTTGGCACAAAGAAGAAGCAGGGAGAAACCCCAACTGGAACCGTGGTGAGCGAGCGCAAAGCCGAAGAGACGCACAGACCCATGCGGGATGGAAAGAAGTAGCTGAGATGTGCACAAAGCGGGGTGCTTTTGAAAGCTGTTCGGGGAGCTTCGTGAACCTCCAACAGGCCCCAAAAAAGCTCAGCCCGTTTTTGGCGTCTTGAAAGCAGAAGCCAAGCACACTTCCATTGAGAAAATACTGGTGCGCCACGAGGAAATCTCTGTGTAACCCACGTGCCGAACCCCAAGTGGATCATAGACAAATCGAAAAATACGCATTGTGTCCCCGATGAGTAAGCCCCAGTTTGTTTGGTATTTTGGTGAGTGCCTTTACTACCGTAGACGACAACCATTTTGTCCACAGCTCACATAGGCAGCAGAGGCTACAGGAGGGGAGCGTCCGTGTTTCCGACACCCGAGCAAGCGAGACCTCTCGATTTCAGGGGCTGATGAACGGCGAATACAGGTAAGCCAACATTTGGCTGTGGCATTTTGGGGTTTTTGGTGTACCACCCAATTTAGAATCTATTTTAGTGGGGATTGAATCGGATGTTCACTGGGGGTACGATTTGGCTTTTGACTCATGGCCATCTAGGAACATAGTATACTCGAAGAAGGTTGCGCAAGCTTCCCAGCTGGTTATCCCAAACAAAGCTACACAAGGAACACCACCTTTTCCTGGGGTCCCCAGGTTCTGACACATACCCATATCTTCCCATGGTTGATTGAACAAGTCTTCCTTCGATTCCCCGCGAACAAACAAAATACGAATAGAAAAAACAGACCCGGGCGCTTCGAAAACGCCCTGCGGCCGCGGTTTCCGCGCCTGCGGGGTACTGATTGGACCGGCTGCGGGCGGTCGCTCCGCCGGCGCCGGAGATCACGTAGCTCAGGCCCTCGTGGAAAATGATCTGCTTGCCTTGGCGCAATTCTGCTTGGGGTTGATTCCTTTTCCATCGATCTTTTCAAAGCCAGCTGTTTTATCGCTGTCTCCCCCGGCTTTTTGATGGTTTCCTGAAAAGAAGGATCCCTGGAAAGAATGGGGAAGGTACCCCTAGAATTCCGCTTCCCCGGTTTGAAGTGGTGGACGGTAGGGGGGACCTTCTTCAAAAGGGAGGTGCCCGTCAAATCAACTGCCCTCAAAAAAGGTTTCTTTGGATCGGTGAGGGGTGGTGTGCCATTACCCTCTACGAGAACCGGCGGTTCAATTCCCCAGCCCAATCCAAGCCACCAAATCAGGGTTGCCTAAAGTGTGGTTCTGCCGCTGTCGTGGAAAAAAAGGAAGGCAAGGCAAGGGCCCTGTAGCAATTACCTCCAGGCGAAACAGGCAGGCTTCCCTGTAGATCCCATTCAATCACAAGGAAACTCACCCATCGACCCAAAAAAATCAGAAGGTGACGTTGAAGTGGTGTCCCCGCGGAGTTTTTTTTTTCTCCGGGAGATATCAGCAGCACTAAAAATGTTCTGGCGGCCTCCGTGAAGGGCTACTAGTTCAATCCCCCAAACGACCAAGTAGCAAAAGCTTCACTTTTTGAAACCTCCACTAGCATGGGTCAAAGCAGGGCGGCCAAATGGCCAACAAATGGAGCTAATCTAAGGGCGCAATCATCACACATGGGATGTCCTTTTGCTGACAGTCACCTGGAACGGAAAAACTTTAGAGGAATCCACGGGAACACCCGTCTAATTTTGTTGGGTCTATATATATGGGTCAAAACCCCGCACCCCCAGTGAACATCCCAATCCCCACTTAAAAAACTGAAGTGGGTGGTGCACCTATCCCAAAATGGTACCATTGGTTTTGAACCATGGCCATATGACCATCCCCAGGTGCTTGAACCATAGATTCCTCGGGGTACCAACCTGGAAGGATTATGTTGTGCATTTGGGGGCATGTACCCCCGGAGCAGGAGATTGTTTCACCAAAGCAAAGGACTCAAAAGAATATGGAGCATGGATGTAAATTTGTCAGGGTGCCCCTTTTTGGGTGGTTTGACGGGAAACCAAACAAACAAAGACCATGATTTTTTTGGGGGGGGTGCCGGAGAATTGTCGCACATTTGTCGGACATGACAGGAGCTGCAGCAAAAGCGTGGCCAGTTTAACTGCACAAGGGATTGCCGGGATTTGGCGGGAAATGCTGGGAACTGCACGTGCGAACTTTTGGCCAGATCCGCGAACGTCAGAAACGCCTCCAAAATGTACAAAGCAAGTTCTCGTACATTAGGGCACCCCCCCGCACTCGTAGATTTGCCAAAGGGGTGGGAGTCAAAAAAGGCACGCCTATATCTTAAGTTACAACCAATGCCGACGCACGGAAGCAAAGGGGAAGGCTTTGCAGGCAACAGTGGTCCATCCCTAAAGCCTGAATGCTGCATCCTAAACCCTACCAAACCTAAACATCCCTGGCTGAATACATGAAGATAGTGGACCAGAGAAGAAGCTGGACTAGAAGAAGGGGACGGATTCATAAACCTTTGGTTGATGAATAGGGGTGTTCCCTTTTTGTGGGGATTGATTACTTCTGGAGGGGAACTCCCCCTATTCATCAACCAGGAGTTGGTTAATCGAGGTCTTCTAGCCGAAAGGTTTCGCATGCTGGATATTTTATTCCTAGGCCAACCGCAACGGAGGGGGTCTTGGAACCGCTTGCAAACGGAAAGCTGTTGCAACCAAACGGTACTGCATGCTCGATGTTTATAGCAGCGGAAGGGTTCCAGGGTGGCTGCTGGGCATGCCACCTGGGCTGTGCGAAGACAAACTGAAAGAGTATGTGTCAAACATTGGACACAAACAATGGTGGGGTTTCCTCTTAGCTTTCCTTCCAACCAAGATGAACACGGTAATCCCGGAAGAAAACTGGAAGAAAAACAAGGAGACACATTCTTGGTGAAGCCAAAACAAAACTTAGCCCTGAAAGATCTTGCCCTTTGTTTGCTACGAAAGGACTCACAAAAAAACGGAAAAGAGAATGCCCCACGTGTCCGAAGGGAAGAAAGCTGCCGCTCTGGGAGTTTGGGGCACAACGGACGTTTCACCCCAAGCGGGTGGTGTTCCGGCCGTCGATCCGGCCCCCAAAACTGAAACCTGCTAAAATAGGAGCCTTTTCACAATTAACAGCAATGATTCGCATCCCCTCGAAGGGCGTCCTGTTTGGACATACTCACATGGCTGCTCTTGAGCACCCAACGAGTATACATATTGGCACCACTGCCATGAATCTTCAAGGAATCCCATCTGCAAATCTTGTGATAGCACCCAAGAAGTGGCATCAGCCAGGAACAAGCAACAACCTCAAAATCCAAACACCAAATCAACAGACATATCCCGGCCAAAAACACAAAACCAACAACGTGGCACTTTATCTTGGCCCAACCAAAAGAGGTACACTGAACAGCAGGTTTACCGATTCTTCTTCTTACTTACTCTACCCTCAAATAACACAAATCGTGTTGGAGGAGCCCTCGGCTGGGTTATCCGGGCAGCTCAACAATGGCACCCCCCGGCCATCCGCCGAACGCATCACACCGCGCGGCTGTGGTCGTGGCCGGCGAAGTAGAGCGGCACGCCAAGCTCCCGGAGCTTTGGGTCCAGCTCGCCTCGGAGCGAACTCCAGCTCGGCTTCTCCGCGTCTCGCACCACGAAAGAATGCCATGAGGGAAAAACCGGAAAACCAAACCAACATGGAAAGAAAAAAACAAGCCTTGCGAAATCCGGAGACACTAGGCGCAGCATAGCCTGGAAGTGCTGTGCATGCTTTGCGAAAACCTGAAGTAAGAATTGGATCAGGCAAGGGACCTTTATCATGGTAAGCTCGTCATACGCTCATGTGAGCTCGCTATAAAATAGGCTCAAATTGCTGGTTGGTATTTACAGGGGCAATCGAATCAGAAACCAAGGTTTTTCTTCGGTAAGGATTCACGTCCACCCATGGCACAACCACATCCCGGACGCAGAGTTACTGCCGGGGCCAGGTGTGGGACCTCTAATTCCTGAGAAATTCTCATTGGGTGTCCCGTCAATCGCACAGGTCTGCACCCGGGTTGCATGGCACCAAGAAACCAGCCATGAAAATGAACCGGTTCCCAAACCGGACCCAAGGTGGGCTTGGGGATCCCCCAAAACGGGGCCAAGGTTTTCCCTCACCGGGCGCGAACACCTAGCCCTCCGAAGCCCGAAAACATCGGCACTCGCACACAAATTGGGCTCCCAGTAGCTGCTCACCCAAAAATCGGAGAAAGCCCCGAGCTCATGAACATATTGCATTTGTTGAGACCAAATCCTGTAGGGGAACTCAGTTGCCCCCTACATGCCAAAGACAAAAGGTTCACATTTTGGGGCCATGACTGAAAATGAACCAACAATGGGCAAACCAAAAGGTCAAAATGTGGAAAAACTCTAATTTCAACACCGGACATGAAAGGGCCCCATGAATTCATGGATGAGCCTGAGGGCCTGTTCGGCGAGCTCGTCAAACAAATTTCCTGAGTAATCTGGTTTGAAGCGCCCCAGGGCTCAGAATTTACATTACTCACCGAACAATAACTCCAAATAAACTGTGCCGGCTCGCATGTTCCACCAGATGTAACCTCAGCAAGTAGCGGGCCCGGAAATTCGGGCACTGGCCCACGAGTTTCATATCTTTTCAAATACATCAGCTTTTGCCCCCTACCAAGAATCCTGTTATTGCTTTTGGTCCATAGCGAACTGATTCGCTGGCTGAGATCATCAACTCCGCGCCAGGCAACGCAGCAGTGCATCGGTGATGCCGTGGTTGCCTCTCGTCAAGATTCATCGGCGAGGGTTCGGCGAGGCCTACTTGCCCATGAGTCTTGCACGGCACACCATCGATGGCTTTACCTGGGCTTGTCCTCAGATCCCCAGCTACAAGTTTAACTTCTATAGTAGGTTAAATGGAAATCCCCACTAAAAACTAAAACACTAAAAAGCTCAGGGGATGGCTGGGAGCCGCCAAGAACGCAGATGGCTTGCACAGGGCCGCGAGCCCCGTTGCACCCCTCAAAACAGCTCTGCCGTTCCTTGTTTTTTGGGGCCTACTCAGCGCTTGCGTTCTTTTTTGTTGGACTTCCAGGGCTCGCTCTTTTTTTGGGGGACTTGTTCCAGGGCTCGCGTTTTTTTGTTGGGACTTCCCGCCGCTGCCCATGATGGCGGCTCACCGAACAAAAAAATCCGAAGAGATCCATCGGCCTGCGGAGTACACCGGGTGGTGGCCCAAGACGATCCTCAGTGACTCAGGTCCCAACTGGGCGCCTCCGCCCGTGGTTAAAATGGGCGGGGTGTGTGGCTCCCAAAGAGCAAAGGGTCACCCCATGTTTAAAGGGTCATGAAAACTCCAGGACTTTTTTCTGGGTTTCTGTACCTACTTGAGATTTTGGACAGATTGTGGCAGTTGGGGGGGTGGGGGGAGGGTGCTGGTACTTTTTTTGGACAATGGGCTTTTGGTTGCATTGGGATCTCGGCGATTGGGGCAGTTGGGTGCTGGCAGTGCTTGATTTCCTCGTTCTTACTTACCCAGCAAGAAGAGAGGAGTGCCAACTCTACGGCGGACAGGGGGGGGGGGCCGCTGGATTGGACAACTCCAAGTGGCAAATGGTCAGCCATTTCCTGCCAGTTTGCTCATGCTAGCCAGCCAGTTCTTAGGGGGGAACCAAGTAGGGTGCACGACTAGGATATCTGGGATCTGGTTCTGAAGAATCATAGGATACCTGGTTGGGGGACATCGCTTGCGGATCTTTTGCCAGATCCGGCTGGGAAGTTGAGCTCCACTGGGCACGAAAGCTTCAAACTCCAACGAGCTGATTTTGTTGGGGGTTGCCTTTGCAGCGACGCATTTTTTGCGGCAATCCTCAGGCCGCGGTGTCCTCCGACTAACTTTGTGCTTTCTGCGCGTGCTACCGGCAAATACACATGGTTCATCATAGATTGAATCTTCCTTTTAGCGAACTACTCTTACACAACACCTTCGCAACCTTCATCGCGAAGCTTTCGCGGAGGGCAACACTCAAACGAAAGGGTCTTCCCTTTAGACCTGAATCCAAGGACCATTCGGACGACACCCATTTCGAGAAATCCCTTGCGGTTCCCTGAAGCCTTCCCCTTGCAGAACTCGCCAAGGATCTTCCAATCCGCGTTCGACTGCTCGAGCTCGGAGAAGAGCCAAAGCTTCTGAGACTCGCCTCACTGACTCCGACGAACAACATCCGCCAGTTGCTTAAATCCCCAGGAAACACATCAATATGTCCTGAAGAACCCTGCTTTTGTTGTCATTGTCCTCCATGTGCGTTTTCGTCTGCAGGAGAAATGATAACATGTCCAGTAGTGAAATTATGAAATCGACTCCGTTTGAAAAATCAACAGGACAAATACAAAACGTGGACATTAGTTTCAGAAAATGGAAGACATGGTGTGCCTTAAGGGGGGACCTCCTGCAAGCGAAGTTGAAATCCTATTCAAGCACAAAGCGGTCCGTTCCTTGTGCGATGCCATGTTGTGTTCAACCACTTTTGTGTTTTGAAACACATTTGGACAACAACAAACAATCTACATCATAAGCTGCTTCTCTCATTTGATTCAAATGTTGATCAAACTGTAAACTCTGTCGGAAATCCAATGTGGGACGGAGATACAACTTCAAGTCAACCCAAACTCTATTTTTGCAAATGGATTTTTATTGTGGTTCTATTTAAGTCCAAAAAAATACGTCCTAGTGAAGACCAAGCTTGGATGTTTGACCTTGATGTCCACCGCAGGTCAAAAGCTTTTCCCTTTCCTGAAATACGTACATTTAGATACGAACACGATTCTAATTCATACAAACTTGAAAATTGATGTATTCCTATCCAAATTTCTACTTGACATCGAAATCCGCTTCAAACACAAAAGCGTTTCGTGCCTTTTATAATGCAAATGTGATTCTAAACACATTTACTGTACATTCAATGCAGAGAGAAATTCGTATCCAAATCTTGAATCACACTCAATTGTAAATGGCTTCAATATCCAGATCTAAGTCCCTTTGCAGTCTCATCAACCACGAAGTAAGCCAAGACATAGGAAAGAATGCGTGCCTTGGCAGAAACACGGCAAAACCCAGTGTGTTTAGCATGTTCGTGTCGTTGGGTTGCCCATAAAAGAGAAAAAAAAAAACCTAGAATTGGGCACTCCTCGTAGAAACCAAGTAGGGTCTCAATATGGTAGTGAAATCAAAAGAGTTTAATCTTCCATCCACAGAAAGCTTCTTCAGAGTGAGGACACACTCGGCGCTGATCTTTTTTGGGGCTTTGAGGGTTGCTCAGGATTGAATCTGAAATTTATTTGGGGGAAATTTTCAATGGTCCATGAGCAGAAGCCGCAGAACCAGCCGGAAGCGCCCGGCAAAAGTCCGAGTCGGAAACCGAAATATGCAAAGCCAGCTGAGCAACCGTAGACATTGACCAATACCAGAAAACATATCACAACAGGCTCCGGGGAAATAAAATCTTTCAGGGGAAAGGTCTTGTCCCTCGAAAACCCGAAAACATTATTATAAAAAAAAAGAAGAAAGACACAACTGGATCTGAGGAAATGTTCGGGTTGCCTCCATTCTTCCCCTGGTAGATTGTTGTATTGTTTTTTTCTCGATATCTGTTGTTTTTTTTCAGAAAAGCCATACATATATGTATATATAATACATATATATATATATATACGTATATATTAAAAATTGCCTGACAACCTGTACTTCGACATTGAACAAAAACAAGCAGGATTCCGAAAAGCCTTCTATCAAGAATCGGACTTGCCTAAAGCACGCTTTCAAGGTATATGAAAGAGAATCACTCCTTTTTGCAAACTAAGGAACTTTTATGGTTGTGCCTTTTGTGGGACACCATTGTTGGGGTTGGTTTAAAGGAAATTCAGGCTCCCTTGGTCGCCTACTATATGGGTAAGCGGAATCACAGGATGCAAAATATCAGCAGCTAAATTGTTACACACATGTGGCTTCAATCATGACTTAATTTGCTTTCCACACACCAATTAAAGATATGTAGGCCCTTATAGTATGCACACACACACAAACCTATTCGTAAAACCCAGAGGCACGTTCATGCATTCGCCCTGTGTTTCCCACAGAGGTGAAAAGGCACACACCCTGAAAGGGATGTGCCTGTCAAGTCAGCTTCCCTCCTAGGGGGTGGTTTCCCATGGACCGTTTGCAAGCACCAGGGGTTCAAATACGCAAAACTACCAATCTAAACCACCAATTCAGGCTTACCTGATGCACGTCTGTTTGCATGCCAACGTGGAGCTTCCTCTGTTTGGCTACGGGGGTTACGCCCAAAATGTGGTTCGTTGGGTCACAACCGACTTTCTGTATTTGTGCCAAATTGTGTCAAAATGACCTTCAGAAATAGTCAACATATTGACCTCTGTCCTCAGATGCCTTTTGGGTGGGTTAAATGGACACCCCGAACCCCAAACACTTAACAACCTAAGGGGACGGTTGAAAATACCACCAAGTGAAACAAAAGCCTCCCACCGAACATGCAAGTGCACAGACCCCTAGACGACTTGCTTCTTGGAACCGGGGGCTTGTGCACTTCCATTGGTGGGAGGGTAACCCCCTTCAGCACACCCAGGCCACCTCAGGCCTAGGCGCGCGCTGCTCCGCCCAGCTTGGCGTAGGCCATCCAGGAGCCCTTCCAAACCTAACTCCAACTGTTGAAAGGCACCAGTTTACTTGGCTGGAATTAGGACCCCAGCAAAAAAATATCTTTTTTGCCTGGTGAGTGGAAAACAAAGGGAACCCCAAAAAAGCAAAAAAGCAAAAGGGGAGCTAATTCTGGGGAAGTTTACAGAACCTGAAAAAGCAAAGGACACATGAAGCAAACCAACACAAAAAAGTACTCCCAACTTCCGCAACGAGCCCGCCACTCAACAACGCCACATGGAGTGGTTGCCGTTCATGATGGTGGTGTTTGCGAAATTGCTACAAAACAACAATCCAAGAACATGAGCCTTTGGTGAGATAGGGTCCAACTTTTTTGCACAGTCAACACCAGGATGGTCTTTGACTCGTAACACGTGCAAACTTGTCTAGTCAGTGGGAAACCGCTAACAGCTTCTCAAAGGCTAAGACAGACGTCGGTCTGTTCTAGCTCATGATGAGGCAAACCCGTGGTAATCAAGACCCGGTATTGAAATGGTCTACACAAAACATATCAATGTTCCAAACTGCGGCCGCATCTAGGACCTTCATCTACCCGAACCGGTCGGAAACTTGCGGCTCTTGTGTCCCAAGAAAGAAATCCACAACAGGAACCAGAAGCCCGGTTGGAGGCGGAAGTTTCATTACACTAAGCAACCCCCTACCAGAAAAAAAAAACCAAATGATTGGAATGGGGTGGGGTACATGGAGGGTACTACTAAAACATAAACATACCTCATGATCGGGAGAATCATGGGTGTCATCATTTGGGGTTGTACTTTTTGGAGGGCGCCATCTTTTGGGTGGGGTTAAAGGGAAGATGCAAAGCAAACCACCCAGTTTGGGGCGTCACCTACCTTGACCCATACCCAACCACCAACCGAATCTCAGTGGTCAACCCCATCTTCTGGCTTGGCATTCAGGCTCTTGCTGGTGTCCACAGCACGCTGTTCTCCTATTGACGTTTGCTAACATGGATAACTTTTATATAGTCTTCAACTGACAGTGTTGTCTTACGAAGGTTTACATAGGCTATAGTCTAACCCCCCTGAAACCAGGAAGTAGGGACCTGTTTCGCGCGCTCAGTTGCTTTGGGTATCCCTTGGTTGTGAGGAAACCAACCTTTGTCCCACTCACAGCCATGCGGATCAGTACATTTGCATTTAAAGGGCATAAGGATGTGGACCATACTTCGGATTCCTGTGTGATTTGTTGGAACGACTGTGGGAAATGGGATGCAGCCACTTTTTGTGCCCTCGGACCATCACCTTTAACATGACAAGATGTAGTAGATGCGTGTCAAAACTCGCTTGGGCCTGTCGTGAGGATGGTGAAAGAAAAGAACAGGGAAACACCTCGCTCCACTGTATTTTCTCACAACATGCATGGACCAAACAAAGTTCAAACTCTTTATTTACTCCCCCTGTAAGTCCAGGTGCTTGGGAAGTGAGACACGCACACTTGTCTTGCTTCTCTTGCAGCCCAGTGGTTGAATCTACTCGACCCCTGGTTTCAGCGATTGGTCCTATGGTCCCACTAGGATAGAACGGTAAGGCCATGATGGAGGCCTCGTGTTCCCCCTTACCAACTTGTTTCTAGCAAAGAACCCCACTGAAGTCTGCCCAAAATTGCAAATGACATGAGAATTCGTCGACATCCAGGACCCCTGTAGAATTTGCAACTTTGATCCCATCGCGGTCCAACCACTTGTGCCCTTCTTCCTTAATGCAAGTTGATGCCACTTGCATGACCACACCAATGAGTAAGTGGATAGCAATCATAGCAAAGTGGATGACATGTAGGGCCAACTTCTACTTAGCGGTCCATAGTGGTGCTTTGCCACCCATCATGGAAAAACAAACCTTGGGCGGTCATAGCAGCCATCGTGTCGATGTAGAAGGCATCCACCGTCAGACCATCTGCGGTGTATGTCTTCTTGTACCAAAAGTGCGGCATCTGCCAGTGACCGCCTGAGTCCGCTGAAACATAGAGTCAAACATTGGGGCGACTGTTGGGATGCCTTGAAAAGGAGGGAAGGGCCTGAAGGGTGCCTTCCGACCCATACCAAAAACATCTGCCGCTAGCCGAGCTTTTGGATGGCAGGCGCCTGGCGCTCTCCGAGTTAGGAATGTGTATGTGTTGTTCCGGAGCCCTTGTCGAAGCCGATGGTTTTGGGGGCCTGCACGATGGGCACACAATTTTGGGTGGCTCTGATTGCCCCTTGTACAAATGAAACTTGACTCTTTGGCGATTTGCCGAAAAACTTGCATACTTCTTACGCATGCACGGATTCCCGTAATATTAGGGGAAGTGTAAAAATAGGTCAACCCCCAAACAAATGGCACGTATCCTTTTGGCTTCCCTTTGACGCAACCTGCACAAGGGGGCACCCTCAATCGACCACATGCTCTCCGGCAACATCAACAATTCAACAAGTTACTGGCGTGATCGATAACAAGTACAAAGATACCAAGTAGCCATTCTGCGCATTGCCAACTCAAATGCCAAGCATGTCTCCCACGCAAATCGTGTGCCAGTCAATTTTGAAAACCTTAAGTGACCATGAAGCTGCAATGGTTGATCCTTTCAAAAAGCGAACGTCTGTGTAACTGTACATATATGTACATACATATATATATATATATATATATATATGTTGGTATGCGAGACTTACTCGCTGCTTCAATTTGTGCTGTTCCTTTTCTGGGGGGCGGGCCCGGCTTTGCCCAGAAGTCTGAGGCAAAACAAGAAACTCCTGAGTCCTTGTTTAACAATATCGGTGTCTTATATTTGAGGGTAGCCCTCGTCTGGTTGGTTTAAACGCACCGACAGGAAAACTGCACGCTTCTGAAGTCCCCTAAGAAAGAAATGCCCTTGTGTGACCAACCTTGGTTTCCCTTTAAAGGACCCTGGTTCAAGTACATGTTGCCCACTGGTTGATCCCCAGTGGAAACAAGTCCAAAACACGTGTCCCCTCAAACAAATACATCATTTCAGGGGTAGCTTCTTGTCTTACAATCAGTGACCCCAACAAATTGTTGTTTCCCTTTGGGTTCCCTTTAAGCCAACCCCAACAAGGGGTGCCTTCAAAAAAAACACTTCCAACTCTGTTCAACCAATTTGACGTCCTTCACAACGGTTTACACACGCTTGTGAGTTTTGACGCCTCCTTTGGGTTTCACTTCAAAGCATTCGGGACCAGGGCCGCCCGCTTTCGATTACCGGCCCCTCAGCCTGCCTGCTTGCTGGTTATCGGCATGCTCCGTGTAGGCACGCTCCACGAGGGCATCTGTGCGCCAATCGTGGTTTCCTGAGGTGACCGGTGAGATGCTCGGTGCCCCGACGTTCCATGAAGGTTCAGATGTTCTTCTAGGTCCTCCAGATTTGAGAGGTTAGAACAAGGGTACCAACTTCTTTCTGGTTTGTCTATTTAGTAGGGGAACCCTCCCCGAAAAAGGGCAAAAGGGCACTACTGGGGGACCTAGTCGACTTTGTTGGTGGATTTGCATGGGAGAAAAACAGTTGGCACTCTTTCTCATGTTGGTTGATTTAAATCCGGTGGCAAACAAACCTCCGTGTTTTGCTGGTTGACTTTGAAGGGACCCCCATTGGTTGGGTTGCACTCGTCTTTTTTTTGCACAAACGCATATGGTCGAATCTGTGGGTGATGGTCCTTACTGTCCAAACTTCGGGTGCAAATGCGAGTCATCCCTGCCCTCGAGCAAAGGGAAGTTTGGTTTTAGACAGGAACATGGTCGTGGAACATCATCCTTGTACCAGAGTGGGATTCCCAGCTCGGCTACTGAATCCGGAAAAAATACTATGGGAAACAACCCATGTGAGGAATTCCCAATCACAAGATCTTTATCATGGCAAGCTCGTTCTACCTCCAGGTGATGAACCGTTGCCGACCATTTCTGTTGGTCCGGAACGGAATCCCAGCCCAGGACTTAATGACATTATCACATTCAACGGGCTTGCCATAGCACAGAATGTGGGAATCCAAACCCAAATTTGCCGCTAGCAGGGAGTCCCGAAATCGCAAGCCGCTCAAACGGCTCCCAATGGATGGAGGTCGTCTTTCTCCCAATGATCCGGATTGTGTAAAGCGCCTTTAGGGGACTCGCCAACTAAACTTGACCACTGGCCAAGTAGTCTCCCAAATGCATGCACTTCCCTGGTGAATGATCTCCTAAAACTGCCCCCTACGCAAGCGAACATCGGCTGCCTGAGTGGATCCAGTAAGACAAATTGCGATGCCCAATGCAACAAGTACTCTCTCAAAGTCTTCTATTCAAACAAGGCAAGAGGCCGCCAATAAGGCTCATGCTTACTCATGCTCATATATATATATATGTGTAAACCCTCCGCCCTTCTGAGGTGTCGGGTGGCATGGGTCGGGGGGTCTTCCCACCCCCCTGTGGTTGAGGAGTAGTTTGGGTGCGGATAGTTTAATTTAGGGTTGGGGTTGGGGAGGTTGTGTAAAAATTTGTTCACCGTTGGTTCTCACGGGGTAGGGCTTTGGAGGTTTCTTTATGGTTGGGTTTGGAACAAAGGGTAAACATGGTTTAAGGTTGGTTTGGGCCTAGTTTGGTGTAGAGGGGGCTGCGCGGTTGCGTTGGTGGGCGTGTTGCCCCAGAGATGGTTTGGGATCAGGACGCCATCGTTGCTGTGGCCGCTTGGGATGCCCGCCATGCTGAGGGTGACTGCGGAAAAGGCACGAGTACCATACCATTAGCAGGCAGGGGGCACGACCCGGAACCCGCGATTATCACATATATAAATATAAATATGTATATATATATATATTGTTGTGTTATATATATATATATTACTTACACATATACATGTATACATATATGTATTTATACACACACGTATCTATACTGTCAAAAAAAATGCCGGAGCTATGCCGGCAACACATGACGAGGTATTTCGCCTATGTCGTTTGGAGCCATCCCCCGACCACCCGACGGCGGGAAGCCAGTCCTGTGATCACGTGCCAAGGGCGCTTCAGGGACGGATGGCCAAGGTACACCTCCGGAACGGGGCCATGGCATTTAAGGAAGGCCTTCCAGGTCGGAAAATTGTCCAAAGGGGAGGGTATCAAAAGGAGTGGGCACCAACCTTGCCCGTTCCCACAACACTTCTTAAGCCGGCGAAGCCCAAAGGAACCGAAAGGTCAGTTCAACACGTCGACTAGCTTCGGACTGAGTGAGCTACTGGTATCAGCGGGTGCCACTGTTGGCTGAGGCTTTCGCTTGTAGCACGTGGAGTTCATCCTGTGTACAACCCACTAGGCCAATCTCTGCTCATTTGGAGGAACATCCAAGAGCTTGGTCCGATTCAATCTGGGTGCCAAGTGGGTCTGAAAGAGAAATCCCCGCCTTTGGGCTTCCACTTGCGAAAAGAACACAGTCCTTGCTTCGTTTTTTGGCACCCTGAGCAGGGTAAGATCCCTTGTTTATCCGGTTGGTTTCAAAATGGATCAGCTTCGTTTCAAGATGGACCAGCCAAAAGCAATTGCTTTTCAGGTCCCGGAAGATCAAGGAGACAATCCCGCATTAAACTCATGAAAAGAATGGGATAGAGAGCTACATCATGACCATTGCGGGCTTTGTGCCCCATTTTCCCTTGGGGTAGCTTGGGAATCTCTGTCAGAATGTACACGTTTGATTGGAGATGGGACAAAACAAATATATTTGGCCACGCGTGCCTCGTGGTAGCCATGACATGTGGTGGGAAAAAGCGTGTAGGCCTTTAATTCTACTTCTGAATTCAAACATTGGCGGTTTGCATCTATTGCCTGTTGGGGTCATAATCCAATAAGGGCCACAACGCCAAGGCTTAAAGAAGTGAACTATTTTCTGCTGGGTTGCTCTCCCCACATGAGCCAAAGGTCAAACCTTTTGTCGAATCAATGGAGAAGCCATTTGTTTCCAAAGGGTCTGAGGGGCGATTCGGTTCCACCGAAGACCAACCATGTCTGGAAACAATTCCACAGCAGCCACCTTCATCATGGGTGAGGTCGCAAAGCCTGCTTGAAGTTTGGTCGCTATGTTTTGCTCCCAAGTTCAGGTTCGGTTGCGTAGCACATCCCTTTTCGTGAAAACGGCATGGGAAAACCGCAATGTCACCTTGTCACTTAGGCTTGCTTCTTGCTCGGTTTCAGAAAGGACTCGGGCAGAGGGAGACTCCGCTGGGCTAGTCAGCCCACATGTTCCCCAATGGCCCGAGTTTCCAACAACTCATATGAGTTTGCTTCAGTGCCATGCAAGTGGGGCCATTGCAACCTTCGTGAATATCAGGTACTATTAGGTGCCATTAAAGGCCACAATCCTCCTATGTATCCCCTAGGTATGGCTCCGAGTCAGTATTGGAAGCACGCACAAATACCTTCTCCAAATTGAACCCGTGCCAAACCAATGCCCGTCTTACAAAATAGCCAACCAACCACGGCCCCGAAATCGGGGATCCATGCAACCACAGATCTTCTTGGCCTCGCAGAAGAAGGCAACCCAAAGCCAGATCCAACCAGAAACAGAGCCAAGTATGAATCTGCAGATCAATCACATGTTGACATGTGGCTGTGGCTCCAAAAACCAGTACCAACATGGAAGCCTGGTAAGTGGAAACATGGACCAAAACCTGCCGTGACCCCTCCTGTTTCGTTTCGAGCCACACCCATGTGGTATAAGTCCATGTTTCTCAACACAACGGCAGCCCTTTGCGGGACCTCCCCCAAAATCAAACCAACCTGACACCACATTCCCAAAGAAAACCAACTCATTTGAGCGCCCGTTTCACCCATGGACACTTGGTTCTACATAGTTACAAGGGCGAATTTATTTTTGCCCCAATCGACTCAAACGGCCCTTTTGGACCCCCGCTTAAGCTGGGCACGTTCCCCCAAAACTTGGAGATGGTCGTGGGGTCGTAGTCGGCGCCGGAGGGGTAGATGTTGTCGCCTAACATGACCCGCTGCTGGGACCAACCTGGAACCTGGAACTGGTCCAGGGCCTCAAGCCCGAAATTGGCGGAGAGGGAAACAGCCACTGTTCAAACGGTCAAGGGACAGGGCTCCCTCTACTTTAACATCACCCCAGCAGAACGCGGAACTACAGGCAACCCTGCTCGAAGTCAAAGGTTGTTTCAAAAAAATCCAATATGTCTAGGCAATTTGCAATAAATCTTACCTCGTCACCTCTTTGTTAAATAAGGTCTTGGAGTGTGCGCCTCGCCTCGTTAAATCCGTGGTCACCTCGTCACCTCGTCACCTCGTTAAATCCCTCGTCACATCGTAACTTTGTAGTACAAGTCTAGCACGCGGATAGTTGCCTAAAGTGCTGAAAAACTTCTCAGGCTCCGAAAAGATCAAGTTCCAGTACACTTCCACAGCTCCAGCTCGAAAAACTCAATTTTGTAGCACAAACCTAGTGCAAGAAGCGCGCTTCCACGACTCGTAGTACAAGCCAAGTACAAAAAAGTACGCTTCCGCAGCGGATAGCCGTTGGAGGCGCTGAAAAACTTTTCAAGCTCCGAAAAGTTTACTTTGCACGTTTGCGGCCGCTAGCTGCCTGCAGGGTCGCTTATTTCCATTCTGAGGGCTGGCAGCCCCGGACAGCTGCCTGGAGTGCTGAAAAACAACTTTACAAGCCCTGAAAAGATAATTTTGCGCTTTGGCAGCCCCAAGCTTGCCAACAACAACGCCGCGTCCCAGTACAAGTGCGCTACAGGAAACTTTGGCAGCCCCAGCTCGCAAACACCAATACAATGTCCTAGTACAAGTCTGCTATATACATGGAATACAATATGCAATACAGTGCAGTATGGTTCATTAGAGCTCTCAAAACTATTCATTTTTCCGCCGCTATGCCGTTTCCAGAAATTTCGCTCCGTTTGTTCCCCACTCCAAACACACCTTGGAAAGGATCCTTTGCATTTCCGGTTGCCGCTGGATCCCAAATGACAGCAATGTCAGAATATATTTCCATGTGACCCTGGCCAAAGGCAAGTGGCTGGCCTTTGTTGTGTCAAAGGCGTTGCTGAGGGGTTGCCGGAAGCTCTGGGAAGGCTACGGGAAGGCTACGGGAAGGCTACGAGAAGGCTACGGGAAGGCTAAGGGAAGACAATGAGAAAAAAAACTTTGCAGGGCCCGAAAAGTTATTTCCCCAACAATCACCTCTGACCGTATAAAATAACTTTTTAGGCCCTGAGAAGTGTTTTCCTGCTGTGGGACCCTCTCCTGCTGCATCTACGTGTGCACCTCGTTGTTCTGAATTTAGTTAAATCACCTCGCTTAAAATATTTGCTCCACCTCGCACCTCGGCTGACCTCGCTCTAAATTGCCTAGATATGTGCACACGTCTGCCAAACACGTGGGCCATGTTGGTCGGGTATCGCATCCAAAACAGAACCAACCCCTGGTCAAGAGGGACAAAGGGCAACCTTAGCGTTCCGACTGCTTGGCATGCAAGCAAAAACAGTTTTCTTTACAGCCGCCTGCCAAACATGAACAATCAAACAAGGAAAAAACAAAACAAATGCCGAGAACAGTGCAAACAACGCTGTTCCCCACATCAAGATCTCCCATGATGTTTTATCCATCTGCCTTCTTCCTGTTGGTAGCTTGGACATGCCAAAGCCAAGCCACCAACAACCCCCCAAGCACAAGCCATAAAACGCAACGAAACTCAGATAGTCAAACATGATCACAACAATAAGAGCTACTAAACGCCACGAAACCCAGAGAATCAAACCACAGGAGCAAAATGTCAATCATGTAAACAACAACATTGGGCGTTTATGATAACACACAATTTCGCCATGGCAACACGACACACACAAAAACCAAACTGAAGCGCAAAAATGAAGCAACCATACAAAACAAAGCGGCCAATGATAGAAGCTCAATGAGTAGATAGTAACAACCACACAGCAACAAACACAAACAAGCAGGGTAGAAACTTTGTCTCGATGGAATGACAAGGAACGGGTGACAAGAGAGCAAGGAACCGAATACATCAGGTGGCCAGCTCAAAAAGCGGAAACAAACAATCAGCGACAGGGCTCTAAGTACCTCCACTTTAAACCTTATCTCATCTAGAGCAGACCACCTGCAAAC
>CAUJNA010000702.1:213056-228056 GCA_963377175.1 Effrenium voratum | reverse complement strand
ACTGGATGCTGACCTGTGTTTGCGGCTGCTCAAAGCCGAAGCAACCGTCACTTGGTTGAATATAGGACTGCACCACTACCCAATCTTGTCACAAAAAAGGGGTACGCAAAAATATATATATATATATCGGCTGACTGTGCCTCATATTTTTCCCAAACCTGTAACCCCGGATTCTGTCAAACAGCCCAGTGTGATGGACAGAATTCGGTGAGTCATGTCTGCGCCACTGAGGTGACTCCAGCTATGACTCATCGGAACATAACTCACTTCTGGGTCCCAAGTGGACTTCACCCTGAAGCTTGCAATCAGACCCGTTCAAACGGCTAAACCGAGTCCCATCGCAGGGTGTAGCATCCGAAAGGAATCCGGTCACCGAAACCCATTTTGGACGCGAGAAAATCGAACCCACAAGAAGATAGAGTTGGGTCACCCAATTCTGGACGAAATCCTGCACCACTTTGGGCCATTGTTTGCTGGTATTTTGTTGGGGGGAAAGCATCATTCCAGGGTTTTACAGGTGATGCGAAATGGATTTCGTCCATCCACTGTATAACCGTAGGTCGCAAACCATGATGGCAAACGGTCGTGCCCGCCTGAGAAGCTTCCACATGGCCGGCTGTGTGCTGTACAGGTTCAGCGTTTGGGGCCACGTGCTTCGGTCATGAATTCGCAGGTCACGTCCAGGCTTTCACAGAACGGATGAGTCTTTTGTGGGAGAGCCCCCATTGGTGTCTTTTCGTTTCCCTTTGAAATCAAGCAAAAAGGGTATGACGAGACCCAAATGACCGAAGACATGGCTACCATCCTCCGCGCCCTCGTCCTGACCGTCCTAAGCACCGCCCATTGAGGGTGTCTTCCCAGGGAAACCCGCCCAGATGCAAACCTCGTGGTGCCCTTTGCAGGAATCCTTGCCGTAGTTGCCCATAAACGGGCGCATCACCTTCCCTGGCAAGGAAGCAGCTCTTTTGATCATGGCACTCATCGACGTCTCTTTGCAGAACACAAGGAAATTCGCTGTGAAACAAAGGGCGATGCTCAAAGCATCCCAAAGCCAATTTGCTTGTTCAAGAATACATTTGAGGGTGTTTTGTTCCTCTTGGGTTTAGGGCATCAGAAAAGACACTCCCATTTGGGCCGGTTCGAGGCCGATCCGGTGTTCAGTGGATGTATCCTTAGGAACCCCGCAAACGGGATTCCACCTGTTGCATGGGCTTGGCTAAAACAAACCCATGACGCGGCCAAAACGCAGACCCAAGTCCACTTTCTAGCTGAGAAGGAACCAGGACCACCCAAAGAGCAAAAACCTGAAAAAGGTGAGTTCAGTTTAAGCAATGTTTGTAAAGAAAAAGGCGGCCATCTTTTGGTTGAGTTTGAAGGGAGCACCAAAAGCGACAAGTGGGTGCGTTGCTGGAGGGAACCCATTTTCCGGCAAAAAATCAAGGAAAATCATATACTCCCTGCTTTGCTTGCTTGTTTCTTGGGGGGTACCTAATTTTGGCACCAAGTTCAAACCACCGGACCCGGCAACGGCTCCAAACCCCGTACCCCCAGTGAACATCCAATTCGATCCAACCACTAAAATAGGTTCTAAAATGGGTGGTGCAGCGAAAACCCCAAAATGGGATCCCATTGGTTTTGACCCACAGCAAACCTCGGTTGCTTTCTGCTCCCCTGCAAAAGTGTTACTTCTAGTGGGTTAATAGAAAACCCATTCCAAAACGTTGAAGTCCTAACATCCCTTTGCAAAATGCTTTCCTAACAAAAAAAACACGTTTTGGCAACCAGAGTGGTTTATGTGGTTTGCAACCATAAACCCAAGTCCGAACAAAAAGCTAAAGTCCCGTTTCCTCACACCCGGCCACCCATTTCATTTTCTGCCGCGCCTTGGGCGCGCCTTCCAGGGGCGCATCGAGGCAAAGCTCTTGGGAGCCGATCTCCATGGCCTGCAGTTGCGGATCTGTTGGTAATGTTGACCCCCTATTAATCAACCCCTCCTTGTTCATGGGGTGGGGGCCCGTTCATGGGGGACCCTCCAAAAGTGGTCTGAATCCCCACTAAAACCAGGGTGTTTCCATTACCCCAACCCACGGTAAGCAAGTCCCCCTCAACGGGCTTCACCCTGTGGGTGGGCTACGGTTACAACCCAGGTTGCCACTAACTCAAGTAGTCATTGCTTGGCTGTCCTCAGAGGCTACCAGCTAAACTTGTGGGTTAAGAAGAAACCCCACTGAAGCCTTAAAAACACACAAAAACAAAACACTAAGGGGACAACTGGGAACCGCCCAGCATTTTGGGGGTGAACCCGAAAAACGGTGTCACACCCACCTAAGGGTGGTTTGCTTTGGATGGTTTGCCTTGTGGCAAATCCAACTGATTCCTTGAACAGTGCCCCAAAATTGTACATAAAAGTGCAAGAAAGGGATGCAGGGGACAGTCCCAAGTAGGACTAGGCCTCGCTTTTAGTTTTTATTTCGTTGGGGGGTTTTGAGAGTGACTCATGTTAAGGGGATCCTTTTTCATTGCACAGGCTTCAGTGCAAACTACCATGAACGCCGTCAAACAAGCACGTATAAGAATAGGTGTACCCACCAACAAATAACAGAAAAACGGCTTTCCTTTTTGGTGTACCCCCCCCCCCATACACCTTTATATACTCTAGTTCATGATAGCTCGAAAGACTCAAAAGTTTGAAGATTGATGCCTTGTCACCCTTCGCTTTCACAAACCAGCATTTTTGTCCCATGGCTTTTCTTTGGTTTTTTTTTTCTGAACTTTGAATGGAGATGCGTTTTTGAGGAACTTTGAGGGACCGTGCTAGGTGAGCGCGGAGTTGGCGTCTTCGTAACATGGCAAGACATAGGCCTCACCCCTTCAGCGTAGAATTGCTTTCTGCCAGGGATTCGAATCCGTGGGCGCTGTTTACATGTTGCGACTCTTTTCACCGAAACAAACTGTCGTCTCTATTCTGGTACACGAGGAAACCAGCTTTAAAAGGGGCCGCATACATATGCTTGGGACCCAAGGGGAACAACCAAATCCACCGGTTCCGCCAATGACCCAGAGTTGTTTTGGTAAGGAGAAAGTAAAGAAAGCCAAGGCAGCTTCTACCGTCTAGGATTACAAATTATTATTCAACAACCAATTAAGCAAAGGGAAAAGATGAAAAGATGTCACCTCACGCTGACCTTTGTGCTTGCATTCTTTGGATCAAGCCCTGTGCCTTGCAAGCAACCCCAGGTGCTTGGTGTTTCTTCTTGAGGATACCCATCTTTTTACTGGTTTAAGGCCAAACCAAAAAGAACGCCGAAATCAAGTCCGAAGCTCTTTGACACACACCCTTTTTCCCACTGACATAGCACCCATGCCCTGGAAAATAGCAATCCTTTTGAAGGGGCTCCTTTTCCAGGTGCCATGTGTCAAGGGTGTTTTCAAGTACGGGAGTTGCTCTTTTCTCTATATATCAGAAGCTCGTAAGGCAGAGAATAAAAACAAGCTCTTGAGTGGTATATAACCTCCATCCAAAACCCATACCCTCCCTCCCACTATCATGGCATCTGACATGGGGTCCCTTGAAACTGAAATTAATCTTCCAGGTACCTCCCCACAGGTGCCATACTGGCGAAGCACAGGTCAGGCCCGAACAGGTGAAATTCCACTCCCCAAACCCCCCGGTTCCAGCTTCCTAGTGGCTGTGCATGTGGTTTGGATTGGTGCAGATTGGCCCGTTTCCCATGAACCCTCTACAAGAACCAGGGGTTCAAATCCCCAAACCACCAGTTCAGACCTCCCAATCAGCGTTGTCTGACCTTTGTATGAGCAAGCCTGCCAAGCCTGCTTTGACTTTCAACTGGTCTTGCACAGTTAGCGGCACCCAGAGATCCTTGGATCAGCAACCTTTGCCCCACCGACAATCGCAGAAGCTTGCAGTAAACATTTGGTTAAGACTTTCTTTTTGCTATCATCTCCAGAGAAATGTCTACAGGAAACACTTGTGTTTGATAGTTGCTCGGCCAATTTCTATTAGAAATTCCTGGTTCCCTGGTCCTGATAACACCCAAACCCATATTCTTAGATTCGCAGCGGATTTCCACGGGAGAAAAAGAATCGGCACCCTCCTTTGGTTGGTTGAGTTTAAAGGAGTCGGCCCCTTCCCCAAAGAAAGTTGAAAAAAGGGCGGAACCCACTGAGCAACTGGGTATGCTCAGTTGTTCAGTGACCCTAGAAAAAAAGTGAATCCTTCTTCGGGAAGACGATTTTTAGTGGGGCAGCCACCAAAAAAAAGAAAAAGGGTACCACTGAACAACTGAGTATCTGATAACACCCTTGAACGTAAGGAGGGAAGGACCCCGCAAGGCAGCGCCTCGCGCCTCGCGCAGGGCTCGGTGCTGGGTGTTGGCGCTCCGCGTGAGGCGCTTCTGAAGCGACTTGTAGGCCTGGCGACTCGGAGAATGTCCGGTGCACTGCGGGCTCCACCCATACTGTGGCTGGACAAAATCCATTTCGCACCACCCAAAACAAAACCAGGAATGATTCGATTCCCCTGTAAATACCAACAAACAAAGGTTTCCCAATGTTTCCAAGTGGTGCACAATTTTGTCCATCCAAGGTAGGTGTCCTTTTCGGGAACATAGACAAAGTTTCCCTGGTAAATGGAATGAAACCCATCCACGCCTGTGCCATCGGTTTCTAATTAACCAAACTAACCGATCAAAGGGACACCTATGGTGTCCTATTGTAGCACCCCTAGCATGGATGGTTATTCTTTTCAAAACTTGTGGTAACATCCCTATGGTAGCACCTAACCTCAAAAGGAACACCTATGGTAGCACGCACCCCTAGCATGAGGTTGGCTGTAGCATCCATGGCATTTTCTAGTGCACGAATCCATGCCAGGCACCACTTGGATGAACTCTGGACATTGGGGGCAATGTTTGTTTCGCGGTCCACGGGCAAATTCATTCTGCGGTTTAACGTGTATTCAACAGGGGCAATTGTGTTTGACCGCCGCGGCATCATTATCATAAACTGCAGGCTTGAAGCGTCAGTGTCATCTCCCATCGCGTTCCAAGTTGTTTGTCGTGGTTTGCACGGGGTAGCGTTTTTGCGTGAGTCAGCTATCGTGTTCTGACCAACTTGCAAAAGACCTGCATGAAAGATCGAAACCTGCTGTGGTCCCTTTCTGGTTCCCGAATGGGTCAGGGAGGTTCGCGCAACTTGGCCCGGACAAATCAACCTGGCGTATGGGAAAACAGAGATCCCCAGAAAAAGTCAGCAAAATGGGTATTGATCAACCAAGAAGCCTTTCAATCCTTCGAATCCCAATCCATCCGACACCTTCAGACACTCACCAACAACTTGGAGCAAGTCTCCAGGTTGTGGCATCGATTCGTCCCCTTAGCCACCCAAAGTTCAAAGATAGGTCCACGAGCAAAACCAGCAGCTCGTCCAAAAGTTTGCTGTCGCGTTCGTGCAAATGCGTTTTTGACCAAAATGCGCGTCTTTCCGCAGAACTGGCAACCATTATTTCCAACATGCGGCCTTTCGGAACATTGCCCAAACACCGCTTTGCGCTGGTTTCAAGCGAACGATGGGGCGAACAGAAAAATTGGAAGAAAAAAGACATAAAACAAGTACTCTGCATCTCTTTGTGTATCTGGCAGTACACTGTTGCCTCCTTTAAATGATAGCTTCTCCCACTCAGGTACCTATAGGTGACTCACAGCACTGCGATATGAAGTGTGGTCGAATTCCCCAGTATATACGAGGAACTCACTTATTTGCCACAGACAAATCAGGGAAAATCACTAGATTTTCCACAAGGGTAATGATTGCAATTTTGACCATGCCTCAAAACGTGGCAACATGGGACTACACAAAAGCGTGGTTTCCTTGTGGTTTCCCTTTAACCCCCCCTCCCCCAACAAAAAAACGAGTACCATCCAACAAACACCCGTTTGGCTATGTCAATCGGAAAACCCTGAAACGTGAAAGGTGGACATGAATCCCCACCAAAATGATATCCACCAAAGGACTCCCAATTTAAAGTTGTGCCCCTTGCAGCTGCCCTCACCTATGAACACATGAAACCCAACGTTCCGGGAATCGGTTCCTGGACCATGTTCCGTTTAAAGGGAAAGGTTTCCTGAACGTCAGGTTCCATGTAGGATGAAGTTTGGTGGACATCATTTAGGGGATTTATGTCCACCAATCACTTTTGAGGTGGTTCCCTATTAAAATTCACGGCCATGTGGCTGTGGGCGAAAAATGGGTACCCAAAATGGAACCCCGGTAAGTGGAAACATGGACCAAAACCTGCGGTCCCCTGACGGATCAATTTTGACCCACACCCATGTGTTCATTGGTGGGAGGGAAGAATCCGAAGCCTTTTGAGTGCGCCTCGCGGCCTCCGTGTGTCCATGCGAGCCAGCGCCCCCGCAAGCGCCGGACCTGCCGCTTGCGGCTTGCGGCAGAGCGGGGTGGTCCAAGTGCGGAATGTGGGGGCTGCATGGACATGGTAAAGCAAAAATATGCTGGAAAAAATCAGCTACAATTTTAGCAAAGATCTGCTGGGATGTTGGGCCCCAACCCCAAACCCCCCTCCAATTCTGATCTGCTTTAGGCTTTCCCAAAAGGGTTTCTTGTGGGGCGTGTGTTTGGGTGCCCCCCTGGAGGTGAGAAAACAGCTGCATGGAGCCCCAAACCTGTGCCCCAAAAGATTCTTGACAGCTGCATTTGGTTTGGTTGCCTTCCGTGTTTATCTCAGCTTTCCCCAAACCTGCTGCCATGGAGGTCTATAAACTGGCACCCCTTTTTGGCGCGTCCCCACCTTTCAAGAAAAATCCCACTGGGAATCGGTCAGGATTGGGATCTGCTGGACGACTTCCGCGCCTCCTCGCAAAGGCCATGGTAGTGGAACGGCGTCACGCCGCATCCGGTGCATACCTCGTGGCTGAGGGGCTTTCAGGGTTTGCTTCAGCGAAATGCACGGCAAGTAAACCAACTGACAGCCACGGCGGGTTTTTGGCGCTTTTGTTGCTTTTCCTTGATCTGCAACTGACATGTGGAAGGAATCAATCGTAGATCAGCAGGACCCGCTTGAAAAACAAAACAACTGACTGGCCGCTTCGCCCGGAAAGCGAGCCAACAAGGTCGGATTCCGACAACTAGATGCGGACACCATACATCTAGGAAACGGGGTGGATGCGCTTGTTTGGTGAATCCACCCCTGTGAGATATTTAAAAAATACTAAACGATTAAAAGAGTACTAAATAAGAACCTACAGGGGGAAGAACTGGTGAATTCCCCAAAAAGCGCATCCAAACCGCTTTCTAGATTCAACCGTGCACTTCTTTTCAATGGGTTCGCAAAACAGTCGATATATTGCAAGAAGCTCCCAACACCGCATGACGCGACGGATGCCAGAATGAGGATTCCCTTCAGATTGATTATACTGAAATGTGTGTAGGAGGTTATGTATCAACAAGTTGCTACATATGACCAGCACAGGCACAGCAATTCTTCGCAGCTAACCGAACACCCTCCCTTTGGCTTTGGAATTTCACTTCAAGACACACGGCATCATGAAACGTGTCTCTGAAGACCTAGTGGTGGCAACCCAGCCACGAATCAAATGGGTTCATCACGAGCCCACAAGGACCAACGCCAACCAGTGGCCATGTTCTAGAAACGGGGAACCCAGTTTTGAATGTTTCTTGAAACCAACAACCAACCTTTTGCACTGACTGGTCAATCAAACAACGAAACAACACACCAATTGGAATTGTCATGGGTCCAGGTGTTGGTGGCCCTCAACTTCTACACTTTGCACCTCAACCGAGTCAAGCGGCCGGAGCAGCACCGCAGCTGCAAGACCAGCAGCGCTGCTCCTTTCCGCAAAAACTTCGCCAAGATCCGTAAACTGGGGATTGACTTCAAAGGCAGACTGATCAGATCAAGCTTACTCAATCTGCCTTCCATAGCGTCTCTCCAATCCAAAGCCTGTTCGTGCATGCTTCAGCGTGAACCTGTGGATCCTTTTTAGGAGGCCCGCAAAAAAGACACCCGAATCTCTCAGCACTTCCCCCAGTCCGCTGCATCTCTTCTCACTGAGGCGCCTCGGGCGGCTCAGCTCGAAAGGGCGGCCCGGACACACGTTCTTTTGAGGGTGCCCTTTTCAGGCTGGTTTAAGGGAAACCAAAAGGACACCATGACCAAATGAAGGGGTACCGCTACTTCAATACGCACAAACACTTCTACCAAACACGGGGTCGTAGGGGAAGGATAACAGCCCTTCGGGGGTGTGGAAAACCGCTGAAAAAACGCACAAGGACTTTTGGGTGCTCTAACAAAAACGTGGGGACAAGCTACAGGCGCAACCCCCAGTTCCAATCTTTCCCAAGCAGAGTTCCTAGTCTCCTTCAAACATTCCCCCCGCCCAGTATTAATACAGGGGTTTTAGACAACGCACAACTCCTGAAGCATCCATCTCTCAATTTCAACACCATCGTGAGATATCGTGAGGCATGGAGTGAGGTGTGGATGCGTTGTTGTTGAACCAACTTAAGCTTGCAAGGCTTCGCTTCCGCCTCTACTGTAAGTGCAATACGAGGTTTGGTCAAAAGCGGTCTACCGTGTCAGGCGAAACCTCACCAAGTCTCCCGTCGTGTCCTCTTGGGGAAACCTGCATATTTTTTAGTCTGCGCCTCATGCTCAACCGCACAAACTGCTAGGACTAGCCAACCTGCACCAAGGAATCATGGAGTAAGAGACTTTCTTTCTGGGCTCGTTCTACTTGGATGTTTGGCCCGCAAGTGATTAGCCACGAGGGTGATAGCCCGCTAACAGGGTTCACTCCACTTAGGGAACACAAAAATGGGCTTAACAAAAAGATCCCTAGCAACTTAGAAACTTGGCAAACCACTCAAGTGTATTTGGCGCAGAGACAGATTCACAAGTTCCACTTGGCAACTTGGGTCACGGGCCGCATCCGTTGCAGCGCAACACATCCTCCTGCAGTGGTCGCTGGAAGTGGGTCTGCAGCAAAAATCTAGCTGCACTTCCCTCACTAAAAGTTTAGGGATCCTTCTTCTCTATGGCGAAGACAGGGAACCTTAGTGTCTCAACCAGAAAATGGGGGACCCAGCTTTAGAAACATAGCCAAGTCTCCTTTCTTGTTGCCAAATTCTTTGCGGGGATGGGCTGGCTCCAGTCGCAGAGATGTCTTTGTCAAGCGGCCACATGAACAGCATGGTAAGAGCCGAGCATACCTTGCGAGCGTAAGATTCCAAGGAGGACTGGCGCGAAGTTGCGATCTGCAAGCCCAACCTGAAAGAAGAAATGGATCTCGAAGTAAAAGGACCTACATGGCTTTCGTTTGCTTGTTCGCTTTACCTCCAGAGCTCGTCATTAGGCACAATTAAGCAGAGCTTCGACGGCAGGACACACGGAGTGCCGTACCGAATTGCAGCTTTCGACTTAGTCCGTTGATCCCTGGCTAAAATATGTTCACCTTTCAAGCGGGATATGCGCTAAATATTGCTAAAAGCTAAGCTAAACGTCTAAAGAACTGTGTAGATGGGTTAAGTAGAGTCAAAGGACAGGCTGCCTTCAAAATGCAACTGCATTTAGGATCCCTGGAGTTCAAATCCCGCCAATCCAAGCCAAGTACTCCCTCTCCAAGACATTCGGACAGCGGTTTCCGCTTTGGAAACAGTGAAGAACACGGTTGGCATCTTGCCAAATTTTTAGTAGTGTCAAAACATGCTCAACAGACTTTCCAGGGAGAGAACTTCAGAATTGATCACGGAGGGGATGCCCTTGGTATCACAGAAATTGGTCCTACGGGGCTACCTGATTAGGCATTAGGTCCTACCACGCTACAATGAGAGCCGCTGTGCCGTGGTGTCCCCTAACCTTTTGTTTCGGTGTGTCCTCACGAGAGCCACCTTTTTCTCCAAGTGGACTAGAAAGGCCATGGTATGCCCACCAACCACCACCCACCAACCACGAGTATCTGAGGGTTGTTGCATTACACCCTGAGATTACACCCTTGGGAAATGACCCAGAATGGTTCATGTGCCTAAATGGGGTCAATTCCCAGTGGGTGTATTCGCAGGCTGTAATACAAAAACCCGAGAGTAAGACGGTTCTCGACCACTTCTCGACGTCGTAACTCCTCCTTCGGGAGCTGTGTCCTCGCCCTTGCCTCGCAAAGGAAAAAGAGAGCCAAGCAGAAACCCCGGATCCAAAAATGGTCCTTTTTGGAGGTCCTCCAGTAGAGAGGTTAGAATGAGGGTACCAACTTTTTTCTGAAATCTATTTTAGTAGGGGAACCCTCCCCCAAAAAAAGGCAAAAGGGCAAAAGGGCAAAAAGGGCAAAAGGGAAAAAGGCAAAAGGGCAAAAGGACCTAGTTGAGGATACTTTTTTTGGCTTGGTGTAAAGGGACACCAAAAGGAACAACGAGATCCATGTTTGGCGGGGACGGTCCAACCTTAAAAAGACTCATCCAGTTTCTCGAAATCGTTGGCCCCTTTTAGTTGGCATTTGAAGGGAAACCAAAAAGGTTGCCGACCATTTTAGGGGACCACTACTTTTGACGCCCCCATATGGGTATGTCTCAAAGCCGCAAAACTAAGGAACACCCAACAACATAAGGGTGTGTTCCTTCTGTTTCCCCTTCAACCACATGAAAGGTACCCTCCAAAAAATGCACTCACCCAAGTTGTCGCCTTAAACATCACCCTGAACATTGAACATGTTCAACAAACCACCAAAAAGGAACTAAAGCAACCCCGACAAACATGGTTAAGCTTCGACAATACACAACGAAAACGTGGTATTCAACTTGATTTACCATTTTTTGACCCCAAAATGTTTTCTTTTCAGCGCCCCAGTGCCACAGGGGCGGGCTCTTTTTTGTCCGGGAAATGGATATGTTTTCTTTTGAGAGCCTCCTTTTGGTTGGCTTAGGGACACCGCAATCTTGTGTCTTGCGGAAGCTTTGGTGAAACTGCTAGGTCCAAACCTTGTTTCCCATCGAGTGGATTGGCCAAAAAGCAATACCAAAAACTGCTTGTTTGACATTGATATGGCCATGGGTCAAAACCCCGTACCCCCAGTGAACATCCCAATGCCCCACTAACATAGGTTCTAAAATGGGTGGTGCACTGCCCCAAAATGGTACTGCCCCAAAATTGTACCATTGGTTTTGACCCACAGCCACATGGTCGTCCCAAAAGGTTACTAAAGTTTGAAACGGAACTCAGGAAGGTGAGACACCCATCTCATGTTCATACAGGAACTGCAGATGTCCAACACCGTCAAATAGCCTAGTGCGCTTTCCTCTGTATATAGAAATATACTGAAATGGAGGGTCGCTTCCTGAGTGCGTGGGCAAAAACAAGTCAAAGCAGTTTTTTGTTTACCACTAAAAGTGTCTTCCCGAAAAGCAGGAAGTCCGGTAACTCGGTATATATATATATATATAAAAGCTGTCCTGTATGTGTATATATATATGTATATATATATATATATACATTATATGCGCGTGCTCATTAGGGAATCAACATGGCCAGCCCTTTTTTGGGTCCTGTTGCACCAAAGATTCGGTCGCACGATTTGGGGCATATATCACCCCCAGCTTCGAGAAATATAATTTTAGCCCAAGTTTTCGAAGCGGCAGTTACCCGCAAAACAGACAAATGTGGGTGTGTCGCTTTTTAGGGACCCCCCCCCCAAAAAAAAACGAGAAGAAAAGAAAAGCGGCTTTCCTTTTGGTTCTCCTTTCAATCCACAAAAGAAGGGAAACCTTCAAAAGAGAGACAACCATGTGGTGTTTCTCATAGTGGTCCCCCCAACTTGGACCCCTTTTGGTTCAAACAAAACAGAAGACCCCCCAACTTACAGCACTTGCAACTCATGAATTTGCCGGTTGAATGAAACAATAAAAAGAAAAAACTCACTTCCTGAGTGGATGGGACAACAAAAATCTAAACCCTGACCCATGTGACTGAGAGCCCAAGTGACCTCGTTGAGTGAGAACACCAAAGCGTCAAGATGCGTCAAGTCGGCACAAGTCACAAGTCCAAAGGAAGAACTCAAAGGGTCAAACCTCAACTTTTGAGGGATCTGCCACTTCCACGGCTTGGAAGGCCCTGGTGGCCCTGGTGAAAGCTAACGAAGGTACTCTGAAAAGGACTGCGGAAGCCCCTCTGATTCCAACCCATGCCTCCTGAATGCGCTCCTCTGGATATCTGAGGTCCTGCGAGCCGGGTCATGGCCTAGTCCCCCTGATTGGTCGTCAAAAAATCCTAAGGGGTCCGTGAGCCCGAAAAGGAACCGGTCAAAAAGACCATGCCCCACATGTGTGAGAAAAAGGGGCCCAAATAAAAACCACACATTGGTTTATGACCAGGCAGAAATAGGCTTAGCCCCTTACACGCCCGTCCTCATGACCTAGAGTCTAACTTAGAGTCTTGTAATTCCCGTTGAAGGGCTTGGAGTGGGCTTTGGGGGGGGGGTTTGGGGTGCTTCCCCGGGGCCTCAAAGCTCAGAATGCAGACCGAAGGATCCGACCCCACCAAAAGCTGTGTTCAACTGCTTGCCGCGGGAAGACGAGGAAAAACCAAAACGGCCCGAAATGTCCCAAACGATCAGATTGGCAATGGGAGTCCCGCGGAGGATCGGCAATCACCCCCGATCGGCAAGCAAAGCCCATGGCCAATGGACAAAGCCCACGGACACTCCAAGGTGGTTGTACCTCGGATTCTCGTACCCAAGAACTGGAAATCGTGCTTCCCAGTGATTCCAGTTGCTCTTGTCAGCTGTTCAAAGCCAAAAGGAAATTGACTCGGTACCTAGAGTGACAACTAGGATCCAATGGGCTTGTTTGGTTTGCGCTTAAACGGAACCGAAAAAGGCAAGTGCTCACAAAGGGCAAACTGATTGAGAGAAACATTATCACAATAGCTAAACCAGGTTGCCGCTTCCCTCCCCACTTGCGACCGAGCGGATTGGCCGAAGTGTCTGAACGATTTGTCTATAGTACTGAGCTGGTCTTTCTGGACATTCGAACTACCCGTAAACATGGGATATTGACCCAAAATTATGAATCATGTTCCAACCGGTTCCCAACAAGTATCCTTGGTCTTTCCTTGAGGCCCTGAACACAGGGTTCGACTCCTTGACGTTCCTCTTGGGATATGGAGGATGAGCCAAAGGCAACTGCTTCTGACCTTGACGAACGCCCGGAAAGAGTCAACTCAATGACCCCCTAGATGAGTTCCCAAAAAGCACACCACCTGCGGGAGGCTTGGAGGTTCGCAGCGCCCAGCTCTAACGCTCTGCCCATCCGCTTTCGGCCGAGATACGCAACTGACAGGGAGGTTGGAGCTTTGGAGTGGACCGGATTCGCTTTTGGGAAGCAGTTGGACGGGTCGTTTCCGTGCTGAGCTTGGGAGCAATAGCCAGCTTAGGATACCTAGACTTCTAGCAGGAACCCAGAAGTTGTTGGGAATAAGGGAGTACTAGAAACAGGTATAGATGATTGGACTTGGTTCGTGCATGTTTCGAGCAAGTTGCTAGGAATTATTTGACGACTTACATTCGCCTACCAACAACTTGCACTCCATTGGCCTGAGCCACTTGTGATGGAATCCCAGCAAAACCGACCAACGGGGCGGAAATCTTGCATTTTTCTTAGGCAATGAAATTGACCAACGGGTCGAACACCTTATATGCTCTCCATGGACGTTGCTAACCTCAGTTGCCCCAAGGACCCGGCAAGAAAAGGCTGACCTTTTGCCACGACGACGAAACTTGGACCAACACAGGCAAGGGACATTTGCTTCTTGCTTCCTTGCAGAGTACGCCCAACAATGGCTCCTCTATTTAAGAATGGGGGGGGTTCTATTTAAGAAGTCAAAGGATCAAAAGGTCGATTCGCTTTGGACGTAACTTGGCAACGCCGTCGGAGTCGGACTCTACTTCTCCTGCAAATCCGCAAGGCCCAAGGTGTAGCCGCATGCCTCAAGCGCCACACCGGGTTCCCTGCAGACCTCAACTGGAAGGCCGTTTCTCTGGAAAAAAAAAGAGAGAGGCACTGGGCTTAGTGGAAACACGGTGTCCAACAAATCAACGCTTGGCTCGGGCAAACAAAGTCTCCCATGCCAAAACTGAGGCCCCGGGGGTCCAGAGAGCCAGAACCTCCTCGTCCCTCCATTTTGGCATTTTGGGAGATCCCATGAGTCAGTGCCCGTGTGTGCTCTTGGCAAACACCTTCCAGCGCCCTGGTATATCAACCAAACAACACTGCGCAGCCGCACCCTCAAGATGGGCAATGCCCAAAACCCAAAGAACTATGCGCGCAAATATACACAAACGAGCATATGCAAACACAAGTGCACACCTAGCTATCAATGCAGAATGAATATTGTATTGTTGGTACTGCATCCAGATCCATTCGTGAACAGAACCAAATGAAATGATCCATCGACATCCAAGGATGTGTGTGTGTATGTGTGTATGTACGTACGTACGTACGTAGGTAGGTATGTATGTACGTACGTACGTAGGTATCTATGTATGTATGTATGTATGTATGTATGTATGTATGTATGTATGTATGTATGTATGTATGTATGTATGTATGTATGTACAGAAGTTGTATTGCGCCATGCGAGGCCAGCACCTTGGAAGTCAATTTGTATTGTGTCAAACACCATGTCTATGCGAGTCTGTTCAAGAGGGCCTGCTTTCTGCAATCTCTGCAATACGCTGATTCCTGCTGCTTCATCTGCCTGCAATACGATGCTAAGATCCTGATGTGCTCGTCGATGTAATCGGCAAAGTCATCATCCTGCATGTTTAGACAGAATCATCCTGTCGCTTTCAAATCCAAGCATCTGTATTGCTCTCTTGAGCTTTGATGATGGAATCACTGTGTTAGGAGCCACACTTGTGAAGAGGCACATGTACAGCTCTGCAGGGTGTGACAGCGAGG
>CAUJNA010000702.1:188056-210556 GCA_963377175.1 Effrenium voratum | reverse complement strand
GGGGTCTGATTCCCCAATGGAACTTCCCCGAAGAATCACGATGTTGGCTTCATGTTTATTCGTGAGAGGTACAATGCTGTATGGCCATTCTACAGCCCCCATGAAAATCAGCTAGTAAAATCACGTACTAACAAGTGTGGCCTCTTTTTCATTGTTGGGGGGGCGTGGGGACTCAGGGAGTGCCAGTCGATTCTCTCGCACCAGGTCTTCCGAGTCGTTGATTGGCGCTTGGCACATCAAAGGTACATGTGTGTTTCTTGAACCTCGAAGTACTCCTTCCAGGCTGCTTTAAAGAGAGAACCAAAGTTGAAAACCAGCCCGTTCTTCGGGTTCCCCAGTTTTGGCGCTTCTGACATCCATCCAAAGCTCAGGTGTGGTTTCTTGTCCCCCACGCCTCTCTCGCGCAAAAAAAGACGGAGCCGCGCTGGCTGTGGGTCAAAACCAATAGGAGCCCATTTTGGGGTTTTCGGTGCACCACCCATTTTTGAACCTATTTTAGTGGTTGGATTGAATCGGATGCTCACTGGGGGTACGGATTTTTGGCTTTTGACCAAAGGCGCCAGCGCTCGCGCTCAGTCTGGCGCTCGCTGGGCGTCCCGGACAGGTGCGGTGCCCGAAGGGGCAGCGCCAGCCCCTGCGCTGCTGCGAGGCTTTGCAGCTGCTGCAGGGCCAGCTGACGCCCGCCGCGTCCTGAGTCCCAGCGGTTCCAGGTCTCTTGCGGCGGGTTCCGGTGGATCCAGAAAAAAAACCTGCACTTCCAGTTGCGAATACATCCCCCTGGTAAAAACGAAAAATCTGTACCCCCACTAGGTCCGCCAGATTTGAGGTCAGAAACAGTTGGTACCCCGATTTTTTCTTGTTTGTCTATTTTAGTAGCGGAACCCTCACAACCAAGAAAAGGTGAGAAAGGGCACCTAGCTACGTCCCCTGGTAAAAAATAAGCAATAGTACCAGTAGTGAGAGAATCCCTTGAAAACCAACAGGGGAGAATAACATATATTCTTGAGCAAATGGAAGCGCGTAATGGGTACTAAACAGGTCTGGAAAACATGAAACATGCACTTCCCCCGTTGGTTCTTCATTGTTGTAAACTACAACTTATGGGCTGTTTGGGACCCAGCTGGTACTAAAGACCCACATCTTTGCAAAAGAAAAGCCGCACTTACTCATGGTTCGGACTTTCCCTTACTGTTTGGATTGCTCAGATCTCAGGCTTCATTTGTGCTGAGCCCCCAAGATTGGGGCGAGCCTTGGCTTCCAATTGGCTTGCAGCTCCTGGGAATCAGCCACCTTGGATTTGCCAAGTCAGATAGTTGCAACCCACAACCAGGTTAAGTCCATTGAACGGGGAGAACTGTTGTCAAAAGGTGGGTAACGCTGTAGCTCTCACAAGGTTTTCACACTGTTGCTGGTCTAAGTGGGGTGTTCGGCTTGAAAGGCTGAACACGTTGAAGGATTAGAACACTAGAAGAACAAAACAAGTCGACAGGGACTGCTCAAAAGGGAAACACATACCTAAAAAACCAAAAGGGTTAAAGCTGACCTGTTGACTGGCCAAAACCATTCGCACCTTTTTGGGCTTCTACTAAAATGGACAAATCAACTAGCATTGTTTTTTTAATGGACAAATCAACTAGCAAAACGTTTAAATTCAAAAACAAAAAAACAAAAACAACAAAACACATGACAACTCAGGCAAAACAAGGCGAACAACATGTGTTTCTTTCTAGTTCTTCCAGCCCAAAGGGTCGAGGGATCGCGTTCTTGGTCTTCCGAGTGGCGTCCGGTGCGGGAGCCACGCCAAGACCGTCCAGCAGATCCCGGATGTCCTAGAATTTGGTTTGGGCGTTGGCGGTTCAAACGGGCTGTGGGTTTGTTTAGGGTTGCGTTTTAGGTCCTGGGTTGTTGTTTTAGGGCATTTGGAGGGCTGTGTTGACCTAGGTCGCCATGACCCTTGTTTCAAGGGAAGCCATAAGGAAACCACCCTGTTTGGGGGTCCCCATTACCAAACATGCCGTGATGATTTCCCATTCTTTTCAACAGGTATTCTTCAAAAACAAACGAATGTGCTTCCCCGGGCTTGGCGGTCTCCAACGGATCAACCTGGTCCGCATCTATGGTTGCTCAGATCGAATGTCGGAAACCAGGTCGGCGGCACTCTTTGACACTAGTAAAGCTGTAACTATCGAATAAATAGCTACTATTTGCACGTGGCGAGCAAATGTCCTATGTTCAGCTGGTAGTGAAGTGCCGCGAACGGCGAACAGCCCGGATTTGGATTGGCCAGAATCTGGCAACATACCATTCATAGATAGGACAAAAGGGTCTGTCGGTTTTTGGTCGTACCCTTTTCTGGTGGTTCTAAGAGGAGCCAAGAGGCCAACCACAACAACCTTGTGTGGTTGGAGTCCTAAATAGCAGGCGCACTCGCAAGGCACCATCAGCTTGTTTTTGCTCACGGCGTCCTTCACGACCCCGTGGAGTTCTTTGTTTTTTGGACGTTCATCCCTGCGTTCATGCATCATGGTTCGGGGGCGGGGGGAGGGGGGGTGGGTGGGGGGGGTATGATAAGCACACCCGCTCAGCGCTCAACTGCTGCAGACCAGCCTGCTCTGTTACCGGATTACAAAATAACATGGTTCTGGGGGGGGGGTGGGGGGGGGGGCATGATAAGCACACCCGATCAACTGCTGCAGATGCGTCTTTCACCCCTGAGGCATTCACTGGCCCAACCTTTGGCTCCAGGACCATGGGTCATCATTTTGTTCTCGCTCTTTGTGTTGCCTACGTTCTGCTGCTGCGTGTCGCGTGTGCACCCTGCCCCATTGTTGACTCGTGGTTCCAGGCATTTTGGACGTGTGATCCGTTCTTGTTGGACGCTCACTTTGAAGTTTTCGCTGGTTCGTCTGATCCTTTCGCGCATTTTGCGGCATTTGTTGGTGCGATATCTGCTCGAAGCCCTTTGTCCTGGTGTCGGCAGCCTCAAGAAACGCACGTGTGTTGGCCAGCGGCACGAAGTGCTGCTATTTTTGAGCGAGGCCACAATGTCCGGCTATGTAGGACTTGGAAACAGATGAAGGCGGCTCGCTCGCGAGCTTTGAGAAGTTGCCTTGAAAAAAAAGGAGGCCGGCAGCCTCAAGAAACGCGCGTGTGTTGGCCAGCAGCGCGAAGTGCTGCTATTCTCAGGCGATTTGGCCCTTTCTTGTCAAAGCCATGGTAGAAATGGAACAAAATAAACATGGTGCGTGTCAACGATGCAACGAAATGTTCATAAAACGCCGGAATTTTGGTAAACGTGCTTGGTCGCCATGGTCAAAAGCAGCGTGGTCATTAGCAACGCCGTGACCTTGTTTTTCCCCTCGTCGCTCGTCAGAACTTGTCCAGAAGAAGCCCTGGGTTATGGTTCTGGTTGGAAGGTCTGCTTGCTGCCAACATGGTCAAGGTAAGTCCAGGATCTGATTTCTGGAAGCATTATTTGGATAGTAAATGTAAGGGGCCAATGTATGGCGCCCCACCCTATTCCAATTTTTAGACCCATCTAGTAGCCCGGACACAAAGAGGGGCAGCACAAATCGGCAACCACGC
The DNA here is from genome assembly GCA_963377175.1 of Effrenium voratum. Lineage (NCBI taxonomy): Eukaryota > Dinophyceae > Suessiales > Symbiodiniaceae > Effrenium > Effrenium voratum. Next base: position 206,971 of record CAUJNA010000702.1, on the reverse strand, counting down.
AACTCATGTTCCCGCAAAAGCGAGACATCGCAAGTGACAAGGCTGGCCGCTGGCCGCTCAAAAACAGCCGGCTCGCGGGCGCCTCACGTTGCAGGCCGCGAACAACGTGCCTCAATTCATACAGGCCGCAAGTCGCAACTGGCTGACGTTCAGAAAGGCCGCAGCCAAGTCTGGATTCCAGGCAAGGGTTGTGATTGAAGTCCCGTAGGCATGTAGGCGGACTCCTGTGCATCTACCCTATTACGACTTACCTCAACAAGCTCCCTAATACGACTTGCCTCAAGAAGCTCCTCGGCTAATTGGCTCAAATGCCCAGTGGCCATGGGAAACAAAGGGAATCCTTTTTGGCTTGTTGAGGTTAAAGGGGAACCAACTTCCCCAAACAAAGTCGAAACAAGGGGCGGAATCCACGAATCCACCGGGCAGCTAGGAATCGGTGAGCCTTCGGGGAAGTCGGTCCAGCCGAACATCCGCCGTAGACTGGGGCCATGAGAACTCCACGCTGGCCCATCTACCTCAAAATGTATGAACTAGGTTTGTAGGACCCCAGTTCAGTTGGGCAGTTGCAGTTGGGGTCCAAGGTGTCCCTTAGTAAGTGGGTAATAACCATGGTTCTGTCCCACAAAGGCCATAATTATAAGTCTCCGTTCAGTGGACTACCACCCAGAACTTACTCACCACTTACCTCACGTACCCCTTCGCCCCTTTAGGGCCACCTTGGACGTTGCCTTGGTTGACGTTGGAAGGGGAGCTAAAAAAAAGTGTAGCGGTTAAGTCGGGAGTTCACCACTAAACCACAATAAGCAAGGATGCAAAATGCTTGGTTGCTCTCGACCCCCCTGCAACAAGTTTATTTTTTGGGGGGCTAAGTGGAAAGCACCTTTATTTCCCAAAAGGCTAAAGTCTAAAGATCCAAGCCAATAGCAGTCAAGAATGCGTCCCATCAACAACCATGCTGCGAGAACCTCAAAAAAAAACACTCCGAGTCGCCGGTCCTCCAGGGCCTCAGCCGGCCCGGAGAGGCGCTCCTGGCGGGATCCACCAACCAGGGACCCCCAGTGATTCCCCCGACGATTTTGACTTTTTGTTTGTGTTTGGCCCTCCAAATGGGTGTTGTCTTTTTTTTGGGGCCCAGGAATTGGTCGGGGTTCCCAAATGGGAGGGTACGGGGGTCGGGGCATTTGGAGGGGTCATGCTCCTTAGGGTGGGCTTTTGTTCAAAATGAACAATCCGGGCAAAGTACTCAGTACTATAATTCACTCACACAACAGGATTGTCAATCGGGAATACTTAAAGCACCTCCATCATGGATGCGCTTGTATTGCCCGCGAATCGTAGTGCAGAACAGTGGAATTTGTGAATTACGCAGTCTTTGTTTCGCAAATATGGGAGACCCAGGAATGACCAAACATGGAGTAAAAAAGGGGAAACCAAAAGGTCAAAAGGTCGATTCGCTTTGGGCAAGTGAGTCTGCCGTCAAACTTACGAATCATGGCCAAATAGAAACTTGGACGCTCACTTGAACGCTCGAAAAAGTCAACCCGGAGCACAAAACGCGTAAAACGGACAGGAAGAAGCCCTGGCAAGGTTGTGCTCTCAACAAAAACCTGGCCTGAGGTCTTAAGTGGGGACAAAAGCCAAGGTACCCCACTCATCACTTTCTAAGTGGTGGGGTAAAGCAGTCCAAACTGTGTGCTTGCCCCCAAAATGGGTTGCCCAAAAAGTGTCTTTAGTCCAGGAATTCGGAATCTGATACTTTGGGGGACGCTCCTTGAAAGCGGATATGCTCAGACTTGACGGCACAGCATTCAACTTTCTTGTAAGATAGCCCAGGACGTCTTGCCAGGTGAAACCCGGCCATCTGCCACGTCTTGCCAGGAATCAGGGACACCTCCTCCTCCTTTTTTCGAGGGTCTTGGCGCGTCTCCTTGAATCGGCCCAGTTTGTCAGTTGTGGGCAACCTAGGTTGTAGACCACGCATACGTGCCACGGTCAAACTCCCTGTGAGGGTCATGGTCATGGCCCCCCTTTGCAATGCCTGTGCTATACGGTTCATGACTACTAACCCCAAGTAAAGGCGTTTTGTCGGACCGTGGCACATCTTAGCCCCGCTCAGTGGAGATCCAATGGTTCAGGATCTTTGTATTTCCCGTTTTGCTTGTGTTTTTTTACCACCCACTCACCCCCCCCCCCTCCCGCATGCGGGGCTCCAATTCCATGTTCAAGTCTTTCCAACAAAAGGACACATGAGACAGAACTTTGATTGGGCAACTGAGATACTGTGGATGGACGAACTCCTGCAAGACACCAGGTCCATGTCTTTTTTTTTGGTTGTTGGAGTCATCCTTCGTTCTTAGGCGGTGCGAAATCCACAGTAGTAGGGCCGAGTGGCATTCTGGAGCTGGCCGCAGGTCATCCCCTATGTTGGGGACTGAAGTAGAACCCGTCCCGTTCTTGGGGGGGGTGCTCCCTCCAAAAGTGGTCTGAACCCAACCACTGAAAGGAATTGGACACCCCCCCATTCATCAACCAGGGGTTTCTTGATCCGGGGTTAACATTAATTACTAACTGTAGATGGCAGAGTTGACTCCAGCTTTCAGGGAAACAACCTGAATGCAGCCTTCCAATCCCGAACCTTCCTTGGCTGTCCTCCAATGCCGTTTTCAACAGTGCGACGAACTTGAGGGTTACATGGAAATCCCACCACTAAACCACCTAAAAAAATCCAACAAAAAGGCAAGCGGATGGCTGGGCACGACCAACAAACTTGCTTGCAGCCCCCTACTAAAAACGAACAGAACCCAACAACAAATGACCAAACCAACTGGCCAAGAACCGTGAAGCAATGCTCCCGGTGCCATCGCTCGGTCCCCCCCCCCCTCACCTCCAAAAGGCGCAACTGCGTTTGCGGCAGCAGGCGCTGGCGCTCGGCCGCCCAAAGGCGGCCACGCAAGCGCTCCTTGAGCGCCGACATCTGCTGGGCGCCTGGACGAACCAAAAACGCTGGAAATGCGCGGGTGCTGATTGGACACCTCTTGATTTTCAGCTTGACTTAATTGATTTGATGGGGGAACTCCATAATTTCCAGGTACTGAGTTCCAGTTTAACTTAGCTGACTTGGTTGGGGGAATCCCTGAGCTTACCCTTCACATGAGTACGATCTTAGTTGGGAACTATTCGGTGGACATCACTGATGGACTTGGCTTTTGGCCAGACAGGTGGACCTCGTGCAACTTGCAACACGTTGACTTCTGTCGATTCAAGGGGACATTCAAGACAAACCATACGAGCAATTAACATGTCTACATGCAAGTTTGGCACAGGAATTCAATTGGTCTGAATGTATGAACCTCATATATAAAGCCTTCATATGGACCCCGAACCAACAATTGCCGATCTTTGCGTACGGCTTCAATATGGGCAACTGGCACCGACACACGTCCAAAGTGCACACGGGCTTATAATATGGCATTTAATATGGTGTATGGCCGACGTAGAAAAACTATCAGACTCTGGATGTTCAAGCTTAAGAGCTGCACCAAAAACCCACGAAGGCAACACATTGGTCCCGAAATGTCCCGAACGTACATCCAAAGGAAGCATTTTGCCAACGGTCAACCCCTGTCGATCTTCTGTTCGAAATGGATCGGAACCTGTACTGAGGTATATTGGAAACATGGTTACCGCCAAACCTCCGTGGTCAGTGCTTGCTCGTTTAAGCATAGGTTGCGGTTAGTCACTTCTGGTCTGTGGGGGATATCTTGGATCTTCCCCCTCCATCCTTTCTGTCCTTTCTGGGACGTTCCCCGTATACAACTTCCATGCATTACTTGCGGGGTGGGAACGGTCCACTGTCCGAGGGCCCACATACCAAGGGTATCAACTGTGTCATTCTCGCAAACCCTTTGAAACAGAGGTACGGACACACCCTGTTCGAACAACCAATCCCACACCAGCCCAAAACTCACATAACCACACCCTAAAGCACCTGCAACGCACCTGCTAAACCAACCGAACACATAGCACACATCAGCCCCAAACCAATCCAAACCGACCCAAAGTCAACCGAACGCCCACCCCAGCAGCATGGTGTGAAGCCTTGAAGCTTTTCCGAGCCCTAGGTGCAAGCGAGGCCGGTGATGCTGGGGACGTGGCGAACCAACCAACCAACCAACCAACCAACCAACCAACCAACTGAAAGGGATAGGCCCGCCGAGTACAAGGAAAAGTGTCCCTTTCTGCGAGGATGGACCCAAAACTGCCCAAAAATGTTGATGCTACCACCGAAACGGCCTTCCCAAAAGTGACCAGAGTACACGAAGCTGAAGTGAGCTTCCTAAACATTGGTATCCTTTTTGGGAAAATTGATGGCCCTGGTAGTTGATTGAACCACCAGGTAAACCAGGGCCCTCTATTTTTCAACCCAATCAGCCAAAAAGGACACCCATGTGGCTGTGGGTCAAAAATATGTACCCAAAATGGAACCCTGCTAAATGGAAACATGGACTGCAACCTGCGGTCCATATCCTGCAAATTTAATTTTGACCCACACCCATGTTCCCAAAAACGACGTGCACTCGCCACCTCTCCGCGGGCGGTCGACAATCGACACCCCTCGGCTTTTTCGGCGAGGCGCGCATGGCGCAGCGCATAGAGTTGATGGCGCGGCTGCACACCCCAGAGCCCGCGGCGCTCGCCTTCATCGTCTTTGCACACATGGTATGGGGCTTGCAAAGGACTGGTGGTTGTTGTTTTTGTGCAGCCTGCTGAAAATGAGGAGAAGCTAGAACAAACACCTGCCAAGAAGAGTGAATGACATGATGAAGACTTTCGTTCTCTGCTCTCTGAGGGTAGCTGAGTGAAACAATATGTTTATGCAAACTTGATGACTCCAAGCCAAAGGATAGAACATTTGCCGGCTCAACCAAGTTGCCTCCCATCCAAAAAATGGTCACTTGCGGGTACCTGCAGGAGGAAACTCCAACATTGGCCCAAGGATTGAACCGCGAAGAAACACCTCCGCCGCACTTCATGTCTAAGCGACGCATGTGAAGCGGTTTCAACTCTATGGCCGCATGGATCCTCTCCCAGATCGTGGATTTCCATGACAAAAACATGGCACTCTGAGTTTGAAGGGGTCTACCCACGAAGGAAACAAGAAAGCAACCACATGCCCTGCTTGACTTCCTTTTGGTTCTCCGATCCCATCCAAAAAGGGTGTTTGAGATACACCCAAGTTTAGAAGTTTTTCCACGAGAACCAGGGCTTGCTGTTGATTCCACGAAATTTCGACCCCGGAAAGTGGCCGGGGCGCCTCTGGTTGATGTCCTTTTGGCTTTCCAGCTTACATCCACAGACGTAGGGTGTGGTTGTCAAAAATAGGGTAACCCCCAGATGGAACCCGGGTAAATGGACATCAGCTCTTAAACCGGTGGTCCCCTAGTGGTTCATTTTGACCCATGCCCACTTTCAGAAACACAGCTTCCATTTGGTTAAGACCCCTGGAAAAGAAATACACGTATGTCCAGTAGTGGAAAACAACAAAAAATGACACCAGCAAGGGGGAAAAACACACCAAAAACAAGTATCTTCTTGAGCAAATGGAAGACAGAAAAGCAGCGGACCCATCCGGGGACCGGTTGCCGTTCGCCCAAAGCGACTCGCTCGGCCTGCGATGCCTGCGACGCCTCGGCGACCTCCGCCTAGCGAGCGATTCGTCGTGGATCCAACGACCCGTCCACAATGACCCGCTCGGGCGAAAATTGTGGGAATTGGATCGCCAGTTGCTTTTTTTCCATGCACTTTGCCCCAGAAACCAGCAACAGACTGAAAAAAACAGCAACTTGGCTATCTAGGCATCTTTGGGGAATCGACCCTTGGTGTTTTGCCGGGTTTCTTGGTTTTTGGGGGGATGGTTGTGGGGGCGGGATTCACGGATAGAACTATGATAGAACTGGATCCAAAAGCAAGTGCTTCGGGCTCGACCAATCGTTTTGGGGCAAAAGGCACAGGTGACTTGCCGAGAACTGGCGACGGGGGTTCAAAGACAGAAATGGTTTGACAGGTGTCATCCGGCATCCTGTCGCCGAAAACGCACGGACAATCAAAGGACATGCCGGAACACTAAATTCGTCACGATCAGATCGTCGCCAATGTGGGTCTTCTTGAGTATCATGGGCTCAACGTTGATACTGAATTCAGAATCAGACCGTCTTGCAACGCGATACGTGGCAGAGTTGAAAGTGTCAGTCAACCTGACACCACTAAATTACCTTGCACTTCTTTGAAACTCTCACCGCAAGCGTCGAATGATGGTTGTGCAAAGCCTGGCACTTACGTCGGAGCTTTTCCAGAGCATCTCTGTCCTCGCTCTCCTCAGTGTCGTCCCCCACTGCTGTGATATCACTACTAGGTGCTCCAGTAGAGAGGTTAGAATAAGGGTACCCTTGTTTCTGTAGTCTATTCCAGTAGGGGGAACCCTCCCCTAAAAAAAATGGTAACAGGGCACTACTGGGGGACCTAGACTAGGACACCGTCCCAATGACTAATTCTGAGGTTTTACTTCAAGGCGGGTCTTTGGTATGGGAAACCTCCCCATGTTCCCCGGAAAACTCGGTCAAATACCCCCCGCTTCAGCGATTTTGGTCGGGGGGGGCCCTTGTGGGGTTGGGGGTCGATGACTTGAAAAGCTCGAAACCCTCAAGCTCGAACTGCCCAACCAGGCTTTGGAAGCGTAAGGGAAACAAACAATCTTCTTCAGAACACCCCCCCAAGAACTGTGATTTTGGACAGCACTTGGGGGTTTGGACATGGGAAAGCCAGTTGTTGGGGGGGGGTGCTGGAACCAAGACTTTTGAACCATGGAATCTATGAAGAGACCCAAATACGGAGCACCGACATCCAGATGATTTCTGGCTCTAACAACATGTTCGCAATGGATAACCCCTCCTGAAACCAGGTAGCATGAAACCAGGTAGCAAAACCACCTACTCAGCTGGCCAGTAAAAACAAAAAACTTTCGGTTTAACCGGTATGTGTCAAAGTCGGGATTTGGATTCCCCAAATTTGCATCGGCTTTCGTCCTGACTTCCCTTTTTCTACCAGGCAAGAAAAAAAGGGGGGGGCACCATTTTGCAAAGATCCGTTACCAACTAGCCATAGAGCTTTGGTTGGCAAGGGTTTCCAACCGATTTGGGGGGCTCCGAGGCGAATATCCAAAAGACCCAAGAAAGATCAAGAAACGCTACCTGCCATCAACCAAATAGCCAGCGACATACGTAAGAAACACGACCTTCCAAGCAAACAGCCAGACACACCACCTGAGTCACAATCAAATCCAGGTCTTCAAATTTAAATGGTCTACCCAGAACCATGCTTCAAGAATTAAGAAGGCGGATATCCGCAGCAATTTCTAGTTGGGATTGTCCCTGACAAGCCTGCATCTCCCCACACCACACCCCCACCCCACAACACCCCCCCCCCCACCCCACAACCCACCCCACCCCACCCCACCCCACCCCCCCACCCCACCCCACCCCACCCCCCCACCCCACCCCCCCTACCCCACCCCACCCCACCCCCCCAACCCCCTCTACCCGGGTTGTGGTTATGGCTCACCTGGCGTCTCCACGGTCTGAGTCACGTGACCGACACGTCGACTCCGCCTGCGCCTTGGGCTCGGCTTGTGGCGCCGCTTTTGGCGCCGGCGCCGGGGCGGCCTGTGGATTCCCTCAAAATATCCGCTTTCGGGGAGGGGGGCTTTCGGGGGGTGAGACCAGCGGGGGGCTTTTGAGGAGCTTTTGGGGGCTTTTGGGAAAATTGGGGAGTGGGGAGGGCAAAAGGAGGGGGGCTTGTGGTTTCCCTAAGCCTCAAAAGAACCATGTCCGTCCACAGCCTAGTGAAACGAGCTGCATAACCTACCTCATGGCCTCATGGAGATATATGTTACGACACCGCCTGTATGCTTTGAAGAAACCATTTTTTCACCCTACCGATGATTTCCCACATGTTCCAACCAAAAGTGACAGAATCATGTCCGCGGTCCAGCCACACCCTGGTGAAACTATATGCTTTGAAGAACCCTAAGGCAACCTAATTGAAGCTAGCCAAGATGGATTGGCCCATCAAAAGAACCATTGGGGCTGATCACCTTGCATGGTTTTGAGTGGTGGTTTTGGAGTTCGCGGGTGCCATCGAAGCTGCCGCTTTACCCATTGAAATGCTGGTTTTACATTTTACACAATTCTTATGGATTTATATGGGTGTTTCTCAAAACTGGGGAGCCATTCCAGGTGGGTGGTTTCCTTTTGCTTCCTTTTGAAACCATCCAACGTCCCCCTAAAATGAGACAAACCCATATGGGCCTTACTATCCGTCCCCTCCCTTGGGCGTTTCCACGAAATCCCAAGGTCCTCAGAGGATCCCTCGCCAGAATTTTGGGCGCTGGAGGACCACAGCTTTCTGCCCACAGATCCAAATACCCAAAAAACCCCTGCCAAAAGAAAGGAACAACTGTTGCGGTTAGTGGGAAGCTACTCATCCCCCCCCCTCCGCCCCAAAACAAAATTACCCCCCAAAAATATATATAAATAAATTACACCAGCGTAGACCCCAGATAGCAAAAAACAGGCGGAGGATTGCACACCAGCACCTCTAACCGCACCCCCAACAGCACCCGAAGCTGCATGCCCGCCATCAATCTTGCAAAAACACCACACCCCAAAACAGCACCTGCATCACCCCAAACCGCACCAAGCTGCACCCCCAAACAGCAACCCCCTACACCCTGCCACCAATCTTGTAGAAATGCGCCCGCACCGTCACCAGCACTCCCAAAAACAGCACCTGCACCAGCACCCCAAACTGCATGCCCAAAAGCACCCGGTCAATCTTGCAAAATTGTGCCCGCACTGTCACCCGCACCACAGCTCCCCAAACAGCACACCCTAACAACATCTGCAACACCAACTACACGCCCCCTAGCACCCAGCCGTCAATCTCGCAAATCACTTCCCCCTCGTTATTAGAAGTTAGAACCCCATGTAGCTTTCAGCTATCTGGGATCAAACAAAAAAAAACACCGAGAGTTGAAGATCCAAAAGCATTCAAGAGAGACCGCAGAAGGGTGACATGGTCCGTTCCCTCCAAGCAAACCCAGCTTGATAGTATCCCAATTTTGAGACTCTGTGTGTGTGTGATTGCTTGAGGCTACCTGGTTAGGGGTGGCTTGAAGGGCAACCAGAAGGAACACCGCCATTTTGGGGGTCCCCCTAATTCGGCAGGTTCTCGGTGTTTGCATGGGTATTTTCCCTGACTTGCCTTTTAACCACCCCGAAACAAGCTGTTCTTCACGGCCCACATCCAATACACAGAAAAGGCTGGTCTAACGGAAATGGGGGTTGACCAAAAGGTCCTTCAATTGGGGTAATTAATAAGAAAGGGACACCACCAAACAAGATATCACGTGTTCACCATCCAAATGGGAAACTATAGGGAATTTTGTTGGATGAGTCTGGTGACCTATGGCCATTTGGGGCCGAAGGGAATATTGATCAGCCCCGCATGGGGTTTGTCTTGTTTTGATGATCCCCTTTTTGGCAGGTGTGAAAGGGAACCAAAAGGACTACCACCATGTTGGGGGGTACCCTCCGAAAAATACCACCCCCCATCCATGGTCTGGGTTGATCGAAAGGTCCATTCATGTGGGGTGACTTTTACTAGGGACACCTCCAAAAAAGGAAATGGCATGTTCACCACAAATGGGACAACCTATGGTCATCTTGGGTATTGAGCAACCTTTACGTATCCTCCTTTCCCGCGCCTCTGGCGCCTCCGGCGGCGTGCCATTCGTCTCATGCTGCCGGACCTGGCGATCGGATCGGACAGCCCTATGGTCACCTTGACCCACTGGCCGGTGCGGAGAAAACATACCTCCCCAACTCAACGGAAGGTACTCAAAAGGGGTCCTTGAAGAGGAGCTTCCTCTAAAATGGCGGGGCTTTGGCTTCCATGTTGATCTGTAGGGAAGCAGATTCATATTTCGTCTACCCCGCACTGGAACAGATTGTTGGAGATTCCGCTTAGGGTGCAGGATTCTTTAGGTCTGGAGATTGGAATTGTGGCCAATCTGCTGCAGGCTGGTTGCCCTCATTTAAGGCCTTTGAGACTTAGATTCCTGTTGGAACTTCATGGGCTCGAATGGGGGAACCCTCAAACCTGGCGTTGCTTTCAGCCCTCTTGGATACCTAGATTCCTCTCGGATTTGCCTCAAAGGGCAAGCTTTAGCAATCGGTTTCTCTTTTCCTTCCTTTGAAAGGCCTCAAGAGAGGAAGGCTCCCCATCCATTACGGCCAGGTCGCCAGGACACGAGCTCGGGGGATCTTCCAAACTGCCATGCTGAAACCCGCACGGTCCCAACTCCTGGTTTTTGGACCACAGGGGATTTTGGATATGGGAAACAAGCAGTTGGGGGGGTACTGAAGGTTGAACTGAGTTAGGGCAGTCTGCAGGGGCGTTGTTCAGAGCAACATAGCCAATTCACTTGTTGAAACCGACGACGAGCCAGTTCTAATGGCACTGTTGCGACCCGGCACCCATGAAGGTCCCTTGCGGGGTGGGGGTTCCTTAGGCTTGTGAAACATAGCAATTGCAACCAGACCCTTCAGCCGCCTCATTCGGTTCACGAATCCTCTTCTGAAAACGGGCCAAACACGGTTCGGGGGAATGGTGATTTAGGGCATGAGTGACTTGATGGGGACCAACCCGACTTTTTTTCGGTGGGATCAATGGAATCCTCTGTGTTTCCGCTTCCTGGCTTTGGTCCATACATCGTTCGGGAAACCCTTTTGTTGGATTTTTCCGGTTAGGGTATGAACCAACCGCAGATCCCAGGTCTTTCAACCAAGGACCAAATGAGAGCATGCATGTCTGAGACCCAACTCTGAGGACACGAACATACCTTCATCTCTTGGGGCGTTGACTGAAAGTGGACTTCAAATCAAGAAATGGGTGTGGGTCTAAAAGTAGGTACCCAACATGGAGCCCTGCTGAATGCAACACCATGACTAAACTCCACGGTCCCCTGCTGGTTTAATTTTGACCCATACCCAAATCATGTCCAAAAGTTGGCTGTAGCCCGCCTTCACATCCTTCAGGGCTGGGCCCACCGTCACGGAGGTCTTCAGTCCGGTCATCAGGGTGATCCGCTCCTGCGCATCGATCGCTTCGCGTCAAAATTTGACCGCAGGTTTCCAGTGAGTCCGTGAATGACACCCCAAATATATGGATGGGCAAAGCTCGACACGGTCAGTCCGTGAATGGCAGTTTTCAAATGGATGGGCAAAAAGCTGGGACCTTCTGACCGAACAGTTGGGGATTCTTGGCCCGCCTTGGAAGGCTCTTGCGGTTTACCCTCCACCTTTGAACTTGGAAGGTCGCGACTTTCAGCGGAGCACACCCAAAGATTGGCGCAGGGATGAGACCTGTTGGTTTCCGATGGGACTCGTCATTTCTGACAACCTCCAGTTCGCGTTTCGCGCGGCGGGGTCTGGTTTTCTGCGACGACTTTTGGAGCAAAAGCTTGGGACGCAGCCAGAGGGACTGCGGGTCCAAGCTGCGGGCTGGGTTTTTGTCTAACCCCAAGGGGGTGGGCCCTAACCCAAAGGGAACAAGGGTCCTCTTGGCCCTTTTCTTTTTGCTTAGGTGCAAAAAGGCCCATAGCAACAGAGGAAACTTGGTGTTGCTAAGTAGGACAGTCACATGAGTCATAGACCAAACGTACAGCCGCTCTGCCTCACTTCCAAACAGAAAAACAAGTCAACCGTCACGAGCCATCCTGATCGGCCAAGTGAAGTGATTGGCCACCGCGATGATAGCCCACTAATAACGCGGAGAGCTCTACTTGGGACTTCAAAGTAATTCAGATACAACCTGGGGAACTAGCAGGGTACCTAGGTTGTAATTAGCCCACTTCTGAGTCACACTAAGTAGACCCTAAGCAGAGTCAACCCTGTTGTTAGTGGAGTCCTTACTAACTCCGCGACGAACCCAAGCGGACAGTGCCACGCCGGCTCAACTCCTCCGATGAAGCGCCCAAACCCGCAACCCGAATCGCGGAAACCCCGGTCCCCATGAGGCAGCAGAAAAGCGCAGCGATGTGGAGGTACCGAAGCGGGTAAGAACTGAGCGGAGCGAATTGAAGCAATTCGAAGTGCTTCTCATAGGAATCGGTACATTTCCAAACAAGTTGCAACGGCAAAAGGCTTCCCTGCAAATGGTTGGCACTGCTTTGATGTAAAGTAGTGCCGTCCATTTCGGTGTTCGCCTTTTGTGTCGGCTCATGCCCAATGCTGACCCGACGAATAAGGCGGCCTGCTCAGTGCAGATTCAATTCTTTCAGCTGGGCCATAGCCTGTTGGTGTTCGACCAAGTTGGCAAGTCTAGGTTATCAATTACTTTAAAGTCCCCAAAGTAGAATTGATTGGAATTGAGCATGATAGCGGGTTGTCACCCAGGTGGCCCACTACTTACACACTTGGCCGAACATCCAAATGGGGGTCAATTGGTGTGAACTAAGGTAACCTTCTCGGCAGAATCGACACGGACAACCCAGAAAGGACCCAGGAACGCCAACAAGCACCCGTCTTCCACGACGTAAAACGGCAAACAACACAAACCAAAATAAGAACAACCTAGCCAAAACGAAGCAACCACAAAACAATCGCGGAAAGCCAGCAAATACCCCGCAAAGCCACACCACACTCGCCAGAACCAATCAATGCGTGTGCACCCTCAGACTATACACCCATAAAACGGGAAATCACAGCATCATGTTGGGGCAATACCCAGTTTGAGGGTCTCACTTTCACCTAGGACTTGTAAGTGGGGTATAGCCTGGGTTCCCAACAACTTGGCAACGAATACCCAAGCAAGGACCATGAAGCGCCATAATCCTCCCATGGCGAATCATGCCTTACTCGCTGTGTATGGGGCAAAATGAAACCACCAGGGACTGGAGGCTTTAGTCCCCGGTTCCATTTACCCGGCAAGCCATTTTGGGTACCTGTTTCGCACCCAGCCAAATAGCCAACCACTAAATTTCTTGGGGTTGGCTTCATATCACAATTGTTTACCTAAGGCTTGTCATCCAAATTGGGGCCATTCTTTTAATGGGAATCGGTTTTTTTCCCGCCATGGCTCAACAAAATGGCACCGTTATATGGGAACAAAGACAAGCGAACCACAGCCAACCAACCCTGGGACTTCCCACCCACCGAATCCAACTACCGGACTCCACGCGCCCCCCTTCGAGGCCCGCGCCGAGGTGGCGCCGCTGCGGGACACCACCCGGGTGCCGCCGGACCAGGCGTCGCAAATGCAGAGCCCCGTGGGCAAGGAGATGGCCACGAACTGCAGCCTTCCGAGGTCTCCCCCAAATCGCTGGAAATGAGGTGGGGGTGGGGGTTGGGATGGTTCAAGTACCCTTTCCGCGTTCTCCCCAAATCCGGGTGGGGGTTGGGATGTGATCCATTCCTTTGGTCGCCCAAAAGGGTGCCCTAAGGGTCCGAGTACCCTTTGAGGATGGCTTTGGGGGTGTCAAAAGGGGGTAAAGTACCTCCTTAGCAGGTACTTGGACCCTGAGGGAGTCGCGAACCAAAGCCTCGTTTCACCCACAAACGCTCAAGTAGGAACACACATGCTCAGTTGGCCGGTTGTGAGCCTGGCCAGTCGATTTCAAACCAGGGAGGGTGTTGTTGGGCGTGATCCGTTAGGTCTAAACCCTCGGCACGTTCTTGGGGGGGCCGGAAAATCCTTGCATGAACCAATGTTAAACACTCGTTTCCTTGTCTTGCCAGTTGCCTTTCGTATTTTTTGGGGGCCACCCGTTATTTCACTTCCAATTACTAATCCTCAGTGAACATTAGTGATAGATTCCATTTAAACCCAACAAAAGGCACTTGACATAAATATTCCTAAGACATTAATGGAACGTTTCGCACCGAGTTTGACACGTAACCCTGATGTAGGGCAGGTTAAGGTATACCTGGAAAGCCCAGGGGTGCGGAAAAAATCAGCCACTGATTGAAATTGAACTCATTTTCGCCCGTTGCTGCAAAAACAACGTTTGGTCCCCAAAAGCGCCGTTGGAGCAGTTCGTGAATATTTAATATTTTTTGTAAACGGCCAAAAACGCCGTTTGATTGGCAAAAAAAGCCGCTGGTGAAAGTCAGTCGAACAGCTTGACCTTGCAAAAAGCAACTTTTCCCCAAGAGACGCCTGGAGGCAGAAATTCCTGTTCCCAGAGTAAAAACACAGTTTTCCTTCAAAAGGAGGACATTTTAAACACCTTGATATTTCCAGGTATAGACCGATTTTGGAAGAGTTGGAAACACCTCGAAAGTGGGCGTGAATCACCATCGAACTCCGATGTTCACATTTGAGTCCCCTTCAAAAATCATAACCATTTGTGTGTCAAGATCCAATGTTGACCCAGGATCTTAGTAGAACCCGTCCGATAGAGGGGATTCCCACAATCAAAATCAACCAGAGGTTTACAGATTTTACCCCCTTGTTGGTTGAAAGGGAAATGACGGCATACCAAGAAGGCAAAAAGTCCAGAAGGTATATAGGTCAACTCTGGCCAGAGGGCACTGGTGTCATGTTTCCTGTTAACCCAGGTCCATATTCAGGGCTCCCAACCCAGGACCCGACCTTTTGATTGGCCGGCTACGGGAAGTCCACTTGGATGTGCCCAGTCGGAAACTTAGGCTCGCTTCCTCACTGAGTTTTGGTAACCTGGGGCAATGCCGGCTTAGTCCGTCCAGCCAAACATGTTTTCTTTTGGAAACCATCCAGATGGCGAGCGGCCACTGGCCGAAGGCCATGGAAACCACCAAACAGTCCCTCGAGAAAAATAGCCTCTGAAAGAGAACCCCAACCAGGTTCCATGTGGGATAAGCCCCGCTTGGAATTGAGCCCCCTAAAAATGTGGCTGCTTTTGGCTTTCATGTTTTCAATTAAAGGAGGCTCATGTCCAATTCTCGCTTCCTCTGTTGGGCCAAACAAGTCCAAACTTTCCCTTTGCCACCAAACTGGTTTTCAGAACAAGTATCAAATCCAGAAACCCAGGGAGTGATTAAATTCGGGGCCTCCAGTCGCCTCCAGTTGCTTCATTCAGTTGGACAAAAGGAACACCATTCCAGTGCTAGATGGGTGGCTTGTCTTTTTCGGAGTTGGTACTCCTTTTGGTCGGCTTTAAAGGGGCACCAAAGGAAACCATGCATGTTAGGGTTGCCCTATTTCTCAGCAGGGCATGAGGTAATGACCAAAAGAAAAAAAATCCAAGCTATAGCTTGCTGTAAGGGATTCCAATTCTGGTTCATTCCCAACACCCTGAACATTCCCCAGTTATCGCATTTTGAGACACACCCAGATTCCCTGTAAGCCAGGGCCGTGGGAAATGGAATCCACTTCTGTGACACAACAAAAAGGGCGTCCAAAAGACGAACCCCCCCTAAAGGGTGAGGAACACCCCCTATAGATCCCACAGCCCGGCTGTAAACCCAACAGGGACAGCGACGGCTCCGGAATGGCTCATTCCAATCCTCGAGGCGGTGAGGTCCCCGGTGGTCTGCACGTCGCACTCCGCAGCGCGGCCCACGGTGAAGACCTGGCGTTGCCGCGGAAAGCTTCGGGGTCTTTGGCTTTCTCCAGCTGAAACTGGCCCCGTGGTTTTACCACTAAAGTCACCCCCCAAGGGGTGAGGAAAACCAGCCCAGTTTCTGACTTGGACAATTTCCAGAAACAGTGCAAATACTCACTCCAGTGAAAGCTATGGGGTCTTGGCTCTTCAACTCTATGGGCAATTTGTCCGTTTTCGGAATCTTTTTCTGGGCGGTGTGTTCCAGTGGCGCGCCGGGAATGCTACTGTATTTCAAAACGTGGCAAACAACATCAAAGAAAAGGACCTATGGCGAGCTCGCCCCGAAACTCAAGATGGGCCGCTCCCGTTCACCACTTTGCTCGCTTGAGTGCCTGTGCGCGAGCCATGGATGTCCTTTTCCAAAGAAATCTTTTGGTACTCTTTTTAATAGTCCAAAACAAACACTTCAGCACACAAGAGTACCCCCCCCCCCCACCACTTTTAGTGGATTCACAGGATTTTTTTACCTCCAAACCCGCTTTCATTGGACTGTCCAGCCTCGCTCAGGATGGACCGGCCGGCGGTCTGGCGCACCTCCACACGCACCTCGGCGTTGAGACCGGACCAGCCGAGCAAAAACCGGGTTGGGTTTGGTTGGGTTTGGCTTGGGTTTGGTCTGGTTGGGTTTGGTTGGGTTTGGTTGGGTTTGGTTGGGTTTGGTTGGGTTTGGTTGGCTTTGGTTGAGTTTTGGTGAATGGGTTGGGGTGCCTCGGAGCTAAGTAGAACTTCTGGTTGATGTTGATTGGTGTCCCCTCCTGGCGATTCAGGCAACTTTTGGAGGGAACATCCTCTAGTAATAGGGGGGTCAACGGTATGCAAAACCGAGAGGCCTAGAGGCGAAATGGTTTGTTGCCTGCTATAGTAGTAACTGGAAGCGCTGAATCACTTGCCGAAAGCGAATCAATCTGTTGGCCTTTTAGCTTTCCCTTGGACTTGTTTTTACAAATGGCACCAAAAGGAAGATCTTTCATTTCTGGGTTGGAACTGGGCGTTTGATGTGATTGAGTTGGTCAATTGGGTTTTCATGTTTGACGGAGGTTTTGGTGGGGCCTCAAAAAAGCAACTCTGTATTTGTTGGGTGTTCATGCGCGCCGTTCGTTGGAGGTCCGCCAGTAAAGTCCAAGAAACACAGGGGCCTCGACTCGACCCCTTTCTTTTAAAGGTGCCGCCGCAAAAAAAAAACAATGGGTCATGGAGACTCCAGGTACCAAGAAACGGGCGCCCAAACCGACCCGACCCAACCAAACCCAACCCAAATCCAAACCAACCCAACCCAAACCCAACCCAACCAAACCCAACCAAACCAACCCAAACCCAACCCACCCATCTCAGAGCTTGCAACGAGCGCCCCCAACCCACGGACCCATCGCCCGCCTTGGGCGCGCTGCCCGGTGTCAGGTTCAGGGCGCTTCTCAGCGCCCCGGCGAAGCCGGCGCCTTGGAGCCAAACCCGATCCCAAGAAAAATGCGTGACATCTGGGCGAAAAGGGGAACGAACACACATATATATATATATATATACATACATATATATATATATATATACATACATATATATATATATGCTATACTCGGTTGCTTTCTGCTCCCCTGCTAAAAGTGAATAACTTTTAGTGGTTTAATACGGAAAACCCAATAGTTGGCAAAAAGTTAAAGTCCTAACATCCAAGCAAAATGCACCAAATTATGTATATGCATATATGGCCACAGAAAGGGAGCTCAACAACCTGTGAGATCTGTTTTTCAAATTTAGATTTGAATAAGGAAGCAAAATGGTGGCAATAGAAGTATGGGTGTGTCTTTTAAGGTCGGACCCTCCGCAAAAAAGGTGGTTGTCCTCTTGGCTTCCCTATACCACCCAAAAAGGGCTGCCCTCAAAAAGACAGACCCACGTTAGGAAACGAAGGGACCATCATGGAACGCGAAAGCATTTTGCTTGTGAGAGGCGCTGCTCAAGCTACCCAGAAGAAAGGACATCCCCAAGCATCATTTTGGGCAAACACGTCCCGCCTTCAGAACCCTTGGTGCATTTTTGGGGGAGGCCGGGGAGGCCTGGGTTTTCTTCTGAAAACCGTTTTTTCCTGAGATGCATGGTGTGGTTCCTTTTAGGAATCGGACCCCGGAAGCTCCGAGCGCTTTTTCCTTTGCCAAGGAATCGGACACTCAAAAAAGGACACGTAAGAAGATAACTCTAAGATAACTTTTGTGAGGCAGGTGGTTGGTGGATGTATCCTTGTGGGAGTGGCTCAAAATGAAAGAGCTGGGGCAAACCGCAGGTTTTATTCGTTGGTTCTATTCTAGGTCTCCAGT
The DNA here is from genome assembly GCA_963377175.1 of Effrenium voratum. Classification (NCBI taxonomy): domain Eukaryota; class Dinophyceae; order Suessiales; family Symbiodiniaceae; genus Effrenium; species Effrenium voratum. The sequence continues at coordinate 188,962 of CAUJNA010000702.1, read as the reverse complement.
AGAGAGGTTAGAATAACGGTACCCTTTCTTCTTTTTTGTCTATTTCAGTAGAGGAAGCCTCCCAACCAAAAAAGAATGGGTAGGGCACCTAGCTGGGGGACCTAGTATTTATCCAGGTGCCGTTTTGGTGCGATGTATCCATCGACCCGCTCTTTGGGGTCCCGTCGCAGGCTCCTGGCGCGCTCTGCGGCTGCGGCAGAGGCATCCGCGTTCTCCGCCAGGAAGGCGTCCTCCCGATCGATGGGAGCCAGCCCCCCCGGGCTTTGTCAGCTGTACTACTGGAATATCGTCAGCTTCCATTTGCTTAATCCCCCTAGAAAAAAATAACAATATTTCCTGTAGTGATAGATTCCCACTGAAAACCAACATAACAAATACTCTTAATTAAGCACATGGATGCAAGGGTACGTCATTTTTGGAGGTAAAACACACCCACAAGGCCCAAGGATTGGATGTTCAACCAACATCAGGTAGGTTAGAACCATGGTAAGGGGACCAGCCCCTTACAAGACCTGTGTTTGTCTCAAAATCGAGGTGCCCCGTAGGCGGGTGAGTTATCTTTGAAACCATCCAAAAGCGGGCCCCCGAGTTTGAGACAGACCCAAAAGAGCCCACGTGGAGTTATTCTGGTTGGTTGCAAACTTGTGTAAACGATCAACCCTACACAATCAGATAGGGGCCTACATCACCAGAAATTGATTCACAGGACAACAAGTGGATAATCTCCTCGAATTCCACAATCTCATGGTTGGGCAGAAGGGAGTTGCTATAAGAGCCGACATCACGACATCATTTCTTCCAATCGGACAATCCCCTCCTTTACGTATTGGAGCTTTCCCGCAATCTTGCCAGGGCCCCTCGTTGGGGACCTCTCATGAGTCTTCGCAATCAGTTGCGACTTCGGGG
>CAUJNA010000702.1:138056-183056 GCA_963377175.1 Effrenium voratum | reverse complement strand
CATACCAAACAACCAACTAGTTTATTCATAGGGGCTGGGGACTTCTACCGCTTTTGGAGGGGCCGAAAACCACCCCCCCTGTGAATAAACTGGTTGGTTGATTGATATGGGGTCAACAGTATTCAGTCCAATTCAGTGAGTGAAGCCAGGTTGGGTGTTGGGTTCCCAATACCTGAGGGAGCTCTGGTTGAAGCCCAGCATTTTGCCAGCTATAGGACAAACCGCCAACAACCAACCAACCGGGGCCCGTAGACGTTTGCAGCTTCATGACCATGTCGAAGGCATATAAACATGATGGCACCCAACAAATGGGTGTTCTTTCAGACTAAACCAAGGGAAGCCAAGCTTTATTTTAGATGCTCAGTGGCAATGGCATAAAACAGGGCATCCCGTTTTGCTTGGGAAGGGGGAAAAAAGGCGCCACTGGGCAACTGGGTTGTGGAGGTCCACACCTACCCAAATGGCTGGTTTTCGCTTCATGTCCCTCAGACCACATCTATCCACTCGTGCCTGCACCTTGGCTGGCAGTGGCCATGGCGGTGGAAGCGCTCGCGTATGGCACAGGGAAAATTCCGGTGGCTAGGCTAGGTCCACGGATTGCTTGGGTTTAGTTTTCGCTGCTTGATGGCAAATTGAGAGTTGTCCTGCTACCCTCCCTCTAATCATGGAAGCTGACAGGGGGGTTTTGAAAGACTACTTTCCCTTTGAGGAACCTTTCTGTCAACTTGCATGGTTGCTGGAAGGAGGATAATTCTTACAAACCCTTTGGCATTTTGCTGGTTTCTTGCGTGAAACCATTTCTTTTCTGAATCTTTCTTTCGAGGACGATTTACACTAGACAAAGAAGGACCTCAAGAACCGGTTGCCCGGCCAAACCGATTTCTGCGTCTTCGCTTGCCAAACCAAAGGATGATTACTTCAGCAGTGAATCGACATGAAGTTCACCCGTTCTCCATCTGGATCGCAATGCTGCAAAATGGCATGTGGGCCCAACTCAGGTTCAATTAGCTGCCTGTTTCGTCAAGACCTAAGAGGCCCCCTTTTCAACAATACCTTCACGGAGCCCCAATCCGATCGCAAAAAAAACGAGTGCTTTTCGCAGGTCGGCCGCTTGGATTGTCTTTGGCCAGCCATGTGCGGGACGCGGCAAAACTGTCCCCGCTGGGAGCCGCGGCGCTGGCGATGGGTAGCTTGGCCCTTGGGGTACTGTTCAGATTGACACCAGATTAATAACCCCCTCTTTATCAATATGGGGGTGTCCCTGGGTTTAGTGGGACATCATCACTTTTGGAGGGGAACACCCCCATAATAACAAACAGGGCTTTATCAATCCCGGGTCAGCATTATTGATTTACCCAATATAGCAAGGTTTGGAGAAGATCCCAGAAACAGGTATCTTACACCTTGAGGAAATTTGAAATTCCTTGAACACGCACAAATGGCTCGTGATCAGAGGAACCAAGGAAACCCAGCGTCAAAAGTGGATATAGCGCTTTGAATTTCAGCCTTGGATGGACATCATTCACAGTACATGGTTGGGTGTGTGCTTTTTTTGTTGATCACACACAACTCATAGCCACGTCTTGGAAAATTCATCGCCTCCGCACAACGATCGCCAGGCATCTGGAATTGGGGTGATGGCTTATTCGCCATGATATACCCACCCATCTGCAAGGTGCAAACTCAAGCAGTCGCATTGCTGTTGGGAGGCCAAGGGATCCACTCCCTCCCATAGTAGGCAAGCACGAAAACCATGTCAATACAGAGGCAACAATCCTGGCTACTATTACCCTGATCCACTGAGGATTCCAACCCAACCACTTGTTGTTGTATTTGCCTACTAACCGGACCACTTGCTATCCCCGAAACATTCCGGAGCATATAGCACAGACCGAAGATTAGGGACCCCATTTGGATCGGGCTTTCAGGTTGAACACCAAAGAAACTCGGGCGGCATTTAACTCTAAACTCACATCTTCTCTACTGGATTGACCCACCTGCAGGTCAACTGCTAAACGGGCGAACACAGGCATAAGCTCCTGGTTGCTATCAACTTAACAACCCATGGCATGAACTTATTTGCCCCCCCACCCCGAAACAAACTGCTCATTAAGGCTGAAGCCCCTGTGGTGCTGCGGAAAAAATGCGCTCTTTGGTAGTTGATGCTAAAGGCCCATCAGAAGAAAAGGAGAGCCGGGCACCACAGGTCTGGGGCTTAGAAAACGGGTATCCTCGTAAACCCTACTTGGACCCGGGCTCACAAGACTCCGAGACCGGGCGACAAGGTTTCCATGGGAGAATATGTGGCACCCTGGTTGCTTGAATTCAAAGGGAAACCCCTCTAAGAATTAAAAAAAAATATCAAAGAAGAAAACGGGAAGCACCCCACCGGGTGTCTGGGTCAAACAAATATAAGGTGTGGGTAGAAAGAGACTCAATCACCTTTGAAAGGCACCAAGCGGGCAGCTTTGAACCCAAACAAGCGAATTATCATGCATCACCAAGCGGAAATCTGAGCCACAATCAAAACCCGGGTAGACGAAGGTTAGTAAGGGGCAGTCCCAGCCAGAAATAGTTGCGGCCGCCTTCTTAATTCTTTACATTGCTCTGGGTAAACCATTTTACTAACGGGTTTTGATTGTGACTCATCTGAGGTTCCCCGCTGGTTCTACATCGTTTTCCATAGCTCATAGCTTGATTTCCAAGACTCTCCACCCCGCATTGCAAAGGACCAAGGGGAATTCTCTGAAACGCATGGGGATTTTCTCTCCAAAATGTGCCCCTTGCATCCCGGGTGGACCGGGCACCGAGGATGCGAAGAACTTGCAGATGGTCCGCGGCCAGTCCAGGAAGAATTTGGACTGGCGCGCTACACACGAATCCTCCTGAAAAGCCGAGACCGCTTGTATCTCTCTGTGTGTATGTGTGAAGTGTGCCCTGCCTGTGTCTCTTGTGTTGTGTGTAGTGTTGTTTATGTGTGTGTGTTTTGTATTGTGTTGTAGTGTGTTGCATTGCATTGCATTGCATTGCATTGCATTGCGTTGCGTTGCGTTGCGTTTGCGTTTGCGTTTGCGTTTGCGTTTGCATTTGCATTTGCGTTTGCATTGCGTTGATTTGCATGTTTTTTTGTATTTGCATTTGCATTTGCATTTGCATTTGCATTTGCATTGTTGTGTTGTGTTGTGTTGTGTTGTGTTGTGTTGTGTTGTGTTGCGTGCTGTCGTGTAGGGTTCGGTGTGCCGTGTGCGGTGTAGGCGCGTGGCGTGGCGTGGGGTGGGGTGGCGTAGTGTGTTGTGTGTGTGTGTGTGTGCGTTACGCGAATACATGCAATCAATTAAGGGCTTCCTGGTTGGGGGGAAGCCGCCTGAAACCTAGGGTGGGTCCCACGTGAGGTGACATGTCAGTCGAATCACTCGCGTCCTGGGGATTAAAGTGGGCTGAGTTGGTTGCCAGTTGGGTACGTGTTCTCTTGAGGAGGTCTTTTGCGGGTTTGAACGGAATCCAAAAAGGAAAGGCAATCAATGATAGGGAAATTGTGTTCGAGAGTACCATTTTGGACAGTATCGTTGTTTTCTGTTCTTTTCGGGGTTGGTTCAAGGGAAAACCAAGTGGAGACAGCCCAAGCAAGGGGGTGCCGTTTGAAAATAATCCAATATGGGTGTACCTCACACAATGGCTTCGTGAAAGATAACCACTTGAACCACTTGGAGAAGGGTTGCCATGTTATACGACAATTGCGTATATATTCCCCCCCTCTCTTGCTTCCCGCATGAGTCATGGGTTACAAACCAGCTTCACTAGCCGCCCGGCAAACATGGCTCGTGAGCTGGTTCGCCCTCAGTCCAGTAACTTCAGATCTTTCCCTGACACAAGCTTCCTGACAGATGGGAGTCTATCCATGCCAAAAGCCCTAGGAGAAATAGCCAGAAATAGCCACTTCTCCCAAGAAGTTACAGACCAGTCAAAATTTATACACCTGCCATAGACATCCATCGATTGGTCAATTTCTACCTGCGTGGTTACCCCCCCAAACAGAAAACATATGTTTCAGTGTAGTCCATACTTACTTCCCGAACCTTAAACTATAAAGTAATTTCAATCGAGATCCCAAGCGTGCAGTGACAACACAAACAAGCCGCCAATGGAAGAAGCTGAGCTGGGTGTCAAATATATGAAGGGTCTGGAAAAAAAGACGTTCCATGTTGCTTTCCTGGTTGAAAATCGATGAGCTATTTGTGTGTGTGTGTGTCTCTTTTTAGAAGACCCCCACCATGTTAGGTTTCATTCTGGCTTTTCCTTTCAAGCCATCAGACAACGGCATGAGAAAAGAGAAAGAACAAATAAAAACAAACAACACACCCACACACACACCCTCCCTTCAACCCATCCGAAAACCGAAAACGGGGGGTGGGGTACCCCTAGCACCGCTGCGGCTTGTGCAGCGAGCGAAGGGATCGAATCGGCGCCTGCTTGAGGGGTGCCTGGCACAGCGGGATCTCCCGCAGCGCCGTCACGTTCCTACGCCATGGATGGCCCATGGGTGTTTGAGGTTTGGGGCTGGATTTAGGGTTTAGGGTTTGGGGCTAGGGGTTTTAGGGTTGGGGCTTTAGGGCTAGGGGTTTTAGGGTTGGGGTTTTAGGGCTAGGGGTTTTAGGGTGGGGGATTTAGGGCTTAGGGTTAGGTGCCCAAAAACATGAATACCCCCCATAGTTGCCGAGCTTTGAGGGATTGGTCAAGGGTACTAACACCCTCCATGGTTGCATTCTTTGAAATGGGTGTTTGAGGTGCTCAACAACACAAACACCCCCCATAGTTGCCGAGCTTTGAGGGGAGCTTTGAGGGATTGGTCAAGGGTACTAACACCCTCCATGGTTGCATTCTCTGAAATGGGTGTTTGAGGTGCTTGACAACACAAACACCCCCCATAGTTGCCGAGCTTTGAGGGGAGCTTTGAGGGATTGGTCAAGGGTACTAACACCCTCCATAGTTGCCTTCTTCGAAAATGGCGCCCCCGAAAATGGCGGAAAGCAAAGGGAACACCGCTGCGGCATTTTGGGGGCCCCGTAAAAAAGACACACCCAGTTAAACCAAATATGAAAAAGGGGTTGCTTGATCCGTTCTCTGGGTGCCCTCTTTAGGGCACCTAGGCGGGACTGGTGTCAAGGTGCGACAAAAAAATAGGAAACCTGGAAGCCGAAGCGTGGTGTGCTTCTCTTTAGCCTCACATTTAAAGAACCAACATCGAGACGCACTAAAAAAGGAGTAGCTACACCAGTTGTGCTTGGCTGAATCCATTAGTTTTGGGGGTGGAAACCCTTAGCCCCAGAAACCATCTTTGCAGATTATTTTTGAAGGTGATTGATCTAAATGCAGGGCCCTAAAATCCTGACAAGGTTCGCCACCACCATTTGAGGCTCCCCTACTGAGTCCGCTTTTAGAACATCATTTTGGAGGAGACCCCGCGAACCCAGCTTATTCCAGTTCTTATTCGGGTTTTCTTCGCGTTTTTGCTGGCAGGGCCAGCTTTCTGTGAGTCGATAAAGAAAGATACATCCCTAGAAACGTGAGTAAACATGGAATAAGACTCCAAGAGGACAAAATACCTGTTGATGCACACACACACACACACACACCGAGGAGGCTTTTTTTGACCCCCCCGTTCCTTTTTGTTTGACCCCCCTCCCTAAACCCACACACATTTCTCCAAGACGGTTTCCACGTCAAGCAACTCCTCTCCTCTGCATCTCTTACTGTCGTGTAACAATTTTGTATGCGATGCAGTGACACACCGAACACCGAATCCACTACTCTTCGCGTGGGTCGATTAGTAGTGCAACGCCACCCATTTCAACGCCAGTCAATTCACACTTGGTGTCTGGATGTCGCCCTGTGTCGGCCAACTGCGCCCTCAACTCTCGAATGAGCTCCACAGGCAAGATCCTATTTTCGAAGGTTTTCTCAATGGGACATTTCGTGAGTCCCTCAGTTGAGTACCCTTTTGAAGTCCGAACCAATGAACCCATCGACGCAACCGAAAGCAGCTTGGGCCCTCGAAAACGGCTTACGGAACTCCCGGGAGCTTAGCCCGGCAAAAACTTGCATAGGCCCCAGCTCCTTAGCTCCCTTCCAACCATCACTCGGTGGCGAAATCTGCGAAGCCCCGCTAAAAGTGAATAACTTTTAGTGGTTTCAGACGGAAAACCCATTAGTTAAAAGCTAAAGTCCTAACATCCCTGAACAAAATGCACCAAAGATCAGCCAGCTGAAACAAATGGCTGTGGCTCAAAAAACCGGTACCAAAATGGAACCCTGGTAAGTGGAAAAATGGACCAAAACCTGCGTAACCCCCCTGTTTAATTTTGAGCCACACCCAAATGAGTTGAACTCCGAATGACTTGACCATGTCCCCTGCGCGACTTCCGCCCGCAGAGAAATTTGAAACCTGCGGTCCTCAGGGCTCTTTGCTGCACGTAGCAGGAGGGCGCCAACCTCAAAGCGAAAAGTTTAGGTCCCAATGGTCAAAACACTAAGTGGCCATGGGTCAAAAGCCAAATCGGTTTCCCCCCCAGGTAAAAAAATCCGATTGAATCCAACTACTACAGGTCCTAAAATGGGTGCACCGAAAACCCCAAAATGGTACCATTGGTTTTGACCCACAGCCAAGTAGTTTGCTGGGTACGGAAAAGGGTTTGGATGGGTTGTCCAAATGGGGATGGGTTTGTACTGAGTTCAAACATAGGCTGTTAAACTGTTCAAATGGGTCTTATCGTGTTTAGAACCCAAACAGGAATCAACCGGCTTTAGCTGGGCTGTTCAAAATGGGGGCGGGGGCGGGAGCCTACTGTGTAACCCATGCAACACTACAAAAAGGTAAGTCAGTACTGCCTGGAACATGGATTGAGAATTAATTTTCAACCACCCTGTTTTACATCTCCAAGTTAGCTGGGGATGTGAAATTCAGACAACACTGAGATGATGATTCACAATCCCATCTGGGACTAGCGACTTGTAGACTGCAACAACTCGTTGACTGACCTGCTGAAATCAGCTGGCTGGAACAAGTTTTGGCCTTATTCTTAAAATAGGTGTGGCTGAAAATAGGCGACCCCCCCTCCCCCCAAAAAGCTGTGTATTCCTTTCGTTATCCTAAAAAAAACACAAACACCAAAAATTGCGGCGTCGCCTCAAAAAACGGCTAGCCACCCAAATGAAGACACCTGGCAACGAGTTGAGAGTCTGGCAACACCGGAAGGGACGGCTGTGCTGACATCTGTCATCTGCCCGTTCTGTTTTTGATGCCTGCACCCCCAATGGCTTACAATGAACAAGACAGTGTAGAGATTCTATGCCGAACATGGGGTGTGCCAAATCTCTGGTTATTTGTGGCTGGATTAAAACACTGCGTGCATCAGCGTGAGGCCAATTTGTTTGCCCGGCTTCAGATGATCAAGGTTCTGTTCCTAAGGAGTCATGGGCACCCGGTGTTCCCCTTTCGGGATTGATCATTGTTGCAGGGGAAGCAACCGACCGGTACTAGGATGGGTACTCTGGGGTCAACATTGTCCCAGGTCAATTCTTGGAATACTGGGCAGGCTCTGCAACTTACTGCACAGCGCCCGAACAAACAAGCAAACAAGGCCCACAGCTTCAAACAAAACGAAAACACAACAAGTGCCGTGTGCCACTTTTCAGCTTCCCTCTAATTTGTGGTTTGCATTGGTGGTCTTCTGGAGTGGTTTCTCATTTACCCGCGTGAAAAGACCAGGGACCCGTGCAAACCCCAAACCAATCCAAACCACCAACTACCTGATCTTTGGTCGTTGCGCGGGATTTCCTACGGCTCAGCCTCTGGAGCCCTTGTCAGTGCAGGGGGCGGCGTTGCCCGCATTGCCCCCCTGGTTTTCTGGTTCCTTTCGTGTTTGGTCGCCAAAAGGAGCAACTTCAAGAACTTGTTGCTTTCCACCACAATGGTCTTCCCAACAAGCAAGTCCAGGAAGGCAGGGAGTGAGAACAGGGTCCATTCTGACACTCCGAAACCCGATGAACCTGGCATCCCTGAAAAAGGTGAGACCGTCCCCAAACACCAAAAGCACTCCCACATGTTCTGACATGCATCAGCCAAGGCAAGTACTCTGCACAGAAAAGCCTCACAATCAAGGGAATGCGGGGGACTCTGCATTCCTCCAGACCCGACCAGGATGAGGCTTTGTTCAAACCAAGTTGGGATCGTACAAAGGGCACAGTTTGCGCTTGCTTTCCTTTGAAGCAACCTAAACCTCACTTCTTGAGATGGTTGGCATCATAAGTCTGAACTTTCCCTTCAACACTAAAACGATCCCCTCAAAAGTAACTACAGTCAGGAACTCAGGCAAACTCCACTGAACGGGGCTCAAGTGTTGCTGGGACCCCAACAAAAACTAGGGCAACCCACCTGCACCTATCTTAACCCAAAAGTCGAGAGGAGTCCAGGAGCCAGCCTTGGACGCTGCCCAAGAAGACCGACTCTACCCGAATCGGTGTTGACTCAAGTGGCGGTACCCAATTCAGAGCAGGGAACCGTTACAGCCTAGTGCCTTCTTGTGCGTGTCGTTTTGGGAGAGTGCATCGCCAACATGTTTGGGGTTTCCTTTGGGTTTGCCTTGAAAGCCACCCTCCCAAAAAATGACAAGCTCCCGTTTGTGACAAGCTTTTTGGGGTAGGACAACTGCCAAATTTTAGGGGGTCCTCCAAAAAAGGACAGCCCCAAAACGACACATCCAAGAAAGGAAACCACCAATTCAGGGTTCTCCTGAATACGGGCCCCCCTTCCCATGGCTCAACCCAAAAACCTCCACCAAACCGAAACTAGGTCCTCCAGTAGAGAGGCTAGAATAAGGGTACCATTTTTTGTCTATTTTAGGGGGAACCCTCCCCCCAAAAAAGCGGGTAAACGAAAGGGCATCTAGCTGGGGGCACCAAACCCGAAACCTTTCGGCCCATCGACTGAGCCTCCCGGCCCCCGAAGCTCGGCGGTGCTGAGCTGGGAGCTGACGATGCAGATGCAGCCTGGCAAACTCGCCGTCGGATTCGTCGGTCGCCGATTTTTCCTCTGTTTTTTTCCACGAGTTGCAACCCACGGGGTTTGTGTCTTCACGGGAAAAAAACAAGCTAAGGGATTTTGTTCTTTTTCTTCACGAGATGGAAATCCCACCGGGGTTTGAATCTCTTTGCCACGGGAAAGAAAGCAAGCTAAGGGTAATTGCCCAACCTCAAGATATTCAAGCCCAATTGTGGTTCTCTTGGCCACGAAAAACAATATACACACACACACACATTCCAAAAAGGGTAACCACGCAAAACAAGCATCAAGCCTGGCAAAGCCTTCCAAACAGGTCCTTAAGCACGGATCCTTACATTATACACCTGAACATTGCCTTGTAAATGGTGGTGTCCTTTTATTTTGGTGGAAAAAGCCATGTTTCAAATGGGCAAAATGTATCTTTTAAGGAGCCCTGTTTTAGTTGTGGCTTGGAATGACGTGAACCCCGGGCTTTAGAGGCACCCCGAACCATCCGTCAGTTGCATTTGTAGTATTGGTCCCTTCTGAATCGGGACCCAACACCTGGTCATTTGAGATCTTTATATCTAACTCATCAGAATGCCCCAAACACTGGCCACTTGGAGTCCTAAACTTGGCATGATTTAAGTGAGACAGGGGCTGATTTTCAAGCTCTCGTTACAACCTACTCAGTATGGATGTGTCTTTTGTCGAGGGCACCGTTTTGGGGCCGATTGACAAGGACACTCAAGGGGAAGCAACCATTTTGGGTGTCCCCCATTTTTAGACATCCGCATGCAAGGATCTAGAAATGACTTCCGGACAACTTCTGGCCCCTTGCCCCCTACCGGGGCCTTTGAAACCGAGCAATTCGCTTGGTGAATCGGGTGGCAAGTCGTGGGCCTGGAACCGGTGACCGAAATCTCGCTTTGCCCCGGGGTCATGATCCCTCCAAGGGTCGTTTCTCGGACCCTCAAAAGGGCCCAAAAAACGACCCAATTGGAGGGCACCCAAAACCGTGACCTCTAGCCTGAAACTCCGGTAGAGAAAAGGACCCCGAAGGGCCCAGTCGAATCCTCGAAAGTGTCCTGCAAATGGATCAGGCAACTGCTTGGCTCTCTGACAGATTCCAACCAAAACGGCTCCGAAGAATTCCAGGCCGCAGGGAGTCACAGGAACTTGGGCTCAGCAAACTTGTCTTCCACTCTAAGAAAAACCCAGGAGCAAGTCTGCGGAATCGCTAGTCCTTCTCAAGTCGGCGGAATCGCTCGCAAACCGTTGCAGCCTGCATTTTGTTTTCAAAACAAACACCCAGTTGACGCGTACAGAAAGGTCAAAGACCATATCCCCGGCTCTGGACACAAAGCTTCGCCGAATCTCACGCACCTCCAATGGCCAAGGGGATTCGGGACGGGCTATTGAGGGAGGGGGCTATAATCGCGAGGCCCTTTTTCCGGCGTATCCTTGGCTTATCCTGCGCTTATGCACCCCAACCTGACGGGAACCTAGCCGCTGAGGGTGTCCAAGCAAACCTAGGTCCTCCAGTGGAGAGGATAGAATAAGGGTGCCAACTTGTTCTGTCTATTTTACAGGGGAACCCTCCCAACCAAAAAAGATGTTACCTCCCCCACAAAAGGGAAAAACACCTAGCTCGGGGACCTGTACAGGAACCCAACCGGTGAGTCCAATCTGACCAAAGCCCTCGCCTCCCCCAAAAAATTCCCCACGCTCGCTCGGCCTCCGTCGTGCTTCCTGACCTCCTGCAGGCGCTGCTCTGCCCAGAGCACCAAGTTGCTCAAGGTCTTGTTCTCCAGGAAGGAGACCTCACACCGCATTCCAAGTCGTCTCGCGTTCGTTTTTTCCCTCAAGGGGGAAAAGCGAAAAGGAGGAAGCAAGAAGCTTGGGGAAAAGCGAAAACATGAAAGAGCCAGCGCAGAAACGCGAAGCGAGTGGAGCCGAAGGCAAAGAAAGACAGCTTCCCAAACAGGGGGTACTAGTACACACTAAAGAAAGGTCAAGTGATATATAAAGTGCAATGTAGAGTTCCACCACCCTGATCTAAGCTTTACAGAATCCCCCAGGGGCCTTCAGTTTTATCCAATCGGTGAGATCGCTGAAACGCAAAGTGCACAACACATACGCTAGCTTCCAGGAAGGGAACATACTCATTTAAGCTTGTTCCAAACGTTTAAGGGAGGCATGTGACAAATGCCTTGGGGCGATTCGCGTGGGGTTTAGATGATGAGCACGATATTTCTCATGTCGATGGAATCAGTTTGGTCGATAGTTCCTGTTAATTACTGGGGGAATGTTCGCGAGACATGGGGATTGTTCTAACGCAGTAAAGCGCCCCAGCCAAATGATATACAACCTCCAGATCATCTCGACCCAAACGAGCCCTGAACATGGATCGACTCATGTGGGGTGGCTGGCAACACATTGAACATCCTGGATAAAGCTAAAACAGCCGGAAGGCTCCAAGCACGCCAACTCAAACAGAAGTGAGAGCCAAGCCACACATTCCACCATAGGCTATTTGCCTTTCACGTCTCGGGCAAACCACTCTGATCTGACTTGCGCTTTGAAAGGTTGTGTTGTACATCTTTCGAACTTGGAAGGGTCGTGAGGTCTACGATATGTGTTGTTTTTTTGTTTGCAGATTGAGCAAAACATCAAAATAATGCCATTGAACGGCCCGAGATAGGTGCCGCAACATTAAGTTGGTGGGTGGTTTGTCCCAGTCAGGAATCATCCATCTCTGGTGGAAGAAGTTGTCCAACAGTATACACAGAAACTGAAGATGTCATGTTTGCTGTACCCGGGGTTGGGCAAAGCAAAGGCAAGCTCCTAAAGAAGCAGAAGAACAAAAAACAGGGACCCTAACAAACATTTGGTAACAGTTCTGCATGGAGACTCGTCTAGGGGTGTGTGGCAGATTTTTAGAGAGCTCTTGAAAGGTGGGATAATGGGCCCAAAACTGGCAAGCTTGTTGTTTGAAACGAACATGATCATAAAAAGTGTAAAGTCCAGAAGAAACTCCCTTTCACGTCCCCCCTCAAAAGGCCACCCAAATCCCAAGACTTCAAGAGGTGCACCCTTCATTGGCTTGATCACCTGATCACTGAGCTTGCTTGAAGCGAACATATCCACAACTTGGGAGTTGCCCAGTTTTTGCCTTGGTGAACCCACTTGAACAACCCAGCAATTCGTCCTGAGCACCAAAAGGGCAACGACGATGCACCTCAAACTTATTTTTCTTCAGCATTTCGGCAAGATCATCCAAGTCTTAAGTGCCAGTTTTGGAAGGGCCTTTTAGGGATGGGTGTTTCGCTCAAAAAAAAAGGCTCTTGTGCAAACCCCAGGTGTTACTTCTTTGGTTCCATTTACCAAGGTGCCATCTTTTGGACCACTGCCGTATATGGGTGTTGCTCTTTGGTACCTGTTTTTGAGCTACATACAGCCCATGTCTTTGTTGGAGGAGCCCGCCATTCTTGATTTACGTTGGAAGGGGAGCAACAAAAACAACTTACCAGTTAAGTGGTGATTTCAACCACTCAACCACAAGAAGCAAACATGTTTAACAAAGGATAACCTAGAGGCTCCAATGCATGGTCATCCAGTGCTACCTTCTCATCTACCCCAAAACTGTTTCCCAGCAACAACCACGGCGCCATTGGAGCCGCTGGGACCGGAAAACCGCCGGCGGGTTGCCTCGGTGCGCACCAGGTCGCCCTCCTTCCCCGCGGCCTGAGTCTGAGCAAACATAATTTCGTGGGATTTTTGGCGCGGAAGTGCGGCTTAAGAACCAGGGCAGGGAATGGGCATCAACAGTTTAGGGAATTTAGGGTTTAAACGGTTTAAGGTTTAGGTCGATTAGTGGGGTTTAGCTAAAACAACCCAAAAACAAGGAAATCTGTGGTTTTGTGGCTCCCTTTGAGGGATTGAAGGGTTCGGACCAATTTCGGCTGGCATTCGAAGGGAAATCAAAGAACACCAAGCGCTATAGGGACACCTATCCGAAACTGGGTTGCAACTTGCAACCCGTTCTGGAGGAAACAACCGAAGACTCGGGAACACCTCCGACGAATCTGACTCCCCACAAAGCACAACAACCTTCTGCGGGTGAAAAAGGGATTCCTGAAGGAACCCCAAACGCGCAAGAGTAAAAAGATGAATGAGTCAGCACGTGCCCGTATTTCCGAGGCCAGTTCAAACATCACTTTCTTGCCTATAGCAATTCAAGTTATCCTCGGCGAGGTCAAGGGAAATGCAAAGCCAGCACCCCCAACCACTGCTTTTTGGACAGCGCTGGGGATGTATGGGAAAAAAATTGGGGGTTGCTGAGGTCCGTAATTTTGAGATGCACTGTAGGGAGCCCTGTTGAGGTGCTGCTGCGGAACCATGCGCCTCGAACCCGGGGTCATTTGACACATTAGCCGTATGGGCCAAACCAGCCGACACCAACCCACAAAAAAACTCCATACCTTGAAGGAACAAAACCCAGCAAACCTCAACATGTTTCACTAATTGTTTCTGTTCAAAACCCAAAACCCCGCAACTCCCCAAAACCCCACACTCGAGTGCCTTCCACCACCCTGCTCTCCCCATACCCCCATCCTGCTCTCCCACGGCGGAACGAATCGAATTGCCGCCGGTTTCGCCTTTGAGAAGAGCTCCGAAAGGTGGCGCTCCAAGTCCTGGAGTTGAAACACACATTTTTTCCTTCCGTACTCCCCACTAGCACGGGCAGGCAGAGGGTCCCCCACAAGAGGAAATCGATCTTCCCAATTGGGGAAAGGTCTGGTCGGCTTGCAAGTTGAACATCCCAGTTATCAGAAAAACGATTCCTAGGGAGCCATGGCCATGGCAGGTGAGTGTCGCCTAATGACCTGATCTGTACCGGGAAACCAAATCTGGGCTGACATTTCTAGACTGGTCTTGTCGTTGCGAACAAAAGCAACAGGTTCGACGCAACACAATGCTGAGTTCAGACTTGCCGGGAGGACAAAACTCATCAGGGGTCCCCTTTGATCCCTTTGATAAAACAAAGCTTGCCTATTTGTTGGCATCCTCTGAGCAGTAGGGTACCTCCGGAGTCATCCGAAGTTGACATTCTATCCTTTCGGTTGCCTCCGGCGGAACCATTGCTTCACTCCCCACATGAAGCACCAAAGGTATCGGAAACTGTTCATCCTACCATGAGAGCGGCCCACCCAATGTGTGACAATGCCAGACTCTTGCTACAAAGACTGCAATTTAGCTACGTCGGTTTCCATGACTAGCCGGACCATGCGAGTGGTTTCTTTCACGGCGATGGTGACATTTGCAGTTGGCGCCTGGTTCCATGCGTCTTCACGCCACTCCAGCAACGTGCAAGGCATGACTAGTGCTGTGGAGGCTTTGTCGAACTGGGTTTTCTGATGTTTTCTGAATGAGGTCTTCTTGGGCGTGCAGCTCCACTGCGTAGCGCTCGGAAGAGAGAAAAAAAAAAAACGCCCTGGTGGCGTTTGGTGCAATCCACCGCCTTCCTCGTCCATAAGCGCTTCTCGAAAGCCGTGCAGGTGGCTGGCCTCCACCGCCGACGGCTGCGCACGGCAGGCAGTCCAGCATGCGCCGCAGAGCACCTGCTGCGTTCGCTTGGAACAATCCTGGAATCCGAATTGCGCCGCAGCAGGCCAGCAAGGTGAAGAAGTACCCGGAGTCACTGCGTCTCACGACGGCTTTCCAAGTCTGGTGCAGAATGCGCGAGCGATTTGAAAAATTGCGAGCAACGGATGCACAAGTTCTCGGCGCCCCTTGCCGGCCGGCATGTTTTTTGCCGCTCCGCTAGCTTGTGGCGAAACTCCCCTTGACGGACACTGTTGGGTAGGAGCTTCCGGGCAGTGTTGATGGCACGCACCAACCGCTGTGCAATAGCCAGGCTGCTCCACCCTGCGCTGCCGGCTGCGACTCTGCAGGCTTGTCTTTCCCTTGAGTTTGGGTTGCTGGGCCTCGCATCTTGCCGGGGGGCACATGCCTTTCCAAACGATACACTGGAAGTAGGACAGTGTTGAACTCGGATTGATACACCCGGATTCATAGGGGGGGTGTTGGCCCCAAAAGCGAAGGATCCCCGCGAAATGGGGGGTTTACAAATTCAGGCCAAACAATATGTCGCAAACCCCTCCAAACGAAGGTCGAAAGGTAATGGCTTGGGAACAGCCAAGAAACAACGCTGAACACGACCCGGATCATGGTCTGCTTGGGTGCCCTGGCAGTTTGGTGCAAAACCGCCCAAAGAAGAGTTCAACCTGTTGTTTGCAGATGACTTCCTGTGTGGATAGGCTAGAAGAAGACAGACTTGTTGTTTACCACTCAAACAAACTTCTCAGTAAGTTTGACACTGGGGAAGAAGTAGATGACGCAATTCCCCGATGGTGAATAAGGGGATGAGTAAACACTGGGGCAAATGCAGCTTCCATCGAACCTTGGCCCGCATCTTGGGTACACGGAAAATCATAACATTCTAAAAACAAATGTTCCATGTTTTGTCTACCCGCAAATAGGGCTGTGTCTCAAAATAGCGGACCCGATTGAAATTAGAGAAAGGGGTCCCCAATTCGGAGAAACACCCATACAGTATGAAGTCGAGACAGGAACATTCAAGCCCGGCTTGCGAAGTGAGACATCCAAGTCGCGCCCCCCGTCGGCCTGGCGCTGAGTTTCCGCGCCGCTGAAGCACACCCAAGCCTGACGACTTTTTCGGTGACCCGAGCAGCACTTTTTTTTACCCATTGACTTGTGGTTCTGCTAACATGGTTGCAGAGATTCATATAGCATTGTCTTTTTTGAGGGAGCGAGTTGTTGTTTTGGGCCGTTTCAAAGGGACATCAAAGCAAACAAAACACAATTCAGGGGGTCCCTACTTAAAACAAACACATCTAGGCCTCAAGCTGCTACTGTTGACGGACGAAATCCTGCACCGCTTTTGTCATGGGGAAGAAACCCTCGTGCTCCCCATTTAACATTGGAATGTTAAGGGCCCTTGTTTGCAAATATGCTGGAATGACCGAAATCCTGCACCACCTTTTGCGAATGCCAACAACATTGAAAAGGGGGAGCAGTTGCGCAGCCTGTTCAGTGGCAGAATGCAGTTGGCAGAGGCGGTGCCGGATTTCGTCCGTCAACCGACTGAACTGCTGTTTTTAAACAACCCTCGCGTGCAAGGCGCTTGCGCTAAGCGCGGCAGTAAGCGCCACATCGAACGCTACAATGCGCACTACATTGAACACTACATTGAACACTCATTGAACACTACATTGAACTCCTTCTCTGAGGTAAAACAAACCAAAGAAGTTTCAATTTCTTTCCAAATTTAGCCGAGTTGTAGAAAGTGCTGGTTTTTACGCGATTTTGGTAGTGTTCAATGTAGTGTTCAATGTACTGTTCAATGTAGTGTTCAATGTAGTGTTCAATGTAGTGTTCAATGTAGTGTTCAATGTAGTGTTCTTAAGACTAGCGTTCGACCCATCGCTGAATGCAGTGTTCTCCCTCTATGTGCTGGAGCCCATGCTTACTTGGCAAGTTGTCCGACTTTCCTGAGTCGTGCTTGAGTTGTTGGCTGGTTAATCGCCCATGGGACAAAACGATTTGCTGGCAGAGCTGACGTGACAAATCCTTACTGTTGACGGACGAAATCCTGCACCGCTTTTGTCATGGGGAAAAAAACCCTCGTGCTCCCCATTTAACATTGGAATGTTGAGGGCCCTTGTTTCCAAACATGCTGGAATGACCGAAATCCTGCACCACCTTTTGCGAATGCCAACAACATTGAAAAGGGGGAGCGGGGTGAGCAGCCTGTTCACTAGCAGAATGCAGTTGGCAAAGGCGGTGCAGGATTTCGTCCGCCAACCGACTGAACTGCTGTTTTTAAACAACCCTCGCGCGCAAGGCGTTTGCGCTAAGCGCGGCAGTAAGCGCCACATCGAACTACAAGGCGCACTACATTGAACACTACATTAACCACTCATTGAACACTACATTGAACACTACAACTGCCAAAATCGCGCAAATACCAGCACTTTCAGCTTTGCTCTGTCTCTGAGGTAAAAGAAACCATAGAAGTTTCAAGTTCTTTCCAATTTTAGCCGATTTGTAGAAAGTGCTGGTGTTTTACGCGATTTTGGTAGTGTTCAATGTAGTGTTCAATGTACTGTTCAGTGTAGTGTTCAATGAGTGTTCAATGTAGTGTTCAATGTAGTGTTCAATGTAGTGTTCTTGAGACTAGCGTTCGACCCATCGCTGAATGCAGTGTTCTCCCTCTATGCGCTGGAGCCCATGTTGACTTGGCAAGTTGTCCGACGTTCCTGAGTCGTGCTTGAGTTGTTGGCTGGTTAGCCGCCCGTGGGGCAAAACGATTTGCTGATAGAGCTAACGTGACAAATCCTTACTGAACTGCTGTTTTTAAACAACCCTCGCGCGCAAGGTGTTGGCGCTAAGCGCGGCAGTAAGCTCCACATTGAACGCTACAATGCGCACTACATTGAACTACATTGAACACTCATTGAACACTCATTGAACACTACATTGAACACTGCCAAAAGCGCGCAAATACCAGCACTTTCAGCGTTGCTCCTTCTTTGAGGTTCAAACAATCAAAACAAGATTCAATTTCTTTCCAAATTTAGCCGATTTGTAGAAAGTGCTGTTTTTTTTACGCGATTTTGGTAGTGTTCAATATAGTGTTCAATGTAGTGTTCAATGTAGTGCTCAATGTAGTGTTCAATGAGTGTTCAATGTAGTGTTCAATGTAGTGTTCTTAAGACTAGCGTTCGACCCATCGCTGAATGCAGTGTTCTCCCTCTATGCGCTGGAGCCCATGTTTACTTGGCAAGTTGTCCGACTTTCCTGAGTCGTGCTTGAGTTGTTGGCTGGTTAATCGCCCATGGGACAAAACGATTTGCTGGCAGAGCTAACGTGCCAAATCCTTACTGTTGACGGACGAAATCCTGCACCGCTTTTGTCATGGGGAAAAACCCTCGCGCTCCTCATTTAACATTGGAATGTTGAGGGCCCTTGTTTGCAAACATGCTGGAATGACCGAAATCCTGCACCACCTTTTTTGCGAATGCCAACAACATTGAAAAGGGGGAGCGGGGTGCGCAGCCTGTTCACTGGCAGAATGCAGTTGGCAAACGCGGTGCAGGATTGCGTCCGTCAAACGACTGAACTGCTGTTTTTTAACAACCCTCGCGCGCAAGGCGTTTGCGCTAAGCGCGGCAGTAAGCGCCACATCGAACTACAAGGCGCACTACATTGAACACTACATTGAACACTGCCAAAATCGCGCAAATACCAGCACTTTCAGCTTTGCTCCTTCTCTGAGGTAAAGGAAACCAAAAAAGTTTCAATTTCTTTCCAAGTTTAGCCGATTTGTAGAAAGTGCTGGTTTTTACGCGGTTTTGGTAGTGTTCAATGTAGTGTTCAATGTAGTGTTCAATGTAGTGTTATGAGTGTTCAATGAGTGTTCAATGTAGTGTTCAATGTAGTGTTCTTAAGACTAGCGTTCGACCCATCGCTGAATGCAGTGTTCTCCCTCTATGCGCTGGAGCCCATGATTACTTGGCAAGTTGTCCGGCTTTCCTGAGTCGTGATTGAGTTGTTGACTGGTTAGCCGCCCATGGGACAAAACGATTTGCTGACAGAGCTAACGTGACAAATCCTTACGACTGAACTGCTGTTTTTAAACAACCCTCGCGCGCAAGGTGTTGGCGCTAAGCGCGGCAGTAAGCTCCACATTGAACGCTACAATGCGCACTACATTGAACACTACATTGAACACTCATTGAACACTACATTGAACACTGCCAAAATCGCGCAAATACCAGCACTTTCAGCTTTGCTCCTTCTCTGAGGTAAAAGAAACCCAAAAAAAACAATGTCTTTCCAAACTTAGCAGATTTGTAGAAAGTGCTGGTGTTTACGCGGTTTTGGTAGTGTTCAATGTAGTGTTCAATGAGTGTTCAATGTAGTGTTCAATGTAGTGTTCTTAAGACTA
Source organism: Effrenium voratum (assembly GCA_963377175.1). NCBI lineage: Eukaryota > Dinophyceae > Suessiales > Symbiodiniaceae > Effrenium > Effrenium voratum. The sequence continues at coordinate 163,983 of CAUJNA010000702.1, read as the reverse complement.
GCGTTCGACCCATCGCTGAATGCAGTGTTCTCCCTCTATGCGCTGGAGCCCATGTTTACTTGGCAAGTTGTCCGACTTTCCTGAGTCGTGCTTGAGTTGTTGGCTGGTTAGCCGCTCGTGGGACAAAACGATTTGCTGACAGAGCTAACGTGACAAATCCTTACTGTTGACGGACGAAATCCTGCACCGCGTTTGTCATGGGGAAAAAACCCCTCGCGCTCCCCATTTAACATTGGAATGTTGAGGGCCCTTGTTTGCAAAAATGCCGGGGGAGCGGGGTGCGCAGCCTGTTCAGTGGCAGAATGCAGTTGGCAGAGGCGGTGCAGGATTTCGTCCGTCAACCGTATCAGCCATGGTTTTGGGTGCTGGAGAAAGGATCGAACAGGGTTCTATGTTGAAATGTCCCCTAACAGCACCGATGGGGGAAACTCAACCTAAATGGGCTAAAACCAGCAATGGACATATCGCGAACCCCGTTTAAGGGTCCCTTGGGCGGGCAGCTTACGACCCTTCAGGGAAAGCCCTCGAGCACAATCCACACAAGCCCGGAGATGTCTCGTGATGAGGATGAGCATTTTGATGGTACCCGTTTTTGGGTTGACGCAAGGAAACACCAAAGGAACACACAGATTTTAGGGGTCCCCACTTTGAAACACCTGTGTCACCCTTTAGGTGGTTGTGACCCCATATCTTCCAGATGGAACACATGGGGTGAGACGCACTGAAAACGCAAGGGTCTGAAACATTGCATAAGACGACCCGTCTGATGACCCTGTTTTGGTTACCGTTTAGAACTGTGCAACATGGCTGTTGTTTAGCACCCAGCAACACCTCTTACCTCTTGCCACAGGAAAGTTGTATAAGCCATTTGTGAGCCCCTGGAATTGGCAATATCTAGCAGCTAAAACTGTTTTTGTAAGGAGTATGCGGCAAGCGTTGAAGGGAGGATACAGGGACTCACAATTTCATTTAGAGCGTTTAAAGGCCGCTTACTTGAGTATTCGCCAAAGATGTTGTTGGAACAGATTATAACCCACGACTACTCAGTTAACAAAGTGTTCGTGGGTTTTCTCAGATGACTAAACACTCAACTTAGAAACAAAGAAAGGGCCTAACTTGGTGCGACCTCAGTTTCTGGCATGGTGAGTGTGCCATGTTGTCCCACGGTAGATGTAACTATTGACCGCTCATTTCAGGATTGATGGTTGGCTTCCCATTTACCCTCAAGAAGAACCAGAGGTTCAAATCAACCAAGCCAAATCTGACTGAATGCTGGATTTTAAAGGAAACCCGAGGAAGAACAGAAACCAATGCCTGCCTCACACAAATGCTTTCCCAGACTTGGACCGCAACAACTCATTACGATTTGCTGGTTGAAAAGGAGAATGCAGGAAAACCAAAAAGAAAGAAACACAAAGGTAAGCTGAGTCTCATATCAGGGTGCTTCTCAAAATAGGGAACCTCTCAAATAGTTGGTTGTGCAAAACTCATCCCAAACAGGATGCCCTATCAAGAAACAAGAACATTGAAAAGAAACCCTACTATATCAACTTGAAACCACCATAAACAAAAAGGTGGAATCTGCGCAAGAAGCTGGATGAGGGTTGCTCATGTAGACGTGTGGTGTCTGGCAAAGGGAAACCACGCAAAAGATCCTTGAGCTTTCATCTGTGGGCCCGGAGCATTGATATGTTTAAGACAATGCAAAACAACCAGGAAAGTATGTGGCCGTGGGTCAACACCAATGGTACCATTTTTGGGTAGGTGCACCACCCATTTTAGTCTATTTTAGCAGGGATGGGGATGTTCACTGGGGGTACGGAGTTTTGACCCATGGCCATGTGTCAAATTAGGGGCACGGCATTTGTCCTTCTGGTGTTCCTTGAACACCGCCAAACCAAAGGCCATCTTTTACAGTGCGCTTTTTGTTGTAAAGGGAAACCACAAGGAGAAAACCAGCATTTTGCAGGGTCCAACCTTGAAAAAGACGAGGTCCCCAAATGGACTCCGGTTGCCGCTGACCTCTCTCACGATCCATGCCGCCTCCGAGAGAGCTGGGGCATAGATGCCGCAGAAGGCTTTGGAAGGCTTCTGCCGGTCGAAGGTGAGATAGAGGTACACCTCAGATCTCCCCGACCTTACCTGGCTGTGGGTCAAAAATAGGTACCCAAAATGGCTTGCCCTGGCAAGTAGCAACATGGACCAAAACCTGCGGTCCATATCCTGGCGCCTTAATTTTGACCCACACCCACTTAGGTTCTCCAGTAGAGAGGGCCTAAGGGTACCATGTTTTTTTTTGTGGGGAACCCTCCCCCCAAAAAAGGGTCAAAGGGCACTACTGGGACCTAGTTACTGTGGATTTGTTTGCGAAATTCTGCACCACGAAATCCGAGTTCCATACTTCTAGCCAAACCCCTGCAAAAGGAAACATGGAACTACACATGGAATTACACCACCGTTTTACTCTCTCGGCCCGCAAAAGAGATATAATTGTCTGATAATGTTTCATTCTTAGACCCTAAAATAAAGCAAGAGCTGGAACCACCCTTTAGAATGTAAATTGAACATAGTCTACATCAGGCTGTCTTTCAAGAAGTTAAACGGTTCCAGTGGCAGAACATGGTCTCAGGACATATTCTTAGGGGCCGCTATCTATCTCCGTGACAAGGGCTGATATGCTGCATGCAGTCTTGATTGCACATGATATGCTAGTATGCAGACTACAAGGATTGGTCTCACTTGAATCAGATTGTTTTGGGGTCTCGATCGTGCCGTCGTCCGGCCGAGCCGGCCCAGGCTTGCTCCCGTTCGACCCAGGTGTTGACTCAAGATGTTTTGAGGCTTACCCAGGTTGGTTTAAAGGGAAACCGAGAGGAACATCACCATTTGTGGGGCCTGGTACCAAAGAGGTAATACCTGCTGGGGATGTTTTGCTACATCCTGAGACACTACAAAAGTCCCCGACAGTTGCTTGCGGCAAACGGATGCCACAAAATGAAGCGCGCGAGCGAGGGCTGATTCAACCAAAGTGCTCAACTCACCAACTCTCGTTGAGCTGAAGCCGTAGGTTTCTGTCTTAGAACTGGGATCTTTACTCATGGCTTGTCTTTGGTTTGACCTTGGCCCTATTAGAGCCCTTTGCTCATTTCAAGCCCTTGATTTAAGGGTGAACAGAGTTGCTTCGAGTGTCAAACATAGGATCAGCTAATGGAAGATAGGTTTCCTTTGCTTCTCACTGTTTGGGCAACCCCCTTTCGAGTTACGTGGATTTGTAGGCCAAGTAGGTGCTTAGCCACCTCACACCTGACACCCAAGCCCCAAACCCATTAATCTAAATCCAAGAAATAGGCCACGAGCTACACACGTCAAATTCATGCTCTGGTCCATGCCGAGTGAAGCTAGACGCGGAACAAGATGTCAACCTAAATGGCCATGGGTCCAATCCCGTACCCCCAGTGAACATCCGATTCAATCCCGACTAAAATGGACTAAACTCGGTGGTGCACCGAAAACTTTGACCCACGGCCAAATGAACGCTTCAAGCTTTGGTATTGAAGTCAGATTCAGGCAGTACTGATGCCCATAGCTTGCCGCCTATTGCCTGCGATAGTCGCGAACAGTTCTGACTTGTTTTTTTGTGATTTTTTCTCGGAGAGTCACGACATGACAGAAACGACGCCACTTTCCGAAAGGCGAAAGGTCAAAGCAACGAGCATCCAAGTTGCAAGCAACGAGCATCGGGACTTCCTAGTCACCATCCCGGATGAAGAGACAAGGCCGTACTTCAGACAAAAGTTCATCTCTGAAGGCTCGATTCTTTCAACCACGGGTCGAACTAACAAGCGCAATCTGTGTGGCAGGCGTGGGGCGGTCTCTTCTCACCTGTTTGAATTTCTATAGAAATAAATGCTTAAAATTGACTGCGCGAACCTGCATAGGGCTCATGTAGGATAATTAGGGGAAAGGGCTGTGGTTTAAAACTTCAAGCGCAACCTTTGTCTGGCCAGGGGGTTTTGGATTGGTGATAGCCCCTCCTTCCCATAGGTCCCAATCGCTTGCAGTAGAGTTCCGCAAATCCCCTTGCCCAAAAGGAGTCTCTCAATCACAGGGACATGTATAGAATCACACAGGATTCAAATACCACTGAGAACCACGGATCAATTGTATCAAATCTTATATGCTTTGCCCGTGGTTACCCACCATAACTGGATCCACAGGGAAATGTTGGAGGGAAAGATCTGCTTCAATGCTACTGCATGGCGCCCGCCAGTAACGAGAGGGACTAGTTGGCTTGTATCCCACCCTTTCCTAATTCCACAAGAAAATTCCCCTTTCACTCACTTCCTCAGCTGAAAAAGAAACAAGTGTGAAGCCTTGGTGTACCACTGAAATGGCGCCCAAACCGGAAAGAGTTTTTTTGGAGAAACTGAGGGAAGTGCCAACCTTGGCCTCCTCTAAATCAAAATAAGATGGTACCCAGACTGCAGGGTTTACTGGCTTGTTCAAGCCAGTCACAAAGCACGTCTCCCCATGAGACAAACCCACTATAATCAATGCCGAGTATGTTTTGTGGTCTACCCAAAGAACGGATTGCAGAAGTTCGGAGACAAACTCATGGTCAGAATGCACACCTGGCATGTTTTGTGCGGTCTCAAAGCCATGCAAAGAGTAGGCATTCAGACGCACGTGATGCTCCAAGAGGCCCCCCCCAATCGTGCAAAGCCATCATGCCCATTTGAACTTCCCGGCCAAGTAAACTCACCCCTGAATTCATTAGAAATGACCTGAGCTGTTTTGTATTGCCCCAACATGATGGTTGGTGAACTCCCTTTTTCATGGGCAGTTCCCTAAAAAAAGGTTTATTGCCCCCAAATTCTAGGGTGAACTCATTTTTTATGGGTAGTTTGAGGGTCCAGGTGGAGTCCAGAAACCCAAAAAATGGACGCGGCGTTTTTCCGTTGGGAGCCAGGGTGTCCAGTCTTGGGCCATAGCGCCATGGCAGGATTTGGCTGTGGGTCAAAAATATGTACCCAAAATGGAGCCCTGGTAAGTGGAAACATGGACCAAAACCTGCCGTCCATATCCTGGTGGTTTAATTTTGACCCATACCCATTTCGGTTCTCATTACCAATGACCCTTTTTAGTATGACCCTATTTTCCAACATTTTAGCAATACACAACCTTGCGTATTGATCACTCATGTTCTCCTTACTTTCAATCCTTTTATCCTTATAGCTTGTAGATCTGCTTTAAAATTTGGTTCCTCTTTGATTCCCTCGAGCCTCCGGGCGTTTCGAGCCGGCGCCAGATTCTGCAAGTACACCCCAGAAGCTGCCTGCAGGTCCTGGACGAGACTTCGCTTCTTTTTTGGAAACGCGAGCCTGGGTCTGCGCTCCCCAAATGGCGCAACGGTTTCTTTCGTTTTGGTTCTCCTTTTACCGTCAACAAAAAGAAAGGTACTTTTGTTTCTTCTTTTTTTTCTCTTTTCCGGGGACGTGTGGCTCAAGGATTCGCGCCTTGTAAATGGCGCAACGGGTTTCTTTCCCTTTTGGTTCTCCTTTTACCGTCAACAAAAATAATTGAGATACCTTTTTTTTTCCGGGGACGTGTGCCTCAAGGATTCGCGCCTTTTAAATGGCGCAACGGGTTTCTTTCCCTTTTGGCTCTCCTTTTACCGTCAAAAAAAAGAAGGTACTTTTGTTTTTCTTTCTCGGGGACGTGTGCCTCCAGGGTTCGTGCCTTTGAAATGGCGCAACGGGTTTCTTTCCCTTTTGGCTCTCCTTTTACCGTCAACAGAAGGTATACCTTCACGAAGAAACAATAAAAACCGGCCCCAGGACCGAAACGAGACACTAGATGTGTATGAGTTTGACTCAAATTAGCTTATAACCCACAGGGTCGGTTCCACGTAGGGATAAAACAAGGTGACTCAGGGGATTACAACACGTGACAAACTCCACGCCGATCGGCGGGGAAGGATGAAACCCGATTTGACTACTGGTGGATAAAGCCTAGGTCCTCCAGTAGAGAGGTTAGAATAAGGATACCCTTTTTCTGTAGTCTCTTTTAATAGGGGGAACCCTCCCAACAAAGGGTAAAAGGGCACTACTAGGGGACCTAGAAGCATTCACAAACTGGTGCAGGACTTGGCCCATCTCACAGTAGGAAGGTTTCACACAATGTTGCTATGGACATGTTGCAGGGAAGCTCTCTATGGACATGCGTGCATTACAGTCGCTTAGTTTTACTGGAAAATTGAGTGCGTCGCCTGGATTGTTGGTTGAACTTTCTTGACCCTAACTGAATCACCCGATACCAGTGCCCAGCATCCATTCAGACTTCAGCTTGTATCAAATATGGTTCTCAAGGTCTATGTGCGTGCTTGGCCGTAAATTTAGTATCCCGTTAACATCATCCACCCACTGTCTTGGTGGTCTCACTTCGTAAGTTGGCCAAAAAAAGTCTGAAAATGTTATTTACCACCAAACATGGTCCAAACCCAAAAAGTGACTCCCATTATGGGTGTTCCCCCCCCCAAAAAAAGTCCATGAACTCAGGAAGTGAATGGTGCTTTAGTTGCAACCTCATCGGTTCTTCCAAATCCCCAATCCTCACCCCCGATTTCGGAAGGTGGACATCCGGGCGGCTCACTGTCGGCTCCATGTGTCCGACTGTCAGATCCCAACAGATTTCGGCTTTCCTGTTGGCTTCCCTGTCCGACAGAAAAGGGTTCGACAAACAAAAACACACTTGGGGTGTGTCTTAAACCGTCGAAAAGTGGCCAAAAAACGGGGTTTCTTCCTCTTGGTTTCGCAAAACCAAACAGAAAGGCGGGTACTGAGCCTCAAAAAAGACGAGCCCAAACTTTGCTTCTCCACTCTTGCTAGGGAGACACAACTTTAGATCAGGTCTTTGACGCCCTTCAATGTTTCAGCTCCGAGGGGTCGGTTTTTTTCGGGCCGGATCGCAAGTCTGAACCACGTCTTTTGCCACTGGGTGCATGTCTAGTTTAAAGTGGCACTAGGGCAAGGACACTCCAAGCAAATTGGCTAGAATTCACAAGTTCAGGAATTCCTAAGTAACAATGTGTATGCTTGTAGCTGGCATTCACTACTGGGGTGTTCGGCAAAGTTGGTAAGTTGTTGGTAACAGGTGTTGTCTTATAAGTTGACTAAGTGAGCCCAAGTGGCTGACCACTTGCTAACTTGGCCGAACATCCAAGTCGGCTTGTTAACTTGCGCGAGACTGGATGGAATGTCAGGCCGCCATCGAACCGGCCGGAGACCTGCTGAACACGTCTAGAATTCGACGCGGGTAATAGCCCTTCAAATGGCCCTGACCCTGCGACGCTTCCACCTCAGCTTTTGCCCAGCCAACACTGTGTTTGATTATGGCCCATGTTTAGTGACCCTTAAAATGCAAATGCATGTCAGAAGAGAGCCCAGAATAATGGAAAACCTTTTAAAACACAGGCCCAAGTTTCCGCACCCATGTTGCGCACGCGCCTGCGTGTATCTTTTGTTCGCACAAGGGCAGGTACCAAAGGCATGTGCATCGCTCCTGTTGGGGCGGGTGTCGCGTGATCTATTTTAAGGTATTCTGATCGGACTCCAGCTCTGCAAGGGTGACCGGCCCATAGCGCCCAGCTCTTTGAAACAAATCTTGAAAAGACTCTGTATTGGTGCAATGAGAACGGACACCATCGTATGCCAACGCCAGAGAAGTGGCCCCTTGAGGACCATGGTTTTCCACGCCCCAGTCAGGAAACGGTGTTAGTGGCTGCTCCCCTGCAAATTAACATGAAGCATGGACCGACAAGCAAACAGTTTCCGCAACGGATACTCCTCTAAACGGGTGCCATAACTGGGCGGGGGGAGGCAGCGAAGGCAGAATTGGGATTTCGAAGAAGTTGGACACAGTACAAGGAACACCCATTTGCAACCCCACAAATGGCAGTTTGTTTGCGTTTGGGTGCCCTTGGCCTTCAAGGTGAAAAGGGCGCCCTCGAAGAAAACCGCCCATTTGGCATCGCCTGAAGACCCATTGTCTTTTGGTGCTACCAACACCTCACTTCCTGAGCGGATTTGCCACAAAAGCCTATATACTTGAGGAATTGTTTCTTAAATTATGTCCAGAAACTCAGGGGGTGAGACACAGTTATGTTACAATCGTTTGTGTGGACCCTACTATCCCCACGACGGTTCGCCAGCTGGGTTATAACCCGCTAATGACAGGGGTACATGTTTACAACCTTGGCAACAATTGACCCCCTTGGCCGAACACCCACTAGTAGGGGAACCCTCCCAACCAAAAAAGGGAGAGAAAGGGCACCTAGCTGGGGGACCCAAGTATTGAATCTGGTACCTCAGGAAAATCAAAACGGCCTTCTCTCGCAGCACTGGAGTCTACAGCACCGAGAAGTCTTGCAGCTCGCGCCGGGGCTGGGATCAAATGGAAAGGAAACTTTGCTCTAGGCTCCACCTTTGTGGTGACGCAGAGATCAAAATGGCACTGGGAAACGGGTTTCTTTTAACCCAAAACCGGCGTCGACTTCTGTCCAAAGACTTGGACCCCTGCAACAAGTTGACGTTTTGCTAGAACGGGTCAGAAGAAGAAAACCAAAGGCACAAGCATGACACGAAAAGCATAGTCTGGCAATCCGAAGTGGACAAGAACAGACTACATTTTAGACGCTAACTGTGGATTCCATTGCTTGCACTCTAGAACTCTGTAACACGCTGACCCCAGATAAAGCAACCTCAGATTGCTCATATGGGGGTGCTCCCCTCCCAAAGTGATGACTCCCACTAAACCCAGGGATACTCGCCTATTAATAAACTGAGGTTTATTTTTCTGGTGTCCACATTCTATAATGTTGACCCTGATGAGATCCCCCGGCTAAAAAAAACCATTTTAGTGGGTTAAATGGAAATCCCGGGACTTCAAATCCCCACTAAACACCAAAAGGCTAACAAGCCAAGGAGCCGCATTGGATGGGAGCCAAGAACGCCAGGTTCTTTTCGAGTGCCCCCTTCGCACCTGAAGCTACGGCCTGGCTGCCCGCGTCGAGGCCCATTGCCGGCATGTCTTTGCTACGCGGCAAAACAAGCGGCGAAGGTGCCATGGCCAATCTGGTGGGTCCCATGACCCCGGCTGGTTCTAAACCCGGGCGAACCACTCACAGGGATCCCTTTGCCCCCGGTGGGCTTGCACATGACCCTTTTTGGCCAATAAGTAAGTTCCCCGGTGATGGGGAAAATCATGTTGACCCCAGATTTATCAACCGCAGTTCATGAATAGGGAGAGCATCAGCCAGAGACTGGCCATGGGGCTGAGTACTCCGGGGTCCATACTTGGAGAATCGATCCTCAGCCTCCTCGAAAAAAACCTCGGGCCCACGAAATAGACCACGGCACCTCTGGAAATCAGGCGGATTGACCGCCCCGAAGTTTTTTTCCGGGGCCAGCAGCCTGGGCTCGAGGGCCGTGGGCAAAAAGATGGGGGCCGGGCACCGGCGAAGTCGATTTGACTCACCTGCTGAGTGGATGGCCCCAAAAAAGTCCACACTTTATATTTGAAGCTAAAATGATCTTCCCAAAAAGTTTAAAGTTCATGAACCAAGGAAGTGAGTTGAGGCATGTACCACTTGTTGATGCGAACACAAGGGACGCCAAAGAAGAGACAGAAACTTTTGGTAGGCTCCACGATTTTCAGACAAACCCTCATGGGGATGGACCGAATCGAAGAATTGGACTGCGCATCAACCGCCCAGCTGTTGCTGCTGATCCCTGCGAAGGGCGTCGCGTTCTGTATCGCAAGTACAGCTGGCCCGCGCCACTATGGAACTTTCGGAACTCAGCACTCAGCGCAGCACTTTGGCATCTCTGGAAATCACCGACCTTCTCATCTACCCCCGAAATATAAATCTGCAACCGCATCCAAGAATCGCGGAAGGTCTGTAGCAAATTCGAAGTTACCAACCAGGGCTGCTATCCACTAATTTGCAAGCCGCTTCCGGTAGACCTTGGGGGGGCAAGAGAGACATTCTAAGTTAGCAATCCATTGGCTTTGGCCACCAAGATGGCTGCAGATGTTTGTGTGCGTGTGTCTTTTTGGGGACCCACGCCCCCAAAGAAAAACAACAATAAACCATACGGCGGGTGTCCTATTGGTTTCTGTTCAAAGCCAGAAAGAAAGGGTACCCTCAAACAAAGACACACCCATATGGGTTTTTGCCTCAACATGGCTTCCTCAAAACGCTTGGTGCTTTTTTGGTTTCCCTCTACATACAGGATGCCGAAAAGAATGACCCGAAGCCAGGACTTGCCACCCTCATTCCCCGCCTGTCCAATCCAGATTCACCAAGAAACACCCAAAGGCTAGTGGCCACAAAAACACACACACACACACAAACACGATCGGACCATTTAAAAGCTCCAACATGCAGTGAGTACAATGTGAGTGCAAGTGAAACACAGTTTCTCATGAGGGCCTAAAGGTCAATCGGTTAGAATTGGGGTACGGGGTACGTTCAAACAAAGTTAAGTCATGATCATACAATGTGAAATGGTGTTTGTCCACAATAAAACCACTGGACACACACCCGGTGCACATAGGATCCAGACGAGCCACCGTGGGTGTGCCGCCCGAGCTGCGGTGGGAAACACGCGACACGCAATGTAAGTGGATGCGTGCAATTGTGGAAGCCTGCTCTTCAAAACAAAACTTGGCCCACAAAAACGGGATACTCAGAAAATCCATTGTTCAGATTCGGCCTCGCCGGGCTCACTCAATTTCCCCTGAAGCTTGAATTTGCTTGTGACTTTCATGGAACCTGCCCCTGGTCCAAACCTTGGGACCACCCGAAACTGAAAAAGCGCGGGAGTGCCAAACGGAAAGCCCAGGTGAACTGTTGGAAGTTGGCTGACCAGCGCCGGGAAATGGAGGTCGTTCAAGGCTACGCAATGACTTACGAAGTTCACCCCAGTCTTCTTCACCCTTGGTACAGCCCCTAAAATGAACAGAACCGGCAAACCCAAAGAACTGGATCCAACCGCAGCGTGCTCGATCCAAGAACCGCGGCGATGTTGGTTCGGGAACATCCAGCTTTTCTAGCTTTTGGGTGGAACAGTGGGAAACGAAGAAGCCACCCCGGTGCCTTACTCGGCCTACCACTGTGCCTTAGAAACTCCGTGGCCTCCAATTGCCAGCATCGCGAAGTGCGCAGCCATTGCCGCCGCTTCGCCATGAAATGGATGTCTTCCAGTCCCAAACTCCGGAATATTCCAGGCGTTCCGAAAAAGCGCCACAAAAACTGACACTCCTGTCCGAAAACTTGCAGTGTCTGTTTTTGCCTTTCGCGCCATTCCGAAGAACTGTGCGGAGAGAAAGACATGCGCCTGCCGAGTTCTGGCCGGTGGTCAGAACTTGAAGGGTCTGCAAATGGGCACAAGGAGCAACTGGCCCAGGGGAATGCTTGGGACTGCTCCTTTTTAGCATTTGGGTGATCTTTAGGTGATTTTCAGGTGGCTTTTAGGTGGGTTTTAGGTGCTTTTTCCCGGTGGTGTTTAGGTGATTTGGGAAATTGTGCGTATTGTAAAAGCGCCCTACCGCTCCCATTTCGAGGTATGCGGCGGCCCGGCCCACGAACGAAAGCCTCTGAAATGTCACTGGGCACTGTGGCATATATATATATATATATAAAGAATGAGGTTGCACTTCAAAACCAAACTGAGTCATCAGAAGACAACCATGTGGTGTACCTGCACCCTTAAACTACCCATAAAAAAAGACATCACCCCATCATTTTCTCCATGTGCTTAAGTTTGCCGGACAAAATGTGTCCAGTAGTGATAGATTCCCTTTAACCACGGGGAAATACATGATATGTGTTGGCAAATGGGAGTTCGGGGGTAGTTTGAGGGTGTTCCGACTATGGCTACTTTAGGCCCCCCATTCAGAACCATTTCTCTTGGCAAATCAGAATTTCTAGCTCAGTTCCAAATTTGGTATGCCCAAAGACCTAGAAGAAACAAAAAGCTAAGCTGTTGGGGCATGATACGGCATGACGAACAACCGACCCAGCCATGGGAAACCCAAACTGTCCAAAGATCGGCCTTGGGAACCCAACACTCTTCCACAAGGGAAAGCGCAGGGGCCATGTTGCACGAAATACAAAGAATTCCCCCAGGTGCTATGACTGTTTGATAGGGCCCCCTCAAACATGGTTGGTGGACATACATCCCCATGTAAATGATTTCCGGCAGAGGGTCCCCATCAAATTCATATCCAGATGAATTCGCATAACAAACAGCAGGTACTAGTACCCACTCCTCCGATTCATGTTTCAGGAAGAATCCTGGAAGTGTCCAGTTCGCAGGATGTTGCTTCCGGGGAGGAAATCTGAGCCATTTCTTGCAGGTCCAGTAGAACCCCACTTTTCATGAACCGGGCAAAACATGAATATGGGCGTGTCTTGAATGGGGAGACCCAAAAAACCGTAAAAAAAATCGTGGTGTCCCTTTGGTTTGCTTTAAGCTAAGCCCAAAAGGTGTACAGTGTACTCAACATCAAGATGCGCAAGAAAAAACGGAGCACAACTCGCAGTATTGAAGAAGCCGCAGCATCATTGGAAAGGGCGGGGGGAGGGGGGCTTCTGAGCTGTGTCTTGTTGAGGCAATTGTTCGGGATTCTGACCAAATGAAAGCCGTCCATTTGGCGCCCACCAAAAAGGGGTACATTAAAAAAAAGAAAAAAAACAAACACATATTTCGGGGATCCGAAGGATCCTTGGCAAGGTGCCTCCAAGTACACCAGGATGGGGGGCAGGACGATGTTCCATAGTCTACCCCCAAAATATGAAATAGTCTTGGAGGATTCTCCGGCGCTGCTCAATCTGGGTCGGGTCGAGTGGCACAGTTGCTCCAATTCGCCGAGCATCTGGGTGCCAAAAAGTAAGTCTGAAACCATGTCAAAATAAATACCCGTCCCCGTTGCTTTGGGGAAAGTATTGATCTTCCAAGGACCCTGAGTAGTCTTCCAAAAATGGCTGCCACATGCTCCTCTTCCTTTAAATTGATCAGCCAAAGGCCACTGCATTGTTCAGGGTCCTGGAAGATCAAGAAATCGGGTTTTCCTTTTGGCACTGAGGACTTGACAGCGTCTTGACCTTTTCGGCCATCGACAGCACGGGCTTGTATTTCGTTACTCTCCTATACTGGTCTGGGCATGTGTGAAATCGGAGATCCAAAAGGTGGTAGCGCTTCCTTTGCCTGCCCTTTCCACCAATGCGAACAGGGCCGCCAAAAAAAAACATAGCACCCAAAGAGTGGGCAAAGGTGACACAACTCGGGCGCATTGAGGACTCAGCTCCGGAGACCCTTACAGCCAAATAAGGGTGGGCACCAGTGAGGCAGTCATGCACTTACGCAAGTAGAAACTGGTGCTAAAACCCAAACCGTGGATGTTCATCGAACAAAGGATCCCCCTCCAAAAATTGAAAACAGGGAAGCACGCAAACACACAAACACACACACACACACACACACTTACTGTGCGCAATCATTCACCCAAAAAGCCATCCTCAAGAAAAGGCCAGCAGCTATCCAAAGGACCAGTGCATGTAAATTGGAAATAATTCTGCACTTTTGGTCATTGACGCTCCTGAGCTCCCCATTTCGGAAATTGAAGCATGACCTTCTGGGCGCTCCCCCAATAATTCTATGGGTCGATCGAAAAGATCCCACGTATTATCTTTGTCGATTTGGTCACATTTCATTTGCATGGGCATGGCAATCGACGGAGGTTTGTTCACGACACAATCAATGCAATGTCTGCTTCGAAGCGGTTCAATCAAGTGCTCTTGGGCCTGACTGGAAGGGCGACTTTTCAGCTTTCCTCCCTAGTTCCCCACACACACTAACACACCACACCCAAACACTCCATGCAACACCTTGACAAACCCGGGTTCGGGCGAGCTTGTGTGATCTTCACAGCCAGCACCAACCAAATATTGTGGCAAAAAATATCGGAGCATGCGAGAAAACACAATTGGTAACATCTACCGTACAAACATCCACGCGTTGGCACTGGAGTCCCCCAGAAATGTCCGGAAGCCTCTTCAACTCGCTCGTCTTCAAAAACACTGGGCATGTGGGGACTACCCGCGCTGGCGTTTCCTCCCAAGGCCAATTGAGGCTGAAAAGTACGTCACACAAGCCCAGTTTGGTGGTTGCACTACGGAGCACGACCAATAATGGGCCAGCGCAAGACAATCTAAAGGCACATGAAAATTTCTAGCAGTGAGGCGCAGGCCATTTGCCTGCCGTGGCGCGAAAAGTATTGAGCAGGGGACATTGTTGCTTGCTATTTGCTTCCTCAGCTGGTCGGCTACAAGCGAGGTTCCGTTTGGTATGACCTGCGTGGGGATTTTGCCAAGATGGCGTGATTCCAAACTGCTCCCAGGCAGCTCAAAAATGTTTAGCGCTGTCTGCGTGCGCTCTCCTCACGCCGTGTCATAGTGTCATAGGCAGGTCAAAATATCTCACACCGTCTTTACGCGCCCTGAGCGCGCCGGCCTAGGTGCGTGTCCATGCTTTCATGATGATGATAGGGTATGTGTTCGACCGGCTTTGTAGACCAAGAGGTTTAGTCCAAGGGTTCAACGAATGATGCTTTCTTAAAGAGGTCATGCAATTTTGGAGGTCAGTGTCACTCAAATCAAGTAAGTCCCTCTTACAGCACCAACGTTTGTGCCTTTAGCTCCCCAACCACAGCGTGGAACGCGGTAAAGGAGGCTGCCACAGCCCTGGTCCTCCAAGAAGGTCTTAACCGGGGGTAGCTCGAGCACAGAACATCTACGGCCAGCAAGGTTGTGTAGAGCAGGGGGCAGTTTTGAGGGGCAGAAAGTATCGCCCCTGTAGCACTTGCAGACCCCCCTTGGTCTCGAAACCTCGCAAAACAAAAACTGCCCCTTACAGCCGGTGGGCGAACGTGGGGTGCTGTGGGAACAAAAATCCATACGGGCAAAGAAGACAATTTGTAGGCTACACACTTGGCTCGAAGCCACCGTAATGTCGTCTGCTCAAAGCCATGCGGATCGAATTCGCCGCCCCACGTACTTGGGATCCGGTCGGATCCTTCACTCCGGTAAAGCCTGCATGTGCTACGGAAGGGGAGTCTGGGAATATGCGTCTTGCTGATCTCAGCAAGGAATGACAAATGGAATGGCCCCTGAAAAACCATTCCTTGTGGTTTGTTCCATCATTCCCTACTGAAAAGATTTAAAGCATACCCCATCCCCTGGTGTTTTAAAGCAAATGGGCAAGTTTGCACCCAGTTGAAGGAAACCCAAGTTGTGCGTATTTCATGCAGACAACTTTTGGGCAATTCTCATTTGGGGACTCTTTGGTGGATGTTGTTGAAATGGGGATTCATGTCCGACCATGTTCGAGGGTGTTCCCCATCAAACCTGGTATCCGTGTTCTGGACCAAAACAAATATGTTGTAGGTTCCGAGTCTCATTGATTAAAGAAAAAAACAAAAACACACGTTGGCACACTCGAAGAGCCCCTCTGCACTGCTAGTATAATTCAATAAGTTGAAAAAAGGAAGCCCTAAGGCTGGCACATACATCAGCTCCTGCTATCGTTCGTGCAGCAGCATTCATCAGGGACCCTTTGGGGGTTCTGGGAAAAACCGTACTTTTGCAGCCCCCACCGAAAATGAACAAACCAAAACTGAACGACACTAAACAATCAACAACCATGAGTCAGTCACAACAAGAACAGTGAAGCTGCGCACGCTGTGGGCGTGGAAGGAATTTCAACTGCACATTCTGCGCAGTGCTAGTGCCTTCACGGAGCGCGGAGTGAAGTGAATGAAGAAGTTACAGCCTGCCGAGAGTCTTGGCAGTGAAACTATCCATAAAAGGAAATCACTGCATAATGTTGTGCAATATCACAGTATTACGGGTAGCTTGAGCGTCCAGGTGCCCAATATCATGTAAAGAATCGAAAGGGCGGCTGCGCCAATTTTCATGCCTTCGCTTACCCAGTGGTTGCTTGTGGTTCTGGTGTTTGTCTTTTGTTCTGGACCGCTTCCCACTAATGCTCTGCAGGTCTCAGATGTGTCCTTTTGAACCCAAAACGGGTTCCCTCAAAGGCACGCACCACTTTTTGGCTTGCCCTGGGCCGGACCCTCCCAACTCGTAGCTACTCAGACGACCATTGGTGGGGTTGTCAGAAAATGTCACGGAGGCTCGACTCCCCCGCCAAAAAAGAAGGAGATTCCTAGATTTGGAGGAGACCTCAGGTCGCAGCTGGAAAGTCTGCAGCTCGTTGCCTACCGCTGGCTTTCTCGTGACGCCATCGTGATAAGAACCCCCGACTTCTACTTAATTGGATCAGCTTCCCTCCATTTTGGATGGGGGTCCCTCAGACGTCCCAAACTGAAATGAGCCATGGTCAAAACCCCTTTTTGTAAGTTGGCTTAACGAATGGGTCATGCTTCCCTTCACAATCAATCATTATAATTTATGGTTGTAAAAGCTCCTTACTAGCAGTTGGATGACCGTGCCTGTTAACCCCGAGCAAGGGAACCGGTCCTTTGACCATGGCACGAGGGTTGTCCCGTAGACCCGTGATACCCATAACTCGAAACCAATTGAAGCTAAGGCTTTTTGCGCCGTGCAAGGATCAACGGGAACAACACCCTTTAACGGAAAATCAAAAGAAAAACTCACCCTCCCCTACAAAAAGCCCTTCCCAATTGAGAACTGGGCAAACGAAACCCTTCGATCGGCTTCGAATTTGCACCTTAAGTAAGTTACGCTCCCCAGCGCAGGTGGCTGACGGGCCTATCGGGCGAGCGATCCGGGGCGAGGCTGGCGCCATCACAGGAAACACGACAAGCTTGGCCCAAGTACAAAACCTGGAACCCGACATGCGCCCATTGGGGGGTGTTTTCGGTTGAAGGTACCTTTTGGAGTTGGTTAACCATGGGCTCCCCCTGGTTCAGTGGGGTTGACCCTGTGGGCACGTTCTTTGGGCTGTTTCCCGTCCCAGCTTTTAAGAGGTATGGCCGCCTTCTTGGTTCTTTACATGGTTTTGGGAAGACCTCTCCACCAGTTTTTGATTGTGACTCGCCAGTTCTTCTCAAAATGAAAAAGGTCCTCTTGCCTCTCAATACTTGGCCGGCATGGAGAATGTTTGAGCAATGGGGTTCGGTGGATTCAGGCGATGCAACGAATCCGTTTCTTGCTGGCATGAGATTGAAACGCCAAGAGGCGCTCAAGCGCTTAGTCAACCCTGATGAACATGGAGTCCGAGAAGGCGGTTCCCACGGAGTTTCCTCCAAGGACTCCTTGGTTGACGCTGGAAGGGGAGCAAAAACTTAACTGTTAGCAGTTAAGTGCTTGGATTTCAACCACTAAACCACAATAAGCAAAAATGCAACATGTTTCCCAGCAACAACCATGACTCTCTGGGTTTCATGCTCTGGGAGAAAGGTTGTCGCTGAAGATAGGATGCACGCCCCAACAAAGGTGTGGGATGAGGAGAGTCTTTCCCCCTTGCGGGTACCCAGCCATACCTAGACTTGTAAAATGTACTACATCTCTCCCACTTAACAGTTAACTCTAAAAAAAAATCAACATGTCATGAAGAAAGGGGTATGTGTCAAAATAGGGGTCGCATAAGTGGGTTAATGTCAGCGCCCGATTAATCAAAGGGTACCACATACTCTAAAAGTTCCAGAATTATTATCTTCCCCCACATGAATAAGGGTACCTAATACAATAAAGTCCGACTCAAGCTTGGCCCAATTCTGGGGCGCACGCAACACTATGTTTCAGATATTTCAGATTTAGCCAGCCCTGACATACTCAGAAAACGGAGGAGACCCCAGTAAAAAGCATGACCAACCACAGGACGACTCGCTTGGCCCGGGCCGGTCCAAGTCTTCCCCACACGCTGACCTATGGCCCCATTATTTTACCGTCAAAGTCAATTTCGAAATGGTAGGTAAGGGAAACATTTGCTGACTTTGATACCCAGAAACCATCAACAAAATGACCCGTGTAACAGTCCAAGGGTACGGAAACTCCTGAAGTCCACTCGAGCATTGCCGACCGATTCCCATTAAAGAATGGCAAAGGCCCAAGTTGGATGAAATTCCGTAGGGAACAATGGTGGTCAAATGGACGCCTTTTGCTTTAATGGTGATTTGAACCCCAGGGCACAATGGCCAATAGGATGTCGTGCGCTGCCCGACTTTTTGAATGGACCTAAACAAGTCCAAGCTGTCGCAGAAATGTAGAGTCAAAGAACTCTGGGTCAGAGACTAACCTGTCTATGGACCCCTTGCCACAAAACTGTTTGTTGCAAGTTAACCACTGTCAAAATGACCGGTTTCCCCTTCAAAGGTTGGAATGTCCTTGTGGTTTTCATTGAAAGTGCCAGGTTGTGAGGTTTCAAAAAGGGGCATGGAGCAAACCCTGAGTGAGACACTTGGGTTTTGGGTTTTCCGAGTGTGACGACCTCAACATTTCCCTGGTGTTTTTTCAAGCGCGCCTGACGGCCCTTCGCTGCTCAAGTCCTTTCGGTCGGACGGACTTGGGGGTTCCGTTTTCCCCAAACACCCAAGAAGAAAGGCGGTGGTCTTGGTTGCCGTTGAAAGGGGAGCAACAATTTAAATTTTAGCAGCCAAGTGGGGATTTCAACCACTAAACCACAATAAGCAACAATGCAAAATGTTTCCCAACAACAACCATGTGATTGTTCTTTTGGTTCTCCTTTGCCGCCATAAACAGGTACCTTCAGAAAAAAAGACATGGAGTCTCCATGACCCGAATCAAAGATGGGTCGCCCCCCTTCTTTTGGGCAACACTCCAGAACTGCTCGGGTTGAAAATTGTTGGGGCGGAACGGGACCCACTGCGGCGGGGTACAAACGGCTGCCATATGCTTGAGGCAAACACTGGTCTTTGAACAATGAGACGCGCCTCCACTTTTCCTAACAAATGCTTGTCTTTGGTTGAGGGTACCCGCTTGCATGTTCAGCGTGATTGTAGCAGACCCGGGTTCAACAGCCAGAAAACACCTAGTCTTCAATACCAATCAAACGGAGGGGAACCAGCGGAACAGGGCGAATTACATCGAACTGAAACTCACACAGCGGAAAGCAGGGAAGCCCGGATCCGTTTTGAGAAACGCCGGGAAATGTGTTGGCTTCTGCCACCGGGATCCGGGATCAAAATTTGGAGAAACTCAGGTTCGCCAGCGTTCCAACTTAAGCTGAAAGTGATGAAATCCATCGGCCCAGGCATGGCTTGGGCCAGCTTTCAGGGAGGGCTCCGGAAGGCTCCAAACAATTTTACGGGCCGCCGAGACCACCGACCGGTGTCCGGCTTTGGTTTTCTCTCCGAGCGACGAAGAATGACACGTCTCCTGTGGCTCTGGGGTGCTTTAAAACCAAACTATAAGTCATAAGCATCATAGACTGATATGTGCTTATGTTCAGTTTATACAGTATTACATTTGTCACATTGGCCTTGACAGCAGCAACTTCTCCCATGCCGCCTTTCAATAAAGCACCCCCCAACAAAAACATCTCACCTGGACCCCCCCCGTCCAACTGGCTGGCTATGGCGCCTTTCCGCGTTTGTTTCCACCAAAGACTTCAACGGGATCGTTGATTCCTGGAATGAGCCGAATTTCTCCATCGAGCCGGGATCCCCATGGAGCCATGAAGGGAACAGTCCAACTTCGCGAGCGGCCAGCATCCCGCGAAGCCCAAAGGGGGGGGGCGACGGGGTCTAGACGAGCTGTGCGGGACAAAGCTATGAAGAAGCTGGACGCAACGAACTGGTGAAACCGGGCGAAAACCGTGGCCCTGTGCACAACAGTGTCGCTTCCGCATGAGCACACACCACCTCGGTCTCGGAGCGCGTTTGCAGGATCTTGGGGGTCAACCTCAAAAAAAACATGCTTGAAACATTTGCTTTTCAGATTGCGAAACCATCAAACGGTGAACCTCTGCGCAGGGTTTGCCATTTCCATTGAAATGAGCAGCCTCCCTGGAAAAGGGCAAGCCTTTTAGAGGCAAACCATGCCTCGGACCTTCGGCTGTCGCGGGCTAGAAAGAAAAAGAGAAAGAGACGAGAAAGAGAAAAAGAAAGAGAAAAATAATAAAGGAGAGAAAGAGAAGGAGCAGAAAAAGAAGGAGAAAAAGAAGAACGAGAAAGAGAAAGAGAAGGTTAAAGAGAACAAGGACGAGACAGAGAAAGCTAAAGACAAGCACGAAGAGAAAGAGGAAGAGAAAGACGAAGAGGAACGGGCAGAGCGAGAGAGAGAGAGCGAGAGAGAGCGAGAGCTGGATAGCAAAGATAAAGAGAAAGAGAAAGAGTAAGAGACAAAGGAGAGGATACTGACAAAACTAGATGTGAACACTAGGATAAAAATAAGCGACATAAGATATAATTTAAATATTAATAGTGAGAAATAACCAAAAGAAAACAGAAAGATAATAGAAAGACAGAGACATAGACAGAAAAAGAAACAGAGACAGAGACAAACAGAGAAAGAGAGAGAGGAAGAGAAAAATCGAAGGAGAACGGGAGCGATGAAGATAAGTATAAAGAGCAAGGAAAACTAAAGAGAGAGAGAGAGAGAGGGAAACACAAAGAGACATAAACACAAAACAAAAAAGAAAGAGACAAAGGACAGGAGCGATCAAGATAAGGATAAAGAGCAAGAAACCATGACGAGAGAGAGCGAGAGGGAACACAACAGAGACAGAAAAGTATCACAAACAAGAAACAAGATAAAGAGAGAGAAAGAGAGGGAAACAAAACGAGACTAACAAATAGAAACAATCAACACAGATAAAGAGAACAAGAGAAAGAGAAAGAGAGCGGGAGCGATACAGATAAGGATAAAGAGCAAGAAAAAGAAAGATAGAGGGTGAGCGAGGGACAAAGGATTAGACTGACAAAGCAGACAATAATTATAACGATAACGAGAGAAAGATAAAGATAGCGGGAGCGATAAAGAGAAGGATATAGAGCAAGAACAAAAACAAAGAGAGCAGGGAGAAAAACGAGACTGAAACACGGAACAACAAGATAAAGGGAACGCGAGAAAGATACCAAGCAGGGAGCGATAAAGATAAGGGTAAAGAGCAATACAAGCGAGCGAGAGAGGACAAAGGAAAGAGACACAAACACAACAAACAAAAACAATCTAAAGAGAGGGAGACAAAGAGACACACAACGGAAGCGATAAAGATAAGGATAAAGAGCAAAACAAAATAGAGAGAGAGAGAGAGGGGGGAAAACACAAGTTAACAAATACACAACAAGACAAATTGAACGAGGGAAATAAAAAGAGAACGGCAGCGATAAATATAAGGATCAAGAGCAAGAAAAGAGAGACAGAGAGAGATAGAGAAAGAGAGCGAGAGAGAGAGAGAGAAAGGGAGAGAGAGAGAGCGAGAGAGAGAGAGAGAGAGAGACTGACAAGCATGAAACAAAACAGATAAAGCGAAGGGGAGAAAGAGAAGGAGAACGGAAAGGGTAAAGATAAGGATAAAGAGGAAGAAGAAAAATAAGGAGAGAGAGAGCCAAAAAGAACGAGACTGAAAAACAGCAAGCCAAGATAAAAAGAACGAGAGAAAGAGAAACAGAGAAGGACATTGAACGTCCCCTACCCCCCTACCCCACCGGCTTTACTGGCACATACTGATGACTTATTTATGGGCTTATACACACTGATCTCCCAATGATCATGGCCAATTGGTCCCAGAAATCCGGCTCCACGGCTATCACACACTTGCTAACTTGAAAGAAGTTCCATCCCGCCGCGGGCGGCGCGGCTGTCCTCCGCATCCTCGTCCTCTCTTTTTTTGTGTGCAACTCGTCTTCTCACCTGCGGGATGCAGAATGGGTGTCTCTCAAAGCTCAGCGCTCAGCATCCGTGTCCGGAGTTTCCACTGCAGAACTATCGGCAGCCCCGCCAGGTTCCCTCAATTTGGAGACCAGCTCAGTGGCTCCCTTCCAACCAGCTAGTAGCTTCTCGCAAAGCAACACCAATCAAATTGGTACTCCAACGCAAAACACGGGAAACAAACGGATTGCGTTGGCGAAAAAACAACACATGTATGTCCAGTGTGATGGATTCCCCTTGAAACATTCATGTTAACCCCATATTAATCAACCCCAGTTTATTAATAGGGGGGCCCCTATTGATAAAGTGGGGTTGATGAAAATATGGGGTCAACATTATGGGGTCAGATAAAACAGATTCATAAGATGGAAGATCTCCCTGGACTGAGACACCTTCATAGGGACGCTACCTGTCCGGCCTCCTTTCTCTGATTGACTTTTTAACGTACTGCTTGGAATTGTTCAGATCTCAGGCTTTTCAATTCATGTTGGACGCCCACGACAAGAAGCAACGAATACATTCAAAGTTGACCAGCTAGGTGCTGAACAAGTCCAAACATGGATCAAACATCCAGCTTCATCGATTGAATCGCTATCTGCTCCTTCCTGCCTGAGGGTTCCGGTAGCATACATTCAAATCCCACCTGCGCTTGCGCGCTTATCCTCACCAGTGCGCCTGCTCCAGGTTGTGTGGCATGTGACAGAACGCGCAGTCCACTCCCGCAGTGCATTTCCACTGCGTCGCATAAAAGACCTCGGCTTCTCCCCGCGAAATTTTCGGGGAGGACTCCAGGTCCGACTTTTTCAGCATGCCCACGCAAAAGGAAACGTGGAACCATGGCGGGGGGGGGGGGGGGCAGTTCGACCCCAACACAGGCAGAAAAGAAGACTCGCCGGTCATATCGGCCTTTCTGCAGGGTGATGTTTGTGTTGAATGCCATGCCCTCTTACTGGCAGAGTGTCAGACCTGTCGCTGTTGAGTCACTAGAAACCCCTATGAAAGGTGGCCATTGACGTGGACCCACTCAAAGAATCGTGGCACACAAATAAGGCGAACTCGGCCCACCCTCTCGTAAAGGCAGCTGTGTTGATGCGCCTGTACTTCATGCTGGTGCGATTACTTCTTGCTTCTGGCATGTGTATATATATATATGATGGATAAACATATGATATGTGTTGGATAAAACAATGAGCATATATACTATATATATATGTTGGATATATGTTATGTTTTATATATCCAACACATACACACATGCACATATATCATATATTTGTATAAGCTGTTCTGTGATAAAAGTTGGCCATCCCGAATGTTTTGTCATGTTCAAGGGGATGTCCTTGGCATCAGAGAAAGCAGTCCGAAAGCGCAATTGTCCACAGCCATGCTGCATTTAGTTGTTCGAGCAAGCTGTTGGTAGAAAAGGCGGTAACCCGCTTGTATTGCAGGTCCCCATTACAGGAGCTAAGCTGGTTGTACATGGGGTCGTAAACTAAGCCTGAAACTTGTTTTGCTTTTGCATTCCTTTCTTTTGGCTTCCCTTCAAAACGAAAACACCTGCGAAAAGGTCTTTGACCATAGGTGACCTGCTAGAAAAATAGTTGTGGTAAATGGGTACTAGAAACAGTGTCTTACACGGTTCAATCCCGGCTTAAAAGTTCATTTGTTTGCTGGTTCCAGCCACTAAATGAAGCCAACAAATAGTTCAACAGTTTGAGTCAGTTTGGTTTTGGACAAGTCAGCTACCCTTGTGGTTTTGTCTGCTGGGTTCTCCAAAAATGCTTGGCGTCCTTTTGCCGTCCTTTTAAACACCAACCAAAAAGACAACGGAGGCACCCGTAGATGGACGAAATCCGTTCGCACCACGAAATGAAACCATATTTTTTTGTGGCCTCATGATTTTGACTATCATGATCAAAGTCACCCTCTAAGTGGTGGGCTAAAGGGAAACAACCCCATTTTCCTGACTTTGAGAACCCCCAGAAACCGTCAAAACAATGACCCCAGTTTTTTTCCCCACACCGACCGGGAGAAAAAAAAACAAAAACCCCCAAGCCGTGTCCGGCTCCGAGGCTCCGAGGCCGCGGCACAGGGAGAGCAGGCCGTGGGGTGCCCGATGCTGGCCGCGGCGTTCACCTAGGGCTGCCCGTTTTCTGATCCCCGGCTGAAAGTGACCAACGTCTAGCGGGTTAAATGGAAACCACCACTAAACACCAAAAGGCGAAACAGCTCAGGAACCGGATGGCTGGGAGCCACCAAGCTAAGTCCTGGTGGCTCTAACTGGGGTGTGTGAAAACACGAGTTCTGAACAACTTGCTTGATCCCGGGGGCAGTCAAAACCCTTTACAAGACTCCGTGGTTTTGGGCAAGCCCCCCCTTTGGTGGGCCCATTTTGAAACGGAGTTTGGCCGTTTTTATTTCTCACTTCCCATCAAGTGGAGTGCTTCATTTACCACCAACAAGAATACCTGGGGATACTGTATGCTGAAAAACCTTGCTGGTGCGATAGGTAGGGTCCAACGAGAAAAGGAAACCGCCACTGGGATATTTTCTTTGGGGGGCATTCTCTCTTTCCTTGCTGAGCACAGCAAGGTGAGTGGATTGCTCACAAACAGTCCCCAAACTGTTGGTTTACCATTCAAATGGTCTTCCCAAAAAGTGACTGAAGTCCGTGAACTCAGGAAGTGTGGATTCAGTTGGGTCCTTCGCTGACAGAATGGAGTTGTGCTTCTTGGGGGTCGCCTTTTTGAGTGTTCAATCGGAAGCCAAAAGCACCACCTCGGGGAGTCCCTGAACTTGCTGCTTAGGGGATGAGGAAATGAATTTGATTCCTCGATTCCCTTTCAGCGACAATTCAACTGGGTGTCTTTCAGGGTGTGCTCCTTTTGGTTCCCCTTCAAAACCAAAAAAGGGGGTGCCCTAGAGCAAGAACGAGCCAACCACCAGGTTCAAACTAGAAATTTGGGACCCTGGGGCAGGTTCCGGGCGGATGGGGATATTCGAAGGGCGTATGTTGCGTTGTCCATCCATGTCCTGTCCGACAAGTGTCCATCTGTATTTGTTGTTACGCATGCAAATATCTAAAATGAGTAAAATGCGGCTGGTAGCTTCAAACTAAAGTTAGCCATGATTTTGGAAGCATGTTGTCAGTTGTGATTTAGCGCCCCCGCATTGCCCAGGTTTAGGATCGTGTAGGAACTTCAAAGGCAAGCCACCCATTTTGAGGGCCGCATTCCAGACACATGGCGAACCTGTTCCTCAAAAAGATCGCATCGAGGAATCGCTTCAACCCTTTTTGCCAGTCAAGCTCACGTGCGATCGAGCGGATTGGCTCAACCACGTTTTGCAAGGGACATGGTTCGGCTCAAACGTGAGTAGAAAGACATAAGTACAGGACCTAGATTTTAAACTAAACCAGTAACCAGCTCCCTGGCGGGCCATACCACCAAACCAATGTTTTTACCTAAGGGTTGTCATCCAAATGGCTTAGGGCCAAGAAAACACGCTCTTGATTTTTCCCCCCTGTGAGGGAGAGGGTCGGGGGGGGGGGGGGGCATTTCCATTTATCTAGTCTGCTACCTCAATCCCCCTCCCTCAGTTCCATTCTTCAGGGGGTGCTCTTTGTGTCTGATGTCAAAGGGACTGCTGCACAGACATAAGGAAAGTCGTTTCCTCACCATATGGCTCTTCACAGCCCCGCTGAAGGTGAACAGAACCAAACAAGATAAAGAATCCAAGAGGTCCCGACATTATTGTGACTAGTGAAGCTCACAAATAGGGCCCCCCCCCCCCCCCGGCCGGACATGGACATCTGACAATCTCAGCAATGCCAAACGGCTGATCGGCGCCCCTATCACTACGTGATCACTGTTGCGCAGATTAACTTGGCCCTGCAACCAAACTAATTGCTTTCCCAGGTCAACCGTGTCCTTCATGGGTGGATTGGCCCAATGTTCAAACTGCTTGTTTACCGAATATGATGACCCC
>CAUJNA010000702.1:108056-130556 GCA_963377175.1 Effrenium voratum | reverse complement strand
TAGATAGATAGATAGATAGATAGATTAGATAGATAGATTAGATAGATATATAGATATATAGATATATGAGATATATGAGATAATATAATATACGATAAGATAAGATACGATAATATAAGATAAGATAAGATAGATAGACAGACAGACAGATAGATACATAGATAGATACATAGACTGACACATAGATAGAGAGATAGATACATATATAGATAGATAGGCAGGCTGGCAGGCTGGCAGGCAGACAGACAGCAACATAGATAGATAGACAAACAGATAGATAAGAAATAAAGATCGATAGATAGACAAACGGACAGACATACAAACAGACACACATCTACAATTATATAGATTCAGAAATAATAAACAATATGAATACATAAATATCAAGACAAAAACAAATATAAATAAGATCCATATTAAGAGAACGACAAAGAAGAGAGACAGAGCGATATAAACAGGAGATACAAACAAAGAACACTAAACGCAAACAACAATGAGACAAAGAGACAGAGGCAGGGAACAATTTATCAAACGGAAGAGGTAGATAAATGTGAAGAACCCGATAAGGGCAAAATGATAGAGAGAGAGAGAGACACAAAGAAAGAGAAAAAGAGGGAACGAGAGACACATAAAAACAGTAGGAAAAAAAACATAACTCTAGTTCTTACTGTATTGTTTTTGAATCTTCAGTCAACCTACTGGGATCTTGACTGCAACCATGGTATGTCTTTGTTCGGATTTCAAGCTTAATATCCTAGATCAGGATTGCATTAAATACTTGGAATGGGGCTGTGCCCTACACCGAAGCAATCTGGTATATGGCTGTGGGTCAAAAATGGGTACCCAAAATGGAACCCTGGTAAATGGAACCAAGGACTAAAACCTGTAGTCCCCTGGTGGCTTAATTTTGACCCACACCCATGTTTCCCGTGCCGATGAAGCTGCTTGGAAAGGTCAGGAAGAGAACACATTTTGGAACTTGTGTTTAAAGGACCACCTGGAGTCTCCATGACCCTTAAAAAAATGGGTCCATGACCCCATTATTTTGGGTCATGGACCCCATTTTTTAAAGGTCATGGAGACTCCAGGCAGAGGTGTCTTTCACCGAATATGCCTACACAGTTTGCGAATGGGGGCTTTGGACGTGTTGAACCATTGCCCACGCCCTTGCAGCTCCCTGATGGCAACATGAACATCAGTGGATAAGTCAGCATTCAGCTTCTTCTCTTCTTGGAATGTTTGACAACCGGCATGAATCCTGTGCTAGCGGTGCCAAGGCGAGCCATCATGAAAGCAACTGTTTGGAGTGATGCTGCTTAGACCCTTGTTTAGGCTGCTATTGCAGTTTAATGTCCAATTTGTCAATTTATTGCAGTCCCAATATAATATGATCATTCCAACGAACAAGCAAGCAAACAAACAAGCAAACAAGCAAGCAAGCAAACAAGCAAGCAAGCAAGCAAGCAAGCAAGCAGGCACACAAAAAAGCAAACAAGCAAGCAAGCAAACAAAAAGAAGGAAAACAAGGAATTCCACTGCACCATACAACTGGAACCAACCCCAATCAAGCACAGCAACCAACAGTCAATCTGTAAACTTCCGTGCTTCTGCAGCCAAAGGGGCGGGAACTGGAGCCCGCGTACCAGAAAGGTTTCCAAAAGCCGCAGGAATCGTCGCACTCCTCAGTTCAAGATGCGCATGAAGGGAACTTTGAGCACCACCATCCATGGCAAGTTGGGACTTTTGATTTGTTGGAGCACTTCGCAAGGGCTTAAAAAGGGCGTTGGGTCTACTTTGATTAGCTGAGTGACCCCCCCCTCCTTTTGGAAAAATCAAACAATCTTGGCGCAAACTCGCGCGGCGATCGCGAGTACGGACCCATGTGACAGTGGAGTGGCTTGACTCAAAGGATCCTAGGGCAGCGGTGAGATCCCTGGAAAGCGGAGTCCCATCTGCGAGATTTGGTCCGAACTGGGGTTGGACGAAGTCCTGTGGGTGCTTTCTCCCAAGAGTTGTAGGGCTTCATCCATTCCATCTGGTGAAGGATTTTGGGCATTGGTGGACGCCAATTTCAAAAAGAAACGGGAGGAGGTGTCCCAGACTGGAGATCTCCCCGAAAAATTGGCGATTCCCCTTTGAAACAGCGCCCCTTCTTGGTAACCTTTGAAATTGTCCCTTAAAACAGATTTAGAACCACCGTCTGGGAAGCCAAAGAACCGAGGGTTGTGTTCCTTTCAACCGCGCGTTTCGCGCCGTGAGGGCCACATGAGATAGTGACCCGACGATGGGCCACTTCCTGTCCATCGATCTCAAGGGTTTCATCTCTCGGGGGCTCGACTTTCGCACTAGCTGACTGAGCCGTGGATCAAATAAACCAACACCGCCCAGGGAAAGGCCCCAATAACTTCGGTGATTGGAAAGAGCTAGCAACAATCAGTGAATCAGTAGTGAAAGCCAACAGGTACAGCCGCACCATTGGAGCTTTCCATCTATCGGCGACCAATGCTCGAGGTCGCCTTCCGGAGAAAACCAACACATTCACAAGGGGTTCTCCGGAACCGCTGCGGCCTGGACAAGAGGCCCCATGTTTGGTGAATTGAGCCCGGTGCCATGAGGGAGCTGGGAACAAAAACAAAAACATCGCTCAGAATCTCCAGAAAAAAAGTGATTGGAAAAAAGAGTGCGAATTTGTGAGACTGCACCATGGAATGTGGGCATTTCAGCGTGACGGACTTGGAAATCAGCCTGTAGGCACTTGATCCCAAAGCAGGGAGGTTTCCGCACGGAAATGGCGCGCTGGTATGAGCATAGCCTACACATGCATAGTCATGATGGTTGTCAGTATCGCTGGTGATGCGCAATGACAATGATGCGCAGTGATGATTGTAGCAATGGTTGTCATCACAATCATCAGTCCTACTGATGCTGCATAGATGTCATCATAATCATCAGTGCTGGTGATGCTGCATAGATTTAAGATGTCACGGTAGGCACCGCTTTCAATGCAGCATCATCCTTGGCATCCCGCTGGTGATGTGGGGATCATCATCATCATCATCATCACCATCATCATCATCTTGACTCTTGGTGACGCTTGGGATGATAATGATGATTATCATCATGGCTGTCATCATCATGCTGCTAGGCGGCGCTGGAGATGCTGGGGATGTGTACTCAAAATTATCATCATGACTGCTGGTGATGCTGGGGATGCGTATTGATGATTATCATTAGAGGCGCGGAGATGATTATCATCATGACTGTGATCACCCTCATCATTAGCATCATGATCATCAAACTAAGTTGATCCTGACGATAGCTGGTCTCGTCGTCCTTATCTTTTTGATCTACGTTTCAAGCGTCCCGTGTTTACAGTTTTTCCCATTTTTGGTCCGAAAAAGACCCCCCCCCCATATGCTTGTCCCTTGCCAGCCCAAAATCCGCGGCCAACCCACGTGGTCTAAAAATAGGGATCGGCCCCAATTGCTGAGGTCTGCTCGTCTTTTCCCTCGCAAAACCACCCCCAAAATGGCACCCGCAAAATTGGAGCCACACCCGACATGAACGCATCCAAGGCCAATTTGGAACCATTTCTTCTGAAGCTTCACCTTGCAGACAAAGACGCGGCAAATGGATACGTCTGAAAGCATTGGGTAAGATATCATGGGAGCCCTAGATACCATGGGGTTCCTTTGAGTTTCCCAACAAACAAACACAGAGGACCCCTGCAAAAGGAATACGTTGTGGTTCAAAAAAAGAAGAAGAGCAAAACAGCAAGACGGTTGCTCAATTCCGATTCTTTTGTGGACTCACCAAAAAAAGCCCCACTTGCTGTTCGCCACTGTGGTCCAAACCCAAGTGACTAACGCCCTTCCATTTGCTTAAGTCCCTGGATAAAACATCATATGTTCAGCTAGTGACAGATTCCCTTTGAAACCAGTAGGGAACATTAAACAGCCAACGGAAGAGCCCAGGAAGCCACAAAAGGCTTCGTCCTATTGCCCGGCAATTGGCAAGTGAATGCCAAGCTCGGACGAGGCACTCTGCTGTTGCTGGAGTGTCCACTGCGTCCACTGCTCCGGCTGCAACTCCCCTAACGGCGGAACGGAACTCAAGCTCCGTGTTGAGTGAACTTGCCAAGGCCTACATGTGAAGGATGTGGGGATCATGGTTTTGTTTGGGCTTGTATGCATATATATATATACATACGTACGCTAGAGAATTTTGTTTTGTCTTCGACGAGTCAGAATATTGTGTGGACAAACACACATACTTCCATTTGCTTAACCAACTGGTGAAAAACGAGGAAATATGCCCAAGAGTGAACATGTTTCCCTTCAAAGCCAACGAGGGAACATGATCAAACAATATTTAGTTCAGCAAATGGACGCATATATTCAGTTCAGGTTTTCCGGGAGTTCTTCCAGCTTTGGTCACTGCTCAAAACAAGGTTGCGAAACAAACTCACTGGCTGAGTGGATGGCCCAAACAAAGTCCAAACTTTTTCTGTACCACCAAAATGGTCCTCCCAAAAAGCTTAAAGTTCATGAACTCAGGAAGTGAGCAAATGTCTTTCGAAACAATCCAAACGATTCCGAAGCTCCCAGGACCCCGAAATGGAAGACTTGGCTCCATTTACAGAGGCCGATTGGGGCCGCTTCCGGCTGTTAGTTTATCTCTGCTGTAAATGGCTAAGCAATGGCACACATCTCGTGTGATCATGACTTAACTTGGTCTTTAAGCTTGGGTAGTCGTCCAAAGCGCAAACTCAATGGGGAAATGGGGGATTTGGGGGTGCGTCGAGGTGCGGGGCCGCTTTCCTCCCCACTCGTGGCGGTGTGAGATGGATTTGCAGTCAGCGTAACCCGGTATTTTTTTGCCAGCGTGCCAGTTGTACTGAAAAAAATATATCCAATGACTACGCTTGAAATAGTCAACTCCAACCCTGGGCCCAAAAGGGGGCCAAAAGGGGCCATTAGGCCCAACGCCAAGGATAAGCCCTTAAGGCATGAAGGAGCTAATATGGGATAGCCCCCTCTCTAGAAGTCCGTGACTTGAGGCGCAGCAACGTCGTGAGTGGAATTTTCATAGGGAAGATCCAAAGTGGTGGACCTGGATCCCCACCTAAGGTCCTGCAGCAGAGAGGTTGGAATCAGGGTACCGTTTATTTTTCTGTAGCAATTAAAAAAAGAAACGGTAAAAGGGCACCTAGCTGGGGGAGCAAGTAAATGGCGTCCAAAAACAGGGCTCCTTGCTAAACTTACTTCAGACCAAAATTTGGGTGTGGGTCAAAAATAGGTGCCCAAAATGGCTTGCCCTGGTAAGTGGAACCAAGGACTAAAATTCCCGCGGTCCATATCCTGGTGACTAATTTGATCCATACCCATTTCCCATTGGAGTGCCCAGTCAAAAAAGGCAAGCGGCCAACCCAGACCTCCCCAGTGCCGTGCCCATGCAGGGATCCGGATGCATAAAACAAAAACCTGAACATTGCAACTTGTAAATGGTGGTGTCCAACTTTATCTTGGTGTTGAAAAAGAAAGCCACGTTGCAAAATGGAGATCTTTTAAGGAGCCCTGAAATGGTACAGGGCAAACCTTCTCTTGTTCATCTTAGTTTTGACCCCGGATCAATAAACCTCTGCTTGATAAAAAGGGGGTGGGGGCCCCTCCAAAAGTGATAAATCCCCACTCAAGCCAGGGACACCCCCATATTCATAAATAGGGGCTTATGAATCCGAGGTCAACATTACCCTTAATTGGTGGTTTGGTTGGTAGTTTGCCTTTGCAACTTCTCCTCCACAAGATCCAGGGGGTCAAATCCGCACCCGATGGATGGTTACCTGATTGTTTGCTGATTTCAAAAGGGAAACCCATCCAAAACGAAAAAGCACAAACGGTGTCCGTGGTTGTGGAAAATTAGATTTCTGTGATAGCAAGTGATCCGTTCGGATTACTTACTTGTCACTTTTCAAGGCAATTCCGTTGGAATCACAGAAGCTAATCATGGTGACCCAAAACCTGAATTCCAGCAACCGTGATTGGAGATACGTACTCGCCCTGCCCATTTTGCCAGGCCACGCTCGGAACGAACCTCTGCGCGCTCGAAAAGCAGCTGCTACTGGTGGCACTACCGCCAGCAACGCTCTCCTGGGTGCAGAAGGAATTGCCCGGAAAAGGATCCGTGCCCAGGTGTATGGGGACCCTGCTTTTTCCACGCACAACCTTTTTTGAGCGCAAAATCACGAGGTAAAATGAGAGTCGACAAAAAAGAACTCCTCTTGTCAACAAAATGACCCTGGCAAAGAAACAACAATGTCAGCTTCCCACCAATCAGTGTTTTCGTGGAGGCTTCCCATTCCCCCCGTGCAAGAACCAGGGTTCAAATCCCCAAACCACCAATCGACCCACAAAGGCTTACTCACTTCCCTGCCTTGGACAACCAAAAGTAACTAAACTTTGGCAACCACCCTAAGGGTCATGACCCCTCCAACGCAGACCCCCGCACCCTCCAATGGAGAACCCCGACCCCTAAGGGCCCAAAAAACGACAACCCATTTGGAGGGCACAAAAACAGTTGGGACCCTTAGGGCAAACCCAAAATGACTCAAGTCCGGCACGGGTCATCGAAGTGATCTGAACATCTGTCCACGGCAAATTGACCCAAGTTTGACTCCAATGGCCTTCAGCTTTGTTGCAGTGAGGGTCGCTTTTGGTGGGTCCAATGGAAAGTCCATGGAAAATCCAAACATATCAAATGGAACATGATTCATGGAATATGATTCTTGGAAAATTCAAATCATATCCTTGGAAAATCCATGTCCCAAAAAGTGAAGTCCAAAGATCCCTTTCCAAATAGCCGAAACAAAGAAAAGCAGATCGCCAATCCCGAAAAGTTGACCTACAGTTCAATACTTAGTGGATCCAAGTGCCTGCCTACAATATGTTGCTTACAGCATGCCCCGGCAATCACACGCCAGCGATTACCTCAAATCTGTCCCTCTATGTTTGGAGGTCCCCAGGGCAACAGTTTCCCTTCAAGCATGCTCACCAACCTTAGCATTTCAGCATATTGGGAACCCCACCTCTATCCCCCCCCCCCCCCCCGCTGTTCGCAAAGTGGCAGACTTAAACAAAAACCAACTTCCCCCCCAAAAGAGACGTCCGCATGGATCCTCGGGCCACCCCCCCCCCCAAACCGAGCCGCAGTAGCCCGGGAGCGGCTCATGGCGCGGACCTCCTCCGCCTGCGATTTCAGAGCCGGGCGATCGAGCCGCAGCGAGCCGAAGCCAAATGAAAGCCCCAAAAGCTTTGCTGCCAAGCCTTGATTGACATTGCAAGGGGAGCAAACAACTAAATCTTAGCAGTTACGTGGGGATCTCCCACCAAACCACAATAAGCAAAAATGTAAAATGTTTCCCAACAACAACCATGAAGCGGCGAGTTAGAGCAGGGCCCACAACAAGCTGAGCCATGTTGGCGAAACCAGCAGTCAATGGGATGTCAATGGGTTTTGGGCGCTGCACAGGTCTCGGAAACAAGGACGGAAGAGAATCTGGACGCCCTTCAAGATCTCCCTGACGTCTCAAGACATGGGAAACTCTGTGAGCCCCCTATCTGTGTGGGAAATCCCCCGCATATTTGTGAGTCGACTGGTTTCTTTGTGGGACATCTTGCCAGTCACCCCGAAGGGTGGTGAGGGGTGTGGTTGCGGGGGTTCACGGGGCGGTTCCGAGAAAGGTTTCGGGGGTTCCGGGCTAGTTTCCGAGAAGGTTGAGTTGTGGTTGCCTTTGATTGGCAAGGTCTAGTTTTAGTTCATCATGTGTCTTGGTGGATGGCAGGAGTCAGTTGCTGCAGGGGACGTTTCTTTGGCATGAATACTGGCCGAGGAGGTGGATGCACCTCCGACACCCCAAAGACGAGATCCGCCTTCACCGGCGGGGCAGACCGTCGCGCGCAGCAGCGACACATCTGTGCCTGGATCGAAGGTCCTTTGAAAGCCAAGCCGAGTTCTAGGGGTTGATTCCCCATTCTTATCAAAAACCGATCGCACTTTCCCCAGGGTTTTGGGTGGTTTGCTAGAAAGAAGGATGCCTGGAAAGAACGGGGAAGGTGCCCCTAGATCAGTTGCCCTTGTCGGACCCGGCAACAAGAGGTGATCACCTTTTGGGGTCGCAAAACAAATCTCTTGGTTTTAAAGACTCGCCTTCGTTTTGGGGGTGTTGGACCCTATTCCGCTCCACGTCCCTCGTTCCGACCCTTTTGGTGGCTCAAATGGACGAAGGGCAAACCAAAAGGTCAAAAGGTCGATACGCTTCGAACAACTGAGTACTGATGGAGAAAATGCTCCGAGGAAGTGGTTCATCCCAAAGTGCTCATCCATCCAAACTGGTGCAGGATTATTTCTCTAAGGGCGGGGTGTGGTACTGTGGTACGGCGATCCAGGGGTTCTGCATAAGCCCCAGGACCCTTAGGGTATAAACAACACCTTGCGGGCCCGGCAGTTTGCTGGTTGTACTTTTCAGGGATCCTCCTTCAAAGTATAACTCACTTCCTGAGTGTATGGGCCAACAAAAAGTCTACACGTCTTCTTTGCCACTAAAACGGTCCATCCCAAAATGTGACCAAAGTGCATCATTGAATAATCCCAAAGTAAGTCAACTAGGTCCTCCAGTAGAGAGGTTAGAATAAGGGTAGCTTTCTTTTTTCTGTAGTCTATCTTAGTAGGGGAACCGAATCTCCCCCCAAAAACAGGCAAAAGGGCACGACTGGGGGACCTAGTCAACAACTTGCTCCAGTGAGACAAAGTCCAAGAACTCGGGAGGCGAATCTCTGGCAAAGTCTCGGGACCTCTCGTTATCCTGCCTTGGGCTTCCTTCTGGTTGAGTCTAGGAAATCCAAAAGGGCCATTTTGGTTAAGTCTGGCAAAGCAAATACCTCATAGCGCCAGGCAAGAAGTTTCGGCGACTTGTCCTATACGTGTAGGCTGTAAAACCAGGGTTCCAGCTCTCTTCCTTTCTTTGGGCTTTAAGGACCACCATTTGGGTCATACTTGTTTTTGGCTTGGGAAGTGTGGGTGGGATTTAAACGGAAACCAGAAGGAGACCATAGGGCTCACCTCTGGAGAGTTTGCCTGGGCACTGCGCTCAAGGCCAAGAAACTGGGACGCCACATCGCATGCCTATTGAAATCAAATCGGCAGTTCGCGCGAAACCCGTCCACCTTTGTTTCTACATGGACAGATTTTAACCAGCCCTGACCTTTCATGGAGCCCCAAAAACGGGTCGAAAAGGAGATTCCGACCTGGAAATCACGGCCTTTCGGGTTCACGTTGATCTGAACGGGGGTAAGGAGGTGACCGTCGGTACTCCCAAAAGGTTGTTTGGACGACCACGGAAGTTCATTCTACCATTCACCGTCTCAAATATGCCTTCGAATGTTCATCAAGGGGATTGGTCAAGGTATAAAGGAACCAGACTTGTTGCTTCCCACTATCTTTAAAAACATGGTCAAAGGCCAGACATTGGAACACTGAAATCATCTAGGAAAGCTAAAGAACAATATCCAGGGGTCTGTGTGCCTTATGCGTGCTAAAACGGCGATCAAGGGCTTTGGGCGACGCTCACTTTGTCTTTTCGTGTCGTTGAGGGTGCCCCTTGCAGGCGGGAAACACCGCATGCTTTTCGGGGGGGCTGTTTTTTTGCTTTTGTAATACACGCCCCGGTGACCCACTAGGGAAATATGTGGGGCGTAAATTTTGATGGGCCCCTTTGGTGGACATTTGGTGTGGGATTCATGTTTGCCAACCACTTTTGAGGCGGTGCTCTATGACAATTATCATAGGCATGTGTCTTTTTTTACGGGACACCCCAAAAAACATGTGCGTGTCTCCTTCTGCTTTCCCTTTCAAAGCACCAAACAGGGTAGCCTCAAACAAAGACACACCCATATGTTGTTCGTTGGTCCCCCCAGCCCGGATCCGCCAAGGCACAAGGCGCTTAAAGACGGTCATCCATGTGAATGGCTCGTCAGGCCAACGCCGACCGGCCGGGTTCGGAGACCACGGTGGGGCTCCCTATGTCTTGGTTTCTCGGCTCTTTGAAGCAACACACATTTCTCTTGCAACGCGAGTTTGCGCCGATGCTCCAAACTTAAACAAGGACGAGTCTTGATGGCTGGGGCTTGGAGGCTCGGAAAGTTGGAACACGAATGTTGCGGTCTTGGCATCTCTTAGAATCTCTTGCGATGCTGCGAGCTGCCGGCAAACCCATCGCTCCGCAGGGCTTCAAGCCTTGGAAAGGCGGATAGTGCTCGGAGAAGCCTTGAAAAGCCCAAATCGCGTGTTGGTCACGTTGCATGTGAACTCAGCTCAGGAATTGTTGGTTCTGGAAGTGTCCATTTTAAAGAAACGGCCAAATGTCGAAGCAGATATCGTACAGCAGGTGTCATTCAGGAACAAGCCGGAAGGAACTCCAAGACGAAATCGATGTCCGATGGTGTCACTTCTGCCACACGGGTCCCGATTGTTTGTCGGTCGGCTTGATGGGCTTCACACCCGAGCCAAACCTCGCGGTTGCGTTTTGCGTTGCGGGCGCGTTGATGTGTGAGCGCCGGACAAGAACGCGCAAATGTCGCCCGAGACATGGAAAGATTGGGTGGGGGTTCCGCTCTTTGTGGGAAATTTGGGTGGGGGTTCTGCTCTTTGCGGGTGGGGCCCTGTCCTCCCCAAAAAAGAAACCACCCAAACGATGTGTCCGCTCGGGTCAAGGCTCAAGGGCACACATTGCAACATGCGTCTCTTGCTCCTGCAACAAATCTCAACCTGAAAAATTGTCTAGCCCACCCCCCCACCGCCAACCCCAAACAAAAGACCATGCCCTCCCAGAATGAACCAACGTCTGCCAAACACAGACTATACATTCGCTCCACAAGGGACAAATACCCCAGGCCCAGCTGATCCGATCACATTACAGTAGGTAACCAAAGAAACCGACATTTGAGCCATGGTCAAAGCTCCTTATGTGTACCATATTCCCAGTTCCCTTCATAGCTATTCTTACAACGGTTCTCTATAGTTCATACTAAGGGGTCTATGACCATATCCAAAACCCGAACCCAAACTGCTGAAGTCCGCCTTAGAGCGACAGGCCCATCAAGGCCCCGCTTGAAATAGGATCTGGTGACTGCAGTGTGCTTCAATCGGAACTCAAGCCGAAGCTCCATCTCGAACAAAGCTTCCTCCCCCGCGGCCAGGGACGCATTGGGAGGGGGCCTGAAGGGTCCTGGAAGAACATACAGAACAACTGGATATTTGTTTGCTTGGACACCTACATCAAGTATGCACGATCCATTGTTTGGTATAGATCACCGATTCTTCATTTGCTATACCAAAACCCTGCCAGCTGAAACAACAAAAACATGTTGCCCCCCCTGTTTTCCCATTTCAGGCCGTCCATTTGGGGGGGGGGGGGGGGTTGGCTCTCCCTGAGCGCTGTACCGCCCAAAGCCTTTCTGGGGTTCCCACCAAAGGGTCCGACTGCTTTTGGGCCCTCCAAATGGGTTGTCGCTTTTTGGGGCCCGTGAGGAATTGGTCATAGTTCTCCTCGGGGCATTGGAGGGGTCATGACCCTTACTTGGTTGACGTTGGAAGGCGAGCAAAAATTCAAATTTCAGCAGTTAAGTGGTTGGAGTTCAACCACTAAACCACAATAAGCAAACATGCAAAATGTTTCCCAGCAACAACCGTGCTTAGGGCATGAGAACCTCCGCTCCTTGGCCTCGATGCGAAGCATGCCCTTGCTATTGGCCTGTGGCGAGCCCAGCCGCACCTCGGACAGGGAACCGGAGCTCACGTCATGAGTTCTGCTGGACACCCCCAAACGACACAAGTGGTCCACCGAAACATAGAACCTCCAGTGAACAAACCCATGAAAATGGGTTTCTCCACCCCATATGTCAATTTGGTTTAAACGCACACAAAGCTTGACTGGCAACGGACCAAGAAGGACAATTTGCTTTGGGTAACATGGATTCCGGGCAGCGTTTTCGGCGGGCGGCCGATGTTTTCCGAAGCTCACCGAGTCGAAAATATGGTTGAAACACCTCAAATGGAACATATATTGACTGAAGATGGTCAAACTGCCTTCACATATGCTAGAACATAGTGGTCAATCTTCAAGTGCTATGAGATTTGGCGAGTAGCCGAATCATGTCCTCAGGACATGTTGGTGACTGTGTCCCATGTCACGCTAGCTTGACTGCAAACATCGTCCGCCCCACAAGAACACAAATAAACAAATAGGCAGGCATGAGTCACAATCAAAACCTGGTAGCAAAGGGGTCTACCAAGATGTACATGAAATTCAAAGGGCAGCCACAGTTGTTTCTGTTTGGGACTGTCCCCCAATACCTTCATCTAATCGGATTTGATTGTGGCTCACCAGACACCGACTGCCCCAAACAGACCCTTAAGATTTCCTCCGAAATGTCTTGGCTCCCCGTAAAACAAGAAACTGCACACGTGAAAGGCGATCGCTCCCAGAAAAATAACGAACGGCTCATGTGTATATATATATAAATGTATATATATATATATACATGCTTGGGGGGGGGGGGGTGGGGGTGACCATATGTATATGTGTATTTATATAATCAGATTCCCTCCAATTGGTTTGGATTGGGTGTTTGGTGGTTAAGAAGGGGATTCTCATTTACCCTTCACAAGAACCAGGGTTTCAAAGCCCCAAACCAGGACCACCAATCCAAACCACCCATTGGAGGGATGCTATATATATATATATATATATGCGCGCATGTTTCTACAATTCCATACGGCAAGTCGTTGCAAGCAGATTTTGACGGCCTTCCTCAGTGATTCAAAGGCGATGCGGGGTTCGGAACAGCCAAGCAAACAAAAGACAAAAACGAATCCAAGCCAAAACCAACTAACCTTGCAATCCTCGGGATGTGCGCCAAAACCCTGTTTTGCAGCCACCAACTAAAACTGAACAGCACCAAAAACAAACAAACAAACACAATCATCTCAAAAACAAACACAACAAACACACAAGCCAAGACAAAACCGTGCACCGAACACCGTGTACGTCACCCAAGTCGCGCATATGCGTGAACGCACGAGTCTGGGCATCCGGTCCACAGGCCCGAGGCGGCTGATGAGGTCGAAGAGCAAAGGCGCCTCGGCCTGAAAAACAAAACGCCGAAGCTGTCCTTGGTTGCGAACTCTGCTCCCCTGCTAACAGTGACTAACTTTTAGTGGTTTCATGAGTTTCGTGGAGGCAAACAGTTCAGGTCCCTAGTAGTTTCGTGGAACAGCCAAGAGTTGGCAAACACTTAAAGTCTCAGCATCCAAGCGAAATGCACCAAAATTTCTTTGTTTTATGGCTTGCTGGTGCGAGAGGTGGAATCCCCCCCATAAACTATCCAACAACCATCCCTTACGAGAGATGCAGGGAATGAGAAATGGAATGAACCCCAAAAACCATCCCTTAACACGCGTTATGCTCAAACTACAAATCCAAACCAGCAACTGCAAGAAACAAACAGCTGACTAATCACCTTGTCTTCCGCAACACCACCGTTGATTTGACCTCGTTTTAGAGGGACTCGGCTTAGAAAAGCAATCCTTATCGTTATTCTTGACATTAGTTTACATGTCTAGGTTCACTACACATGATGCGAGAAGAGCATATTCGGTTCATATTGAAAGCCACGGCTTTCTCCAATCCCCTGGCGCAAACCCCCTATCTGCCTGGATCTCGTCACGAAACCCCAGGATCGATTGGGGGCTGAGGATGGTGACCTTCCCAGGGTTCCCCAGGCATTGAACCACTCTTGCAACTGCTTCTGAGATACAGCTGTCTTCCGTTTGCTTGTTGGTGTTTTGCCTTCTTTTTGTTTGGACCTGCGCTTTGAGTTCTTCTTTCGTGTATGTGCCGGTGTCTTCAATTCTGGACAGCTCACTGTGTTTTCGCATTTGTTCCGGTTTCGAACGATGGGATGGTGGGCCCCCGAATTGGGCTTTGTGCCCACCCAGCATTTTTCACATGGTTCCCCAGACTTCATGGCCGCACTGCGGTTGCACATTACTATTCGAAACACGAAGCAGGGGATTCCTTGCTTTTCTTCTACTTCTTGTTTAAAGAAAAACACTTCATTGTAGTGGCCGTATTCCCGAATCGGTCTTGATTTTGCCACAAGCCTCGAGGCTTTCTCGACTAGGCGTCCTTCTCCCTTGCACACAGATCACCTCGTTCGACCATCGGCCGAAAGATCCCATGCGAAGGAGTGCCACAAATCAACCTGAAAACATCACCTCAACAGGAACTCCGCTTCAACAATCAGCCAACTCGCAGCGGATGGTTCAAGCTTGGTCCTTTTGTTGAACGGAAACGCAGGGGCACCCAAGCAAGCCGCAGGAATCAAAACAAACATACCAGTGTTCGAAGCTTTTGACTTCGTCCTTTGAGGTCTCTGGGGGTCAACAGCGCATGGGTTGTGTCAATTCTATGGGGTGGGTTTCGTCGTGGCTTCCAAGGCTGGTTCAGATGGGTTTTTCTTAGTTCAGACCCAATTCTTCACAGGCTTTAGAGGTGCCCGACGGTGTCCGTATTTTAAAACTCGGACTACCGCGCCTCGTAGACCGAGCTTACCCGGGTGCCCAGGGTGTCGCCAAGTGTGCCCTCAGCAGTCGGATGACTCGGATGTGTGTGTGTGTGTGTGTGTGTTCCCCCCCAAAGTGGCAAGTTGGGCTGGGGCGAACTGCTGGGGACGAGATGTCGTTGTGCTTCCCCAACAGCACAAAATCTTCGGGTTTCTGCCCATGTGGTTCAGAGCGGGGCTAGGATTCCGGAATTGTCCCGAGTTGCTGTTGGGGATTACTACCACGTGGGCCTGTTTGCGGCTTGGTGAACTTTTTTGCTTGGTTTAAAGGGCAATCAAAAGGGTAATCATCATTTTGGAGGGCCGACTCCCTATTTGACACATATCTAAATAAATGTAGCTAGAAAAAGTACACCACTTCCAACTGTTTCAACCCGAAGCCTCCCTGGAACGCTCCCAGCTGCCCCACCCCAATCCCAGGCTTGGCCTGCCGACCCCTAGCCAATAGCATAGGGGAAATACCCTTACGTGATGTACGCAGCAACAAACACACAAAAACACAGACGCGCACCAACACGCAGCAACACACAGAAACACAAAGACACAATCACGCGCGCGAAAACACAGACACACAGACACACCCACACACAAACGAACAAATGTACACGTTTGATTGTGGTCCAAAAAGGATCCAACAAGTGCGGGAAGAGATTTGCAAAAAGCCCCCCCG
The DNA here is from genome assembly GCA_963377175.1 of Effrenium voratum. Classification (NCBI taxonomy): domain Eukaryota; class Dinophyceae; order Suessiales; family Symbiodiniaceae; genus Effrenium; species Effrenium voratum. The sequence continues at coordinate 115,208 of CAUJNA010000702.1, read as the reverse complement.
AACGGGCACCCAAGCTCCGTGACCAAGATGTAGCCAAAATCAGCCCTTCCCTAACCAGATGTTCCGTTTCAACTTGGGAGCCCGGCCTACATATTGGCCCTAGGGTTCAACCCCCATCAAAAGAATGGTTGACCCACTTTGGAGGATGACAATCCTTGTAATCAATGGTGGTGATATAAACCCCGATGGTTTTAGTGGTGGTTGGAACCCCAGGATTGGGATATAAGTGCTGTAATATACCTTAAAGCTACAGATAGGTGCGCTTCAATGGCAAGCATTTCCCCAATGGAGCTGTCTGAACCGAGCCGGGTCCGGGGCCCCGCCTCGTTGTGCAGGTGCCGAAATTCCATCTCGGGCATCTGCATCCTGAGCACTCCGAGTCGAGTCCAAGCAGAAATGACTCTCTCTAAATGGGGGAAAGTCGAAGCAGAAATGATTTGGTGTGTCTCTAAATGGGATAAAAACATATAAAAAACCCACTGGCTTCGGTTCCCTTCGTGCAAACAACATGCTTTCTCAGGGGACTGGTTGTTCGTTTCCCTTTGAAGCCACCAAGCCCAGCGACGCTTTTCCGCGGAACTGGTCGCTGGCTCTCCGTGGGCCAGGGTCTAGGTGATCCACGCAGGGCCCAGCCACCAGCCTACCAAAGCTTTCAGCTATGGGGCTTACAGCCTCTGCTCTGCTTGCTGCAGCTTCGTCCTCCAAATTGGGTTGCCCTGACTTGCAGGGGAGGTGGAAGCCAAGTCTTCTGGCACATTGTTTGATTCCGCATCAGTTGCACTTGCAAAAGGAACCTACAAGCTTGGAGGTTTGTTGGCCTCTTTTGCTCAAAGAAACGAAGCCTTTCATGGGATATGCGATAAATCTCACCAAGCAATAAGCTTTTCAGAGCTGCTAAGAAAAGGGGCGTTGTGCGCTTTGATTTGCTGAAGCTCACGCGGTGGTCCAGTCGAAGGCTTGAGTTTGCCAAAAAAACAAGGGTCTGCAAAGCAGCGCAACTCGCTACATTCTGTAGAGAAAATGTGTGGGGGAGGGAGGGTGCCATAGGTCGCTATGTAATATCCAGGCATATCCAGGCCACAGCAAACATCCAGCAAGAGTGGCAAAGTCGAAAGGGACAAATCCGGGACACATCGACGGCTTCAGGTGCTTCCTTGCGATTCCGCAACAGCAAGCCATTCCGCATTCCGCAGCTGTCACGATGGCTCCCAATGCTTTGCCGTGGATGACCGCGGAGACGCCGGGGCAGCAATGGTTGGACCCATCCATGAGCACTGCTATGGTTGCAGGCGGAGACCAATGCGAGGCTCCGTCGCAACAAGCGATTTCCTTGGGTGCCTGGCGAACCTGAACCCTTACCAAATGCAGCCAAGCACACCTTAGAACGGTCGAAGCGGTATCTGGGGGACCACTTCTGGCTTTGGTATAAACCGAGGGTTCAGTTAAAGCCATGAAAACAATGGGGGTTCATATAACCACCCGTGTTTACCTCATCCACCTTGGGTGCCAAGGCCGTTCTTTTAATGGGGGTTGAACGGGCCAAGGTGGAGCTTTGGAAACAAAGTCTCAGTGCTCCCACCTAATTACCACTACAGTAGGTAATCAGGGAAAGCCATCATGTAAAGCCTGGTAATGCTATGCCATACACTGGGCCAGACTGAGCCCGCCTGCAACAGCTTATAACAGTTTGCTGGTTGAAAGTCCAAAACGCCGGAACACCAAAAAGGCAAACAGCCAAGCAGGCAAGCTAAATCTGGCAATGCAATGGTTCTCTAACGGAAGTTTGATCGTGGGTAAGCTCATTTGTGTTTGCGCATCCGGAATGGTTCTGGGTGAAATGGGAAGCCATACCTACTATGAGCATTCTGAACCATGTCCTACCTAAATCCATCACCAACCTAAAAGAAACTCGGGTGATGGTTGGAACCAGGGGGGGCAGATAGTGATTGAACCCCAAATTCCCGACAACGACCACATCGAAAAAGCGACATACCTTAATCCTGCATGACTCAGTGTTCGATAGGGGCCAAACAGGGGGGGTCGCCAGATTGAGTAGTCACCAGCTTGCTTACGCGAACCCTCTGCGAACCCCAGCTGGGTTAGCCGAACTTAGCCGAACCTAGGGGGGGTTAGTGGAGGGTTAGTGGGGTGTCCCGCGCGTAGCCAGCAGGCACCAAAGCAATGCGATCCTTTTTGCGTCAAACCAGGCAGCCATCGTCTTTCAGTGGCTCACTAGAATCGGGGCCTGTCGACACACGATGCATCATCGGACAAACAACACAACACTTGAGAATCACAAAAAGACAGTGGATGGCCTGCCTGATGGTGTGCTTGGCCCAATGGATGCGACCAAGCCTCAGCCATCATCCAGCTCCAGCAATAAGCACATGAGCGGGTCATGTTGGTGAAGTCAAGCCATGCACTAGCGTACGCGTGGGCAAAATGAGGACCGCTCCCTTGCAAATCGCCCAAAGCCTGGGCGTGAGGGATGCTTGTGAACCGCAAAACCATGGTCAACTGTCAAGGCCACGGGTTGGTGTGTTGCAGGTGGCTGGTGCTCGGGCGTTGGGTGGTTTTGCTGGTGGGTTTTGCAGCGGTTGGCTTTTTGCAGCTGGCTCGTTTGTTGTCGACGCATTCTTTATGAACCTGTTCTGCTGTTGGCTGGCCTTAGATGGACATATTTAATCAAAAACACCACCCACACAACCACAAACATAAACACCCACCCACCCACCCACCCACCCACCCACCCGCCCGCCCGCCCGCCCGCCCGCCCTACCAGCCACCCACCCACCTGCTCCACCCAACCCACCCGCCCCACCCACCCACGCCCACCCACCCACACCCATCCACCCACCCACCCACACCCACCCACCCACACCCACCCCACCCACCCACACCCACCCACACCCACGCCCGCCCGCCCACCCGCCCACACGCCCCGCACAAACCCGCCACACCGTGCCACACCCTGGCACACCCACTCGCCCACACAACTAGGCGCCAGACACGCTTGCCCTTTTTTCCAAGGAGCTGCTCATTTGAATGATTGGGCTGTATTGCGGGGTTTATATCCCTGGTCCTTGGTCCCTGGTCGTTGGTCCCCTGGTCTTTGCTTGGTCGGCGCCTTGATCTTTGGTATCATTCGTGCTAGGACACACACGGTAAAGACACGAGCGCTCTTGGAAACAAACATGGAAGCCAAGCATGTCCCGAATTGTTGGCCAGTGCTCTGTCCAAAACGATCTTGCGGATGCACCCCTCACACCCCACTCTCCCACACCCCCACACCACCACACCCCCACACCCACACTCCTTATATCCCTGCACATTTCATTATTGATGTTGAACCAAGATTGCGCTTCTGACCGTGGCTGCATCGCTGAACATACACCAATCACAATGGACAAAGGCAAACAGCAGCAGAGTATCGCAATAGCATTGCTGCTACTCTAAGCTGGCAACATGGCAGAATCTGATTGACGAAGGCCGAGACGAAGCCCTGCGAGCAAATGCCAGTGTGTGAGACTTAATTAGACTGAGCGCCAGGCTTGGACCCTCCTTGCAGTTGATGGACCACCTCGGACTCCAGATAAACAAAGCAGGACAGGGAAGCATCATGAAGACATGCTCTTTTCGCCAGCGCTTGGCACATTTTGACTTACATCGCGTGCTCGACCTGACAACAAAAAAACCTATAATCACGTGGCCTTTATGCAGGGCAAAGCCGTGAGACCACGGCGTGACTCAATCCGACTCAACGTCGCTCAGACCGCCCTTGCCACTCTTGGGCTTTTGAGGGCTGGACATTTTCAACTGCTTGGCCCCTGTTTCAGGAGACCCTTGCTTCTTGGTTGTCTTCCGGCTCTTCCGTGGCGGGGTCTTGACTTCAGGCTTCTCGTCTAAAGTCCCAGCGTCAGCGCAGTCCTTCAGAAACAGCGGGCCAGCAATCTTGATGTCCGGGGACTTTTGCAACAATGACGAGACGCTCAGGGAAACCAAATCCCTCTTCAGGACTGCTTTGGCGAACGAGTGACCGAGGACCAGCTCTGTGTCATCACCGCAGATGCAGTCCGGGAGTGGCAGGACTTCTCCAGTGGGGACAAACCGCACGACCTTCTCACCGCTCTCATCATCCTCCAATCGCCAGTAGCTGTGGGCAGACCAGAAGGCCTACCGGGCAAAGCCCAAATTTTCAAAATGCGACAAGCCCTAACATCCAACATTAAGCACTATTGAACTACAACATGTGACACGCGGCATTGGTGGTGGATTGGTTCTGCTTCAGGCCTGTGTGGTTGCATCCCCGTCTGAGTCAAAGAGCCAGTCTTTGCAGCGCTCCCCATTGCGGACCCAGCGGTCGCGGAAGTAGTCCCTCAAAGGCCCAACCTTCTTGGTTGGCAAGGCCGAGGCAGGGTCCATGTTGGTGAGATATGCCAGGATTGACCCGAGGTCGGCTTTCGGCGTCTTTTTCGGCAAGCTCTCAATGAAAGCGCCCATGGATGGAAGGAAGCCGGACACGAGCTTGACCACGTTGTCCCTGGACAAAAGGTGGACCTTGTTTTGATAGGGTGGGAGCTTCTCCTCGGCCTCCGATTCGTTCTCCGACCCCGAATCCCAGGACCCTGACCGCACCTGACAGAGCATGGCGCTCGTTGCCTCAGGATGTTTCTCGCACCAGTCCATGAGTTCCTTCAAGTTAGCCTCCTGCGCGACCTGAGCTTGCCAGTGGGCATTATCCTTGCCCATGCGCTTCTGCTTCTGCAACAACTTCAAGTCCTTCATCGTCTCGGCTTTCTTGAGCTGGCCGGCTTTCTTCCCAGCCATGGCCACAAATGATTAAACGCTACAAAAGTCAGGCCTCTCTGACAAATGCCTGAAGCAGCAAATGGCGAGATGCAAACATGCTCTTGCGCCGCGCGATGGCATGAAATGTGAGACAGCATGCGCATGCGTGCTCGCTGACACAAGCACGCCGCAGCCCTTGCGACGCTCAGAGCGTGGCCCGTTGACATTGACCGTGCTGAATCTCCAGACCTTGGGGCAGCCCTGCGTGCTCCCTGCGCTGCGTACACCCAGACACTGTGGCCACTGCAACCTTGACCTCTTCGGGGACGGCGGCCGCACAACTAGCCCTATGACCTGTGACTCGCGCAAGATGCCTCCACGGACTGCGCGCATTGCAGGGTAAAAGCCTGCAAGCAGGCAAGTGAGATTAAGCAGGCAATCAGATCAAGCCAGTCAGCAAGCATGGCTGCAACAAAGAACGCAGTGTGCAAACTGCCCGGAATCTTTTTTTCGCGTGCCACAGGCTGCAAATCTTACCTCTGCCGGGCTGAAACAAGAACACGTGGCTGTGAGTTCGACCACTGCTATCGACAACTTATTTTGTTTCAAGCTGCGCTTGCCATCCTTAACGTTGGGCGCTGGAATGCTGCAAGCTGTTTTTGTTGCGGCTTAGGCTCCTTGTGATAATGAACAGGTTTTCCCGAACGCCAACCGAACAAGTGACCTGACACATTAAGCTGCAAGTTTTTCCCTGAAGCTATTTGAACGTTAAAGGTAAATACAAGTGGCCAATGGAAACAACCAAATAGACGACTAATTATACCAAAGCCAGCCTCACAGGCAGAGTCAAGCAGGCCAACTGAAAAATCAACTTGAATACCCTCCCCAAACTTATGATTAAAAGCAAAGGGATGGCAACATGTCGGAGATTCAAATTTTCAGCTTTCCGCAAAGCAGTTTTCAAAGGCAAAGTGAAGGCAGCCAATTAGCTGATTGGAACATCGACTTGAAAATTTGCCCCGGAAGCAGCCTAGATGAAAACGTGCGGGCAGCCAAGTGGAAACGGAGGCAGCAAACTGGCAAATCTAATCATGGAAGCAAAGTCAAGGCGGCCAACTGGGAAATTAAATCGAAAGCTTTCCTTAAAAGCAGTTTTCAAGGCACAGTCAAGCGGCCAATGGCAACATCCAATTGCAAGTGTTCCACGAAAACAGCCTTAGATGAAAAGAGCAGGCAGCCAAGTGGAAGCAATTCAAATTAATTGTTTGAAGCGAAGGTAGCCAATTGGAAAACCAAGCTGGAAGCCTTCCCCAAAGACCCTGCTGAACGGCAGCCAAATGGAAAACAGACCCGGGAACTTCTTCGAAACATTTATTTGTTTTATGGCTTTCTTATTGTAGACCACTCTCATGCCACGACATTCTTGAAGTCGAACGGGCAGTGGCAGTTTGGGTGAAACATTTTGTGCCTCTCCCAGGCGCCTTGCACAACCGATTCCACTGGCGCTGACTCATTCCCGCTTGGCCCCCAAGACCTGCTCATACTCCATCCACTTTTGTGGAAAATCCGCCAACACTTGTTAAAAGTGTCACGGTAGCACCGATAAGAGCCATCTGGCAGCCACGCAGACACACGCTCTGCATCGAAGACCCTGAAACTTGCAAAGTTGACCGGCTTTCGCTTGACAGCTTTTGCTTTGGACCCTGCTTTGCGCACGCGGCTGATTGCCCCTGCAACGTCCAAAAATGCCTGATGAGAGGCCTTGGCTTGCTTCAAGGCATCTTGCACTTCTTGTTGGTCTCGAGCGTGAACGAGTTCTTCGAAAGCTGGCTGCTTCAGCAAATCGATGAGGTCTTGTTTGTCGTCCGCGTGTCTATGGTGCAAGTTGCTCTCCATGATGTCAGCAGCCTTTTCTGGTGAGACCTTCAGCGCCTTTTCAACGCAGACCCGCAAAAGTTCCCCTACGAGATGACTGTCTTGGACCGCGGCATCCTGGGCAAACTCTTCTTTTGCCAAGAGCTTCAAGATGCTGGCTGGCAAATCCCAGTATGCGTGCTGGGCACTATACTCCAGAAGCGGGACCTTATTGCGGGAATCTTCGTCTGACTTACACACCAGCGGGAGAGCAGACAGGTCTCTCTCTTTGTGCCTTGCAAACATGTGAAGTGGGCTATACGTGTCTGATGGCAACACAGACCAATCCGTGAAGCAGGAGACCTGCGCCCACACAAGTGATGCTGTGGATAAAGCAGCATCGGCAAGACTCCATCCATATTTACATTCCTGTAAAGGGACTAGCAACACACCACTGTTGCCAGGCCAAACGCCCAAAGACAGACAAGGTCGAGGCCAGGACTTGTGCAT
>CAUJNA010000702.1:98056-103056 GCA_963377175.1 Effrenium voratum | reverse complement strand
GAAACGGACCACGAAGTGCTTCACGTGGGTAAAGAAAGTTTCTTTGCTGACAGAATGCGTCAAGCCACTGAAGCTCTTTCTTGTCTTTGTCGTAGACAAACTGCTTGCCAGAGGGCTTATCCAACAACACTCGTCTCTGGAGCAAATCCCTGACCCAGACCGCGGTCGTTTCCTCACCACGCCTGATGTTAAGGAAGCCTCGTTCATTGTCATCAAAATGCAGCACAGCTTCCCCAGAGCCCACAACTGCCTCCCCAGTCTGCTTGTGTCTGAGTAGCCACTTCTCTCCCCAAGCGCTGACCTCCACATGACCAGCATGTGGCACGACATCACACCGCTCCGGCTGATGTTGAGGGTGTGGAGGTGGAGCCACGCAGTCCGACAGGAATGGGAAGCAAGGCACGGGACTCAGATTATGCCAAATGATGCTGGCACCAGCATGTGTGTGATGTGCACATGTTTGGCAACTGTTGGCTTTCGACGCAGTGTCCTTTCTAGATTCTATCAAGTCAAACACCCACTGAGAACCGCAGCGAAAAGCCATGATAAAACCAGCACTGCAGCTTGCTTTCGTGCAAAACTGCAATTGTCAACTTGGCCAGCCTCCAGGAATAATAGTCTTCTGCGTGCAGGCCAACCTTTGCAGCAACATCAAGCCACCGCCCTCTGCCCCAATCCCTTCATTCATGAACAGTGCCCCAATCACAGTCCGGAATCCAAACCATGTGTAAAGCTACTGTACAGAATACAGGCAGCACTTTTTTCCCCAACTGAGGCCTATCACCCCTATGTATGGATCAGAACCCCGCAAGTTGGAATGAGTTCCCGCGCCTGTTTCTTTCATGACCTTAGAGCGCTGCGCCCCTGCCACTATGAAAAAATATTCTTTACCAATGTTTGTTAGATGTGAACCGCATTGAAGGGTTGAAGGGCTTTGGCTCCGTGACAGCAGTGGACATCAGTAGCAAAAAAGTCGTCAAGGGCGCGCGGACAGGCTGGGCGCACATTACTGCACAATGATTTGAAGAAGGAAGCCCGTGGCAGTCAAAAGAACTCAGCCCTGCAGTTGGTGCTAATCACCGTGCACCAAGACCGACAAATTAGCCGTGCTTAGGAAATGACCACAACCAAGCACAATTAGCGCATGCCATTTTGGCAATGGCCTTCATGTGCTGATTCTTCACATGGTGACAGCGCCTATGATGGTATTTTGCACGTCCATCCAAGACATACACAACCGGTGTCCCGAAGTCGCAGGCGGTCATGTCCTGCTCACGAGAGACCTTTGCTTCTGCGCGCTTGACCCACCAACAAGTGCCACACACCGTGACCAGCACGACCGCGCCCGTGTAGAAGACCACCATTACCATGATAGTCCTAACAAACTCGTCCATGCTGGCGCGGTGAGTGTCTAGTGAGAATGCAGCATTTGACCCCAGCCTGCGGGAAAAACAATTCAGCACTCCAAGGTTCGTGGAAAGGATCTCAGCTAATTAATAGAAACAACTGTAGTGTTGTACTGGGCCCATCTGATTTGTACCGCGGAATCCTCAGCTCACCTGGTGGAAGTCCAAACACTTTCCAAACTTGCACCTGTGAATGTTCAAAAACATAGTGCCAAGTATGCTCGAAAACCAGTTTCAAACACAGGAATGAATACATGCGAAGGGCGACTGTGGACCTGTGTGCTTACTTACCACCAAATGCAAGAAAAAGGCAAGTTCAACATGGCCAAGCACTCACAAAGCAAGTCCAGCAAGGCCAGTCCAACTAGGCAAGGCCAACATTGCCAAAATTGTTCAAGCCGCACTCCGCTACCTGACCCTGCTTGTCAAGCAAAGAACAACATTGCTCAGACCACTTGTGACAGTAGCAACTATTTTTGCTAGCTGGAATTTGGCCAGTTCTCCGGGCAGAGTGGCCAACAACAATAAAACCAAGTGCCACTGAAATGGCTCGTGCCACTGGAACGCTGGTGGGAGCGGAAAAGCCGCACGCGTTCAGAGTTCACAACCTACTGCTAGCTGCTGTGTGGGCTTGTTGTGCTTGTGTGTGTTGGCCGACTTTTAAACGTGGGATGTGTGATGGGCTTAAGGCTAAACATCATCTGTGGCAGCGGCCTTTTGCATCAACGTGGTTAGTCTCGCAATGATGCTCGGATCGGCTGAGCTTTAAGAAAACACTGGCATGTTATAAGACACAAGCATACTCAGCGCATTCCCGGGCTATGCTGCAAGGGTGGCACCAAGTGGGTCTTCAAATATGAACAGCTTGTAAAGGCCAGATTGATGGGCCCCACCCAGCACAATTGACCCCCTGGGCACAGGCTGTGTGAACAAGATTAAACCAAGCGTTGGTGTGGGCATATGGCAGCAAACTCGTGCCGCAGCTTTTTCCTCTGCCCATTGTGTTGCAGGCCTGCGTTTGCTGGCTTGCATAAACCCAGACCAGATGCGGCGCTGACAGTGCCTCGCATCTAAGTGACCCCGAAACTTCATTGTGCCCCTTTTTTGAGAGACTAGCATGGTGACCTTTCCATGTCAGATTCAGGTTCCGTCTGATCATCGTCCAGCCGCTGGCCCTGCAACACTAGCCAAGGTGGCACATTGACGGACCTTTGGGACATGGCCTGGCAGGCCACACTGGAGACCCAGTCTCTGACATTCTGATGCCACCGCAAAACACGGCCCTGAAAGACCATGTCCTTTTTCAAGCTGACGTTCTTTGCTTCCAGGTCAAGTATCTGCTGCTTCAGATGCTCCATCTCAGCACTGCAGTGGCAGAACATGGCCACCTGGTCTTCCTCAATTGAGGCAGGCAGCATGGCCGGCTGCAACGCTTCACCATCGGCCTGGCCAGCAATGATCAGACCGCAGGGCGGCTGCAATCCCACATGTTCGGCTGCGTCGCCAATGACCGGACCATCGATTGCAATGACCGCTCTCATTGGTGCTGCTTCAGGCTTGTCACTGACTGGCAGTGGATGCTTAGACTTCCCGACTTTGCCGGCTTGCCTGTACAACTTTGCTAACACCTGCTTCCGTTCATGGGGCTTGTGCTTGACCGCTTGGACCTCTGGCAGGTTCTCATACTTGCTCTGGCGGCTGACCTGACCCAGCTTCTCCTTTCTGTTCCGCTCATAGACCTTGCTGAGCTGTTTCCTTCTGGCTGGCCCTGTCGGACCGTCAGGACCATCCAATCCCAAGGCAGCAGCGTATTTGGAACGCAAACGGGGCATGGCAATCTCTTTCCCCAAGCTGACTAACCTGGAAAAGCCGACAACAGTGGGTGAGTGTCTTTCCTTGTTTGGCTTTATGGTTCTGTGTAGTGTCCGATGTTGTTATGAATCCATGGGTGCTTGAAATGGGGCGCGCTGGGCCAAAAGGATGCGCCGGCCGTGCGCAGAACCCTCACAAGAACACTTTGACTTCCCTGGCTGTAGGGCAAGCCCTGCAGGGTCTTTCCCAAACAGTCGCGTGCCAACTTTCCTTGCTGATTAATTAAAGGACACTTGTTTCTGAACTGCGTGGTGGCTCTCTGCTCACGTAGCCTTGTCTTGGCCATGCCTGCTTGTCCTGCTACTTGGGTTTCATCTTGCCTTACATGAACGCTGATGAGCAGGGTTCTCTTCGTTGCATATGTAGAGACTGCAAATGTGACTACAGTACATAGTCCATGACCAGTGCGACAAAATCGACCATGGCAATGACCGACTTCATCAAGGCCGACATTATTGAGACCAACTCGAAGAACAGACCTCTAAGCCTTTGTGCTACAAACGCAAGACCACCCGCACCTCTAGCCAAGAATGCGCGGCGTCAGACCAAGCACTGCGAAAACGCAATGGGACTAGCCTGATATGATGACAATCACTCGAACCTGCCCAAGCTTCAGCAAGCAGTCGGCTACACTCTGTAATAAGCACTGTGCACGATGGAAGCAACAGCTTTTGCCAAGTATTTGCCAAGGGAAGTGTAGGAAGTGTCCTCAAACAAAGTGCAAGAGGTTTCCCAAAAGTTGACCTTGGCTGATCCTCTCAACAGGCAACATCTGTCCGTTCTATTAAACACAAACCAAGCTTAGATAGCACGAACCCTGCCCCGAACCCTCGGGGGACACAGCACGAACCCGAGCCAGGGTTAGCACGAACCCTGCCGCGAACCTTCTGCGAACCAAGTTTGCTGTGCTACGTTAAAGGAAGCAGCCACCACGAACCCTTCACGAAGGGGTTAGCACGAACCTCGGTTCGAACCCGAAAGCCGGAATGCACGAACGTTTGGGGGCCTGGGATTTCGGCACGCAACCCCCACGAACCACCACGAACCACCACGAACCACGAACCCCCACGAACCCCCACGAACCCCCACGAACCCTCACGAACCCAGCTGTGTTTCTGCCGACAATTGCTTTTGTGCTTCCCAGATGCTGTGGGTCAGGCCACAGACCGTGCAGGTCAGGACCCGGGACCTAATTAGTGATGGAGTTCTTCGACGTGTCATTGAGACCGCATTTTTGCAGAACTCAACGTGGCCAACACAACTAGACCAATTGCTGGCAAACACATTGCATTGCCCAGAGTGCCTGACTTGTAAACCGCCAGACATTTGTCGAGCTGGACCCCGGCTGAGTCTGCAGTCTCTTGGCAGACAGGGTAGCCAAACATAAGCGCAAGCTCCCATGGCACAATGAACCGGCGCTTGGCTGGCAACCAGAACTTGGAGTTGCGGCGCATGGTGGGCAGAGATCCGTTCTTGGACATGACCGCGATGAAACTCGGGTTCTGAGTCAAGTCAAAGACACAGGAGTGGTCGCTGCTGGCATTTGACCCGTCTCGGCTGTTCCACAAGTCCAAGTACATCTGCTTGTTCCTGACACGTCAGTTCATGCGCCATGACTTGTCATGTGATGCAACGTGCATCACCAGGCACAAGAACACGCTACGTGTAAGAAATAGCCAAGCTCAAAGCGGTCCTGGCTTCAAAGGTGGACAGCACCGGGCT
>CAUJNA010000702.1:74734-97956 GCA_963377175.1 Effrenium voratum | reverse complement strand
CCCCCCCCCCCCATGGTATGGGTCCCCCAGGACCCCCTCACCCCCCCCCCCCCCAACCCGAGACGCCGAGCCCCCGGATCCTGGCACCTACGGTCCCACTCTCACCCCGACCCCCTAAACTCGCACCCCGACACCCCGGCACCCCCACCCCCAGGACAAGCCAGCCCGCAACAAGCCATAAACCAACCCTAAACTAACCCTAAACCAACCCTAAACTAACCCTAAACCAACCCTAAATACACCCTAAACCAACCCTAAATACACCCTAAACCAAACCCTAAACAATAAACCCTAAACCTAAACTAACCCTAAACCAACCCTAAATACACCCTAAACCAAACCCTAAACCAAACCCCAAACCGTAAACCTCTACACCTAAACCACCCTAAACCAACCCTAAATACACCCTAAATACACCCTAAACCAACCCTAAACCAACCCTGAACCACCACAACCCAACCACAGGACCACAACCACAGGGGGGGGGGGCTGGCAACGCTGTACCATATATACCAACATCTAGCCCATTCGGAGGACAGACATATTTGGGTCATATTTTACAGCTTCCAGTTTGCGGACGCATGGGCCCCCAAGATAATGGCACGGGAAGAGGAAATTCATTCGGTCCCGTTCTTCTTCAGCCTGATTTCCTAAACCCCACGCTCGGCCTTGGACTTCGACAGCCTTGACTAATTTGTTTAGAGGCACGAAGGGTAGCATTGAAGTGGTTGACTTGTGATGCTAACCTGGTATCTTTTGAGGTAACCTTCGCCCTCTTGCCACGCAATTGTCTGGTTTTCAGATCTTTTGAGGCTTTGGGGGGGGGGGGGCATGACGGCCTTACCGCTTGCCAGGAGCGGAACTATCACTTCTTCTACCAGCTTTGTCATGCAGCTCTTGAGGAGCTCAGAGTTGGCACAAAAGTGAAGCGATGAAAACCTGGGCAAAGTTCAAGCCCTCCAAACATCCAGGATGAATCTGATCCATACAAGGTCAATCGCATGTACGCCTCCCTTTTCAGCCACAAATTCTGAATCCGGAAGCTGAAATTGTCCCATAGAACCGGCTGTTTCCTTAAACAGTGCCCGGGTTTTCCGTTTACTGTTTGCGGATTCGCACGGAAGCCGAAAAACCCATGATTGTATAAGAACCTCCTTTCGAGGAGCCTTGTTTTGGGTTCCATCTTAATTTGCAGGAGCGTAGATCAATGAACAGGGCGGGCTTGCATGTCCTTGCAGAAAGCCACCGGGTGTCAGTCCATCATTGCGTCACCCGGGCAGAAGAACCCCTTGAACACAATGGAATAGGGATCACCAAAGCACCAATCGCCTCAAGGGAACAGGGCCGGCCCGGTGCTTCCAGCTACAACCATATATGGTGGGAAAATAATGGTCAGTAAACATGGCTTGCCTCCAGTTTGTTGTTTCTTTTTGACGCTGGTTTCCTTTGGCTGCTTACTGTCGTGGCGAACCGCCTGGAAGCGCTGGGAATGTTGAAGCAACCAGAGGACTCACCAAATTCGCCACACACACAAGCAGCAAAACTGGGTGCTCACAACATGGTCCAAAGAAATCAACCACTCTCGAAATGTCCCGCAGCCTGGGTGAAACCGGGCTGAAGAGCTAGCGCTCGCAGGGCCGGGTGCCTGAGAGCCTCAAGCTGCGCCCGGCCTCGGAGTTCGAGTACAGCAAGGCTCCGAAGGGATCTCCGATGGGAGCGCGTAGTTTGAGGGATCCCAAGGCTGGGGGAACCTGAAGATCCCAAAAGGGTCCTCCTGTTTTCAGGGAACCCCCATTGCCCTTGAACCCACAACAACGTAGCCTCACAAAGACAGCCAAACATGCTGAAGGTCCTTGAGCGTCCAACAAAAAGGGTCCATGTTCAACTGAATGAGCGGGAGTCCCCAGATTCAGTTCCTTTGAACATACAAAAGTCGGGTCTAGGTCCAGCTGGCCTTGGCGCATAGGAGTGCGCGGACATTGCCGGGGTGGACGATGCCGCGGACTTCGGGGCGGTGCTGGACTGCATGACAAGCCTGGGCTTTTCGGAGGACCGGTTGCTGCGAATTTGGGCCTGTCTTTTGAGCTTCCATTTGCTGAAACGAACTTGCTTTTTGTTTTGCTCCCTTTGTTGGTTTGAAAGGGCATGTATCACTACTGGACATATTTGTGCATTTTTTCGGGGCTTAAGCGCATGGAAGTTTGGGGGTACCCTTGCGGGAAAGGGAAGCCAAAAGGCAATCCGCATTCAGTTGGGGACACCAATGCCCATTTGAAGTTTGTCATCTTAAAACCTTGTTGGTTGAGTCACGGAGCCCAGAGTCGGGGGCCAGAGGGGTTTCGCAACTCATTTTCTCTGGAATCTCTTGTGAAATCATGTTACGTCTTAAGGCGGACTATGGACCAAAATCAAACAGCATTAATTTTGGTTTGGGGCAAAGGCTGAGGAATAAAATTGGTTTTGCCTGGTGGTTTTCCCTGAACAACACCAACATGGGTAGCTTCATGCCTGAGCCCCAGTTGCTTCCATTTGTTCTGGAGAAATTATAGCGAGCGTAAAACGCTCGTCCATGATGAATTCCTTATTTCAGGGTTGTGGCTTGTAGTGATTTGCTTTGAGGTTATTGTGTATTTAGGCAAGTTCTAGCCTCACTGACGACTTGGCAAATGTTGGCTGCTATTTCTTGGGAAGTAGGCTGGTTTGTTCCAACTTTGATACCAGGGCGCCGTCCCCCCCCCCCCAGGGGTGCTTGCAACCCCCATTTTAGAATTGCTGTTGGATTTCCCTTGGAGGGTCCTCTCAACATCTGGGTTTTCCATTGTAAACAACTTTTCAAACATCATATATATATATATATATATATATATACATATATATATATATATATACACATGAAAAAGCCGTGTAACAGTTGCATTATGTTGCTCTTACATCCCATTTAGGGCTCAGATCGCAAAACAGAACGGTCGGTTTCCTGTTGACGTTGTGTTAACCCTGAACACAAACTGGTCCATGCTCAATGTAGTTGGACCACCGCCCACAGCTGTTCGTGGGACAAACTCCATTGTTTGGTGTTTCTGTGTGGTTGATTGCTTTTTTGGTGTGCAGGGGATGATTGCATCACTTCTTCGATTTCGGTTGACGAGAACTTCATGTTTTGCTGTTTCTGCGTTTTGTTTGTTTGCTGTTGATGTGCGGGTGTGGGGTGTGGGTGTGTGTGTGTGTGGAAGATTGGCGTGACTTCTTGGATTCTTTGTTCGTGGGCTGTTGTTTTGCTCTAGCTCCTTGTCCCCAAGCCACGGTGTCAGACGAAGTTCGTCTAGCCCTTGCCTTCATCATCTTGCTGCGTCTGTCTGGCATCTCGCATCGCTTCTCCACACAGTCGGTGCTGGGTCCTTTTTTCGCAGCTGCCTTCCTTGGACTCTCTTCTGGACGTCGCGTGTCAACCAGCGGACCCCATCGACTTTTCGGCTTTAGGCGCTTACGTTCCTTTGTTGCGGTCCGTCT
Source organism: Effrenium voratum (assembly GCA_963377175.1). Lineage (NCBI taxonomy): Eukaryota > Dinophyceae > Suessiales > Symbiodiniaceae > Effrenium > Effrenium voratum. The sequence continues at coordinate 94,449 of CAUJNA010000702.1, read as the reverse complement.
GGTGTGTGGCTCAGGATCGTAGTCTGCTGCGCCCTTGCTCTGCTTCCATCGGTGTAGCTTCTGCTTGTTGGGTCTTGTCTCTCTGCAAACACTGCGCGCTCTGCGACCCCCCCCCTTCCCCAAAATTCGGCAGCTAGCTTCCGTCTTCAGAAGCTGTTGCAAACTGCGGGCTTGCCCTTCCACGAGCCCCCAGTGAAAGCTTAAGAGCGGCAACCCCGATCCAAGCAAGTGTCCCAGGAGAAGCTTCTGTGAGCAACTGCATCAGGCAACCCGCGCGTACTGGTTGCAACGTTTCCTCCGAAACTAACTTTTCAAGAGCCTGCAACCGAAAATGAGCAACATACTAAGGACCCCTCCCCCGTCGGCTTTGAAAAGAGCATTCCTCATGTGGTTCCCAGGCAACGCGCGGCCTCCAGCAAATCAAAATGCTTGACAGACGATTGGGGGCTCAAAAAACGGAGCTTTAAACAGCAACGCAAGCAATTCCCCACTGGCTCGGCGCAATTCATATGAGGAACAGACAGTGCTTTCCTTTACCCCATGCAATCGCGCTGGGAAAGGTTGCTCCAAACCAAAAGAAGCACGATATTACAAACTCGTGCGGCTTGGGTTGGATGCCCGGGCCGCTTTGCAAACGGTGCGGGCGTTGGGGGCCAAAGTCTCCTGCTTTGGGAGACGGGCTCTGCGCCTCAAGTACGCAGCAGCACGGCGCACCCTCCTAAATTTGCTTGGGGGTAGTGATTCTCGCTTTTCAGTTGCTGATGTTTGGTGTCACGGCAACTACGTCCCCTTGATGATTGCGATCAGGGAGGGGTTTGCCAGGGTGTTGCGGCCGAAATGGCTACGTCTTGGAAACTCAGTAATCTCCTTTTGTACCAAATTGCTTGCTTGCGGTGAAAATGAATCCTAACTATTGGCTTCTCTTCGGCTTTCTTAAGAGCAGCACTTCAAACACCAGCCTTCCATTAAGATATTTTCTCTTTCTTTCTTTTTTTTTTTTCTCTCTCTCTCTCTCTCTCTCTCTCTCTCTCTCCCACACACATACACGTGCACACACACACACACGCACAGACCGCGCCCGACCTTGTGCCCTTCTGGCCCGGCGGGTTCCTCTGCGACAGTTCTGTGGACCACAGACACATGCATGCAGCAACTAGCAGCGTCACACTACACACAGCACTGCCATGCATGTAGGTACATATGTAGATTTGTAAGTATGTGTGGCGCTGTATGCGCGCACGCTTATTTGTGTGTAGACATGGCGTGTAGAAAGTGCCGCTATGGAAAGAAGGATGCATGTATGTGTTTTGCTTGTCGTCATGCATGTTGCGCAGAGATAACTACCCCGGTGCCAGTGCACCAAGCGCCAGCAGCACCAGCTCCGCAAGCTGTCTGTGGAGGACACGTACATGCAAGCAGCAGCAACTAGCAGCACCGCAGCACGCAGCACCACCATGTGTGTATGTATGTATGTATGTAATGTAATATAATGTAATGTACTGTAATGTAATGTAATGTAATGTAGTGTAGTGTAGTGTAGTGTAATGTATGTATGTATTTATGTAAGTATGTATGTAATGTACTGTAATGTAATAGAACGCAATGCAATGTAATGTAATGTAATGTAACTTATGTATGTCTGTATGTAATGTAATGTAATGTAATGTTATGTAATCTAATGTAATGTAAATGAATGTAAGGTAATGTAATGTAATGCAATGTAATGTATGTATTTTAATGTATGTAATGTAAGTAAGTATGTATGTATGTACATATGTATGTATGTATGTATGTATGAATGTATGTGTGTATGATGTATGTAATGTATGTAATGTATTGTAATGTAATGTAATGTAATGTACTGTAATGTATTTATGTATGTATGTATGTATGATGTGTGTAATGTATGTATGTATGTAATGTAGCGCAATGGATTGTAATGTATTGAGTTGCATTGTATGTGTGTATGTATGTATGTATGCAATGTATGTATGAATGTATGTATGTATGTAATGTATGTATGTAGTGTAATGTAATGTAATGTAATGCATGTATGTGTGTAATGTATGTAACGTAATGTAATGTAATGTAATGTAATGTAATGTGTGTATGTAGCGTAAGGTAATGTAGCGTAATTTAATCTAATGTAATGTAGTGTAATGTAATGTAGTGTAATGTAGTAATGTAATGTAATGTAATGTAATGTGTGTATGTAGTGTAATGTAATGTAGTGTAATGTAATGTAATGTAATGTAGTGTAAGATAATGTAATGTAATGTAGTAATGCAATGTAATATAATGTAATGTAATGTAATGTAATGTTCGCATGTATGCATGTATGTAAGTATGTATGTTATGTTATGTATGTATGTATGTATGTATGTATGTATGTAATGTTCGTATGTATGTATGTATGTACGTATGTATGTATGCATGATGTAGGTAATGTATGTATGTAATGTAATGTAATGAAAGTTAATGTAATGTAATGTATGTAATGTAACGTACTGTAATGTAATGTAATGTAACTTAATGTAATGTATGTATGTATGTATGTATGTATGTGTGCATGTATGTATGTATGTATGTATGTAATGTAATGTAATGTAATGTAATGTAATGTAATGTAATGTAATGTAATGTAATGTAATGTAATGTAATGTAATGCATGTATGTGTGTAATGTATGTAACGTAGTGTAATGTAATGTAATGTAATGTGTGCATATATGTATGTATGTATGAATGTATGTATGTATGTATGTATGTATGTATGTATGTTATGTATGTATGTATGTAATGTAATGTAATGTAATGTAATGTATTGTAATGTATGTATGTATGTATGGTATGTAATGTATGTATGTATGTAAGTATGTATGTATGTATGTATGTATTAATGTATGTATGTATGTATGTAAGTATGTATGTATGTATGTATGTATGTATGTATGTATGTATTAATGTATGTATGTAATGTAATTTAATGCACTGTAATGTAATGTAAGGCCCTTTCATGAAATATCTGCGAATGACGACAGCTTCTAGGCTTAAGTGGGGGGCCGCATGCGCGACTTGGCCTTGTCTGCCGGTGCACTATTAGGCTGGCTGGCGAAAGATCTTGTGCTGTCAACCACCTCTGAGCCCTGGGATCCATCCATTCTGCCTGGCGATAGTGTCGGGCTGTGGCCATCAAGCTCATCCATTCACTGGCCGTCCTTGGTAATTGGTATCTTTCTGGGATTTTTGCTTCTAGGCAGGCCTCGGTGTTGTCTTGACGCAATCCGGTTGGGAGTGAAGCTCAACCGGCAGCAGTTGAAAGTCGTCGATCGATTCATCCGGTTAAGCTCAGCTTGGGAGAATTTCCCTGTGATCGAGCCTAGTGATATGGGCCGAGGAGCATCAAAACATGAAGCGCTAGAGGAGGTGCTTAACACCTTGGAGATTGTAGCCAGTGAATGCAACCTGCACTTAGGTTACCAACGGAGCAAACCCCGATCGATGCCTAAGGTGCAGGAGCCAGCTGAACCGATCACCCGGTTGCAAACCAGCAACCTCGAAGTCGCACAACCGATTGTAGCAGACAGGATCAAGATGGAGGGCGAGCCAACTTTCAACCCTCTACCCTACTTCGATACCCGGAGCAAGATCCTGTACCAGGACCCAGTGGGACAAGCTTTAGATCCTTCCGAAGTAGATGTGCCCTTTCCAGTTGTTAAAGTGCATGCCACCCATCGTGAGAAGATGCAGCTGCTTCACAAGCTTGATCGCACCAATCGCTTAACCATAGCCACAGCCGATCAAGTGAGGGAGTTCGCACCTAATGGTCTATTTAGTGTCATTAAGGATTTGCAATTCGATAGGATGACTCGATGGCAGAAGGCCCAATCTTCTCCAACCTCCTCTTCAGATGGCTCCTGTCAATGGCTTCGGCAAGCAAACTACTTGACCTTAGCTTGGAACCAGAAGCGGATCTGGTAATGGGGGGCGACGATTTGGTTGATTACTACTATAAGTTCATCGTCGGAGATGCACGTGCCCATAGGAATTTCCTTGTTGGCAGCATGACTGGTCGTGAGGCAAAGAAGCTCAAAGCTTGTCCGAAGGATATCCCAGATGACTGCGTGGCATATGCATGCCTGCGAAGCCTAGCTATGGGCGACTGCCACCTTTCGTTAGGAACCAGGTCTGGTGCTTTCACTTTGCAGCAGCTCCTTACACTGAGGGGGCGGGTGCCACGGGATAGGTTCATCACTGGGATCATAATTGATGATCAGGTGTACATGGAAAAAGTGCTGAGAGATCTCAACTGGAATAGCAGTATGTCCGCAGATGCATGCACAAGGATTGCAGCAATGGACAGGCAGTATAAGTTTGTAGGACTTCAGACCCATCCCAAGAAATCCTTTCGTGCTTCTACTGAAGCTACCTTCTGGGGAGCCCATGTGGATGGAAGAGCTGGTCTTATTCGGGCCAACCCTCAGCGTGTCATCCCGATGCTTGCCGTAGTTTGCCGCGTGATACGCATTGGGTGTGCTTCCATATCACTTTTGGAAACAGTGGCTGGGGTCTTCATTTCAGTGTTTTCTTTTCGGCGCAGCCTTTTCAGTTTGCTTACTGAAATCTACAAGCTACCGGGCGGTTTGGATCCCAAGCATGTGATTCCTCTCAGTGAAGCACTGGTCGATGAGTTAGTGTTGTGCGTTTGCCTAGCCCCATGTCACCAATATTCGCTCTAGCTTCTATGAAGAGCTTTATACGACAGATGCCTCTAACTGGGGCAAGGCTGTGGTGACTGCTCCCGTTGGAGAGAAGCTGTCCCGAGAAATGCTGCGCCACTCATTGAATAAGGCTGCGTGGACTCGTTTGCTCACTCCCTTCAAGTCTCTTCAGAGGGAAAAGGGTGTACTCGATCCTAGTGAAGAGCTGCCAGATGGAGAGCCTTGCTACACCGAGCACCCGCTTTGGGAGACTGCAGCCCGCTGCCTACAGTTCAAGTTGGTCACCAAACGTAGAGCCAAGAGCGGCAGGCACATCGAGAGTTGCGAGCGTTCATCATGGCCGAAAAAGATGCAGCAGCCAGAGGTGGAGATGTCCGTGTTGGCATTTCCAGTGACAGCCAAGTGTGTTTAGGCGCCATCAACAAAGGTCGGTCTGCATCCCCAGCCTTAAACCACGAGCTGCAGAAACGCCTTCCTTTTTGCCTAGGGCTGGGCGTATATAGTTTTTCGGGGTATACCAGGACCAAATATAATCCAGCCGACAACCCTACTAGAGGTAGCGAGGTCAGAAGCCCCGAGCTTGTGGATCGCCGCTCAGCGCGGTGACTTTGCAGGTATGGAACGGCATAAAGCTAAGGTGTTAGATACCCTATAGCAGTGATTTGCCTTGGACTGAGGAAGCCCACGCAGTTCTCATGAGTTTCCCGTTTCCCTCACACGTTCATTTTGAGAGATCCTGAATGTTGGCCACCTACGGAACGAGGTTTCATCGACCTCTTCTCGGGTCGCAACGGGTTTGCGAGGGCTGCTACACAAGCAGGGGCACCGTGGGTGCTCACCTTCGAAATAAATGATAGCCCAAACCAAGATCTCACAAAGAAAGGGGTCCGCCGATCAATTGAGGTACTACTGAAGGGCGGAGCGGTTGACCACCTCTCCGGAGCGCCAACTTGTGCTTCATTCTGCCGAGCAATCACTCCTCCGGTGAGGAATAAGCTTCATCCTGCTGGTATCATAGGACTAAAGTTCTCTCGCCCCAAAATGTATCCAAAAGTGTTAGAGGGGAACTCTTTCCGCGCTTGGCTTAGTGAAATCATTGGCTTTTGCTGTGCACTTCATATCATTTTCTGGGTCGAGAATCCCGACACTAGTTTCTTTTGGTACCAAAAATCCATCAAGCAAGTTATAGCTTGTTATAGCTTGGGTTTCTGTGATTTCTGCCGGTTCCACACCAAGTGGAGAAAACGCACGTGGTACTGCACCAACAGCTGTTTGCGTGACCAGCGTGACTTCTGTAAAGGGGGCCACCGACACATCCAGCTGAGGGGCCGGAGCTCTTTACATAAGTGCTGTTGGACCAAAGTCGCAGAGCCTTACCCTTGTCAGCTTTGCAGTAAGCTGGCTTGGGCAGCAGCTTACGAGCTGCAGTTGTTGCCACGCAAGGTACATCGCTGTATTGGTAAGCCAAGAACCCAGGCCCCCAGAGACGTTATCCAGTGCGGTCGGTGCCTGATCTAGAAAGTGTGGAGCTGATCAGGCCAGCAACTTTGAAGCTTGGTATTGAGCAATGGGACCTGTTTCTTGCTTGGTGCCGTGCCAAGGTTGGTCCAGACAGCCTTGATGCGTGTTTAGCAGTGCCTGGTTTGATTGCAGTACTACTCAGAACCTATGGTAACTTCCTCTACGAGCAGAATAAACTGCTGTACTTGTTTCGACACCTTGTAGCGCATGGCCAGCGCCTCATATGTATGTGTGTATGTATGTAATGTAATGTAATGTAATGTAATGTAATGTAATGTAATGTAATGTAATGTAATGTAATGTAATGTAATGTAATGTAATGTAATGTAATGTAATGTAATGTAATGTAATGTATGTAATGCTCTGTAATGTATGTAATGTATGTATGTATGTATGTATGTATGTATGTATGTATGTATGTATGTATGTATGTATGTATGTATGTATGTATGTATGTATGTATGTATGTATGTATGTATGTATGTAATGTATGTATGTATGTATGTATGTATGTATGTATGTATGTAAGTATGTAATGTATGTATGTATGTATGTATGTATGTATGTATGTATGTATGTATGTATGTATGTGTATGTATGTATGTATGTATGTATGTATGTATGTATGTAATGTATGTATGTATGTATGTATGTATGTATGTATGTATGTATGTATGTATGTATGTATGTATGTATGTATGTATGTATGTATGTATGTATGTATGTATGTATGTATGTATGTATGTATGTATGTATGTATGTATGTATGTATGTATGTATGTATGTATGTATGTATGTATGTATGTATGTATGTATGTATGTATGTATGTATGTATGTATGTATGTATGTATGTATGTATGTATGTATGTATGTATGTATGTATGTATGTATGTATGTATGTAATGTATGTATGTATGTATGTATGTAATGTATGTATGTATGTATGTAATGTAATGTATGTGTATGTATGTAATGTATGTATGTATGTATGTATGTATGTATATGTATGTATGTATGTATGTATGTATGTATGTATGTATGTATGTATGTATGTATGTATGTATGTATGTATGTATGTATGTATGTATGTATGTACTGTATGTATGCATGTTTGTATGTATGTATGTATGTATGCATGTATGTATGTATGTAATGAATGTATGCATGTATGCATGCATGCATGTATGCATGCATGCATGCATGCATGTGCGTATGTAGGCGTGTATGTGTGCATGTGTGCATGTGTGCGCGCATGGCGCGTAGAAAGTGCCACCATGGTAAGCACGATGTATGTATGTATACATGCTTATGTGTAGTCACATGTGTTGCGCAAATATTAGCGCTCTGGGGTGCCTCTTGCAGCAGCTTGCAGCACCAGCGGCACAACCTCCACCAGCTCATTTCCAGCACTGCCCTGTCTGAGAGCCATGGCTCCCAAAAGGCGCCCTGGACGGATCTGCTCGGTGAGAGGGCTTTTGGGGGGGCCGGCCAGGGGCTGCCCGAGCAATTCAGGGTCGCCAGATGGCACACTGTGCTCTCTGCCAGACCCATCTGCCCAACCTCACCGGTGTGCAGAGGGGGGAACTGCTTCGGGTAGGTTTGCGGCTATGGGTCTGGGATGGCTGCTCCTTTGTTGTTTTCTTTTGGCATTTGTCCTTGCATTGTCTTCGGAGTTTCCTGCAAGCACGAAAACTGCAGACAGATTGACAGAAAGTATAGTTTTTCTTCTGGCTTGCTTGAGAAATTAACACACAGCACATGGTTGGTTGCCTCTGGTTTTTCCCTTCAGCAGCCAACAGAAAGGGGGTGGCCATCTTCAGTTGAGAATCCCTTCCGACGAGTCTTGAATGCTCCTTGGTTTTTTCTTCTCATTAAGAAAAACACCATTCGGTCCGTGTCCAATTTTTCGCAGGAAGAGCGAGACACCATCTTCCGCATCGCGGCGGCGGTACTCCACCTAGGAACGGTCGTGTCGGCGGGTGATGCTCAAGGGGACTTCAACATGGCAAACTGGATCAATGCAAAACCTGTAAAGTCCTAGCAGCATGCCAGCGTGATAAATTCGTTCAACGCATGTGTCAAAAACAAAGAATGTGAATAGAAAGAACAAATGCAAACAGTATTTAGTTCTGCAGGCATGCATGCGCATTGATTAGACGACGAGACGTGTGCGTGGCAATACGTCAAGGCCTCCCCTTTTTGTGGAGACTCTGACTGGAACTTTTGTTTGTGGCACCAGGTGCAAAACTGGCAAAAACAGCATTCACATTAGTAATCATTAGTGTTGTGCGCAGCTAGCTTCCATGCAGCTTTGAATTTGCCGGAGATGTCAAAGCTGAATCAAAGAATATGGCCGGCCGTTTCCACTGGTACAGTTTCACACCGTTCAATCGTGCTCTAAGTGCCGCACCCAAGGTGGTATTCAGGATCATATTCCATGTGTACCTGTACTGTTCAGCGCTCAGCGCGATGGTTGTTGTTTGAATATAGGGACATGAAACGAAACTGGACAGCCATTTGTAGGCGTTCCCAGTCCTCCATTTCCAAGGCAAAGCAAAATGCAAACGCAAAGCCATTCGCAGTTCTCCATTTTCCTTTTTTGGGAAGCTCTGAGGGGGAACTCAAACATGGTTTCGGCTTTCCTTCTGGTTTCGCTTAAACCAAGGCGAAAGGATACCCCAAGCGCCAGCTTCAGGAGAACTTCAGTTTGCGCCCTGCGCCAAAAACGGTGCTGATGGCGTCAGTGTCACCAATGCGACTCGGCATGAAACGGGGGTTGCTTGGATGTTCAACGTAAGACAAGTCATTTCATGTCCTAGTTTTGCACAATTGTTGGGGTGGTTTAAAGGAATTCACCCTTTTCGGGTCCAAATCCCGGTTTTTGGCACACCCAAGCAGATATTGATATGATATAGTCATGGTGAACAAGTAAGAGCTCGGTTGAGATATGACCATGTTGAAATTACCTGTTTATAAAGTGGTGTACACATCCAAGTACCGGGTTTGTCGCAAATCTCCTCCCTAAACTGGCGGTGTTCCTTTTGGCTTCCCTGCAGCCTAGAAAGGGGGTAGCTTCAAGTCGGTCGCTCCCATGACACTTCCCAATACCCAGGAAGATGCTTAGATGGATGGTTGTCTACTTTACGCAAACTCTTGCCTTTTGGATGGGTTTGGAATGTACCTCGTGCGTCCCTGCCATTCCCCAACAAACTGAAGGTGGTGTTCCATGTTACAAACAAAAAGGTTGGTAGCCTCACACAAATCACACCCATACGTTTCTCCTGTTGTGTTTTAGTCTCAAAATGGCTGAACTCCTAATTTGTTCTTTAGTTTTCTTAAAGCCAGCCCGAGGCAGGGCATCCTGCTGCTGTGGATGCTTAGAATCCAGCACTGTTTGGGATGGACGAACAACGAACAACTATTGGGACAAATTCGTCAGTTTTTCCGGCAACTCGGTCTCGGAGACTGGCATCATCCACGGCCCAATCAGCGCAAGGCGCTGTCGTCAACCCACAGTGAATCACACTACACCGTGTTCACTCCATAGGAAACCCGGTGTGCGAAAATGGGCTGTGTCGTAGCTTGCCTTGGGACCCAGGGCGTTCAAAGATGTTTCCCCGTACCTCATCGGTTCTCGTCGGAAAGCCTGCCGAGGACAGCTGCCTGGCCCTGGCCTGCGAGCTGCTGGGCCTGGCGCCGGAGCAGATGCGCCAGGTGCTGGAGCACAAGACCCTGGAGGCGCGAGGAAATGGAAACCGACTTCCATTGGTTTAAGAATATGTTTTTGATTCTCACCTGTTGGTTTTAAAAGGAATCAACCACTACTGGAAACATGTTTGTTCTTATTTTTTTGCCAGGGGGCAGGAAAAAATGGAGGACGAAAACTGGGCTTCCCATGTCGCCAGCTGCCCATGTCGCCAGCTGTTGGCAGTTGTTTGCCCTCTTTGTGAGGAGTGTTCGGCTGGTAAAACAGTAAGACCGCCTCATTCAAGGCTGGAGCACCAGCGGCAGAGCAGAAGATCTGACGTCTTTTATACCAGCGGGCTTTTAGAACAAAATGCCGAAGCTGATGCATAGCGGCATCACCAGGCCCATGATTTCACTTAATTGGGGGAAGTATCGAAGAGGTTTCCTTTAACCCTTTATCCTTTTGTCGGCGGGGTGACGCCGATGGTCAAATCCTGGGGCCAGCACAAGGAGACTGTGTCTCATTGTTTGGTGTTACTTTCTGGTGGCAAGGGCCAGTTGGGTTTCGTTCCGAACTATGAACACCTATAGAAGATGTTCTTTTCCTTTCAAGACCCCGGAAAGGGGTACCACTGGTACCACCCATTTGGCCATCCTGCCATGCCAGGATCCTTTGACCGAGAAGATTATCCACATGCCGCGACTTGCTTGGAAAGCGTCGACTCGGGGTCGCATGACGCGCAATCCAGAGGCCCCAGCGTCGATTTTCAAAATGGACACCTAGGCCTGTGAGGCCTGTGATGAGCAAGCGGAATTTGAAGCCTGTTTCTGCGATACCAGCATCACCGTTGAAGTGATATTTTGTAGTTGGTGGATGGGCCAGGTAGTACCGTAGCAAAGGGTTGTTTTCCGCCATTAGGGCCTGTGATAAAGATTCAGGGCAACATGCAGACGTTACAAAGAGTGGTGGGGCACCCGGCGACCCAATCCACGATCCTTCCTTGCATACAGAACCCATACTTTCGGATGCTGAATTAGAATAATTCACGCAGAAGGTGCTGTGCTCGTTGGATCTCTGATTTGAGATTGGTGGAATCTCCGGGTCGTGTTGGTTGTTTCTCATGCACCGGCCATTTGCTAAAGCGGCTGACTGGGGGTGGAGGTCCTGGTTTGCAAAAAGGGGTCATTTTTCTTGTGGACGGGAGAGTATATCACATACGAATGATAAAATGTACCCCAGCCACGGGTAACCAGCCATATTTGAATGGGCTCCCTTAATTATCATGAATCATCACTTAGTTGGGGCCCCTGAGGAATTCTTTGGTGGGCCCTTTGGGTAAACCATGGGCTTTCCAGGGCGGATTCTATACAGGACAGAATGTCGGCAACCAGCAATTTCCCAGTTGGTTTTGAGAGGGTTCCTGGTGATTTAGCCTCACAACAATCCTAGAAGCAAACGGAAGGGTCAAAAGGAAGACTACGTTCCTTTTGGGGAGTCCTGTCCACTTGAATGATGGGATAATAATTAACAATCCCCTGGTTGATGAATAGGGGGGTGTCCCCATTCAAGGGACCTTGTTTTTTATTGCCGGGGTCAACATTATACATGGAACCAACGAAAAACATCATTTCTGAAGCACACTCCAGATCAAGAAAAGGGGTTCATAAATCCGGGGTCAACATTATAGCGATCATTCCTGAGACTGCAGGCACGATGTCTCCTCCGCCTCCTTCACGCGCCACTCCATGGCCAAAGTGGTCTACGTGCCGCGGCCGGGGACTGGATCGGTCGGCTCCCGGACCCCCCTCCTTCTTTTTCTTTGGGGGGGGGGGCTTTTCGCCTGCAGATTTTCAGAGTTTGAGTTCGGTACACCAGCAACCACTGATTCTGCCCATCCATTGTTCTTACATAGGTACCCTTTTGCCAACAGGGAAGCTGTCAGAAGGGGAAGACTACAGTTTTCGTGAAGCACCCTCCTCTCCACTTTTGTGATTGCTGGAAAGAGGGCAACGGAAGAAAGCCCACAGAAAAGCCGCCTATTTCAGGAACGGAATCTCTTTTGGCAAAACGGCTCTCTTTGCAGGGGAGGAATTAGACTGGGAAGGATGGAACCTTCAAAATGACTGCGCATGTCAATACGGACCCGCCCATTGAACTCCCCCAAACACAATTGGCGGGCATGCAGTAACTCCGCGTGACAATAATGCCCAGCGTCCCCACCTAAAATTGACACACACATACTTATCTACGTTTCTGGGACTACTTCAAAATATGAGGCTTGTTTTGAATGCCTTCAAGAGAAACCCAATGAAAACCAGCTGCCCACAGGGCCGCCTAATTTCGACAAACCAACACCTCTTGATAGACATATTAAATGCATATATATATATATATGCTACCCCCCCCCTATATGTCGACCTTTTTGTTGGTGTCAATGCTATTTGCGGTGTGTTATGCCTTTTTTGTGCTTTGGGGAAAGCAGCAGAACAAGGTGCCTTATTTTAATTTATTTAGATTCTAATTAGAAACTGGGAACAACATCCTGGGAAAGAACGTCCTCTTTAAAATATATCTTGAAGTAAGCATTACAGTTAAATATATTCTTCCAACAGGAAATCACATTTGCATCATCTTTAAGACTAGACATTATATTAGGATGTTTCACTATTAATGACTGTCTAAATTCATTGGACATCTCAATCCTAGAAAAAGAGACCCGCTTCAAAGTCGAATTTGAAGTAAGAGTTCCAATTAAGAATATGATTTTAACAAACGACTTAAATTATCGTTACAACTAGACACTCTAGTTCTATTTAATGTCTGATCAAACAATACAACTAGAACATGATTTAAAATCCAATTTCAATTTTGATTTTGAAAAGGGCACCTATTTAGATTCGCTCTAAACTAGCAATCGTACTAGGATTATTCCTGACTAAACTCCACTCTTTTTTTTGAATTGAATACACGATCCTAGAATCTCACGTGAAAGAATCGAAATTATACTTTGAATCGTTTTCAATTTTATCGTTTGATCATAATGACAGAATTCTAGTAGAGTGTCTGGTTTTAACGATATTTTAGAGAGGCTTCTCTTAAAAGAATGGCGTTAATTGGATTTATTACAAATCTTCATTGAACAGGAAAGCCTATTTAAATTCTATTTAAACTGAAACAAGAAGAAAAAGGAGACCGCCTTTGAAGTCAAATTTGACATAAACATTCGAATTAAAAATAGTCTTTGAAAAGGAGATCCTATTTAGATTACTTTTTCAGAATTCATAGGTATATGTGCAGCGCTTTCTACTTTTTGGGGGATTTGGGAGAGCAGCAAAAGAAGAGCACATGTCCAAAGACAATCTGCAAGCTTCAGGTTAAACACTTTTCCAGCGAATCTTGAATCCAGGCCCGAATGAAATTTTAGTTGGTTTGGATCTACCTCTGTCCTGTTTTTGAGCTGAGGTTTGGTCAGAAGATCCCAAAAACAACAGCAAAGAAGAGAGTCAGGGCCCCAAACCGTTTGCACCATTGTCGCCCTTTCTGAGACAATTGGCCCCCAAACCGTTTAAAGCCTTTCTCAGAGGAAAGACACCCCCCCCCCCCCCAAGGCCTACAACCGTTTAAACCGTTTTAACCGTTTCAGCCAAGGCCCCCCCGCCCCCTTCCCCCCCAACCCCAAGAGCCAGGGCCCCAAAACCGTTTAGACCGCTTTAACCCTTTCTCAGAGCAAAGCCGCCCCCCCCCTTCCAGGGTTCTGACCAAAACCGTTTAAACCGTTTAAACCCTCTCTCAAATGAAAGTCCAGGGTTCCATCTGAGAGAGGGTTCAAACGGTTCAATCGGTTTGGGCCACACCTTTCCTCTGAGAGAGGGTTTAAATGGTTTAAACGGTTTAAACGGTTTTGGGCCCAGACCTTTTGTCTGGGAAAGGGTTTAAACGGTTCAAACGGTTTTGGGCCCAGACCTTTCCTTTGAGAAAGGGTTCAACCGGTCTAAACGGTTCAAACGGTTGAGTTGGAGAGTATTGTTCCTTTTGCAGAGTCAGATGTAGTGGGTATCACAGATGAAGACAGACGAAACGGTCGACATTTGGGGGGGGGGGGGGGCACCATATATATATATATATATATACATATATGCATAAACACATGTATATATGCATGCACGTACATATATATATATATGTATAGAGAGAGAGACAGTATATAATAGTTTTAGATGTTTAATACATATATATATATATGTATATACATACATATATATATATATATATATACACACCTGTATACATAAAATGTCCTGAGGGGAAGTCCCAATCTCAGGCGCGGCTCTTTGATTGGCTGGTTTGGCGCATCAACGAGAGCATCAGCAGCCGTGGCCAGCAGAAGGCGGGCTCGTCAAATCAGCCGGCAGCTTCAGCATCAAAGCCAAAGGTCCCTAGATTTCCCTTTTAGTTGCAGAGATCACCTGAGCCACAATCAAAACCCGGGTAGCAGAAGGTTAGTAAGGGATAATCCCAATACATGGTGCCTTCGCCGCCTTTCTAACTCTTGAAGCATGGTTCTGAGATTTTGGCCTTTTTAAACCGATCTGTTTTGAGTATGGCTCACCTTGTTGGCCCATTTAAGGTCAGTTCAGTTTCCCTTGTTAGAGGCAATGTGTCCCTTGGGACTTTGCCAGTCCTAATCGATTCTTGCTTCCGTAAATCGGAGGCCTCCGAAGCTGCCAAAATGGCTCTGAAAAGCAGAATCAAACCGCAAGCAAAGTGGGAGATCCAACAGATGTCTTGGATGTTAGGTGAGACCCACTTTTGGGGCCCTGTTCCTTTTTCAAGTGAGCCGTAGCGCCATTTTTTCCACGCCAGGATGTGCGGAAGATCGGGCTGCTCGATATTTATGGCTTTGAAGTCTTCGAGTGGCGGCTTGGCCAAGTCGGGCGTCGGGCGCAACCTTCGATCCTGTCAGGTGGGCGTGTTTCTCTTGGTTAAATATGAATATGCATTCAGCATGTGCAGTTGCTCCTGTTGGGTGGTGCAAACTTGGACAATGACACTGCAGGGGGATCGTCTCTTGAACACCTTCTCCCTATCTGGCAGGCTACACTGAAAACCTCATGAGCCGCTGAAAGCACAAGCCCTGGATGATTATTTGACTTAGTGAGGGAACCGTACATCCGTTTCGCTTCAATCCGTATGCGAGGAGGTGTCAAACTTGGGGCCAGATGTCATGCGCGCTGCCTTCAACCGTGTCCACGGATGCTCACCTTGACATGGCTTCTCGCTCGCTTTGAGTTGATAATTCAGTGGGTAGTGCTAAAATATGCCCGTCAAGCATTCTCCAGGATCTCTTCGCGGTACGGCGGAGGTCATTCCCATATTTACTGAGAGCAAGAAGGTCTGGTTGTTGTGTTCCTTCGATTTCCCTTAAACACTGCTCCAAATAGGGCACCACAAAGCAAAGACACCCTGGGGAACCACCATGCAAACAATGGGGTTTAATACAACCACCATTATGTACCTAAGGATTTCATGGGGTTAAAATTCAGAGGACACCGGCTGTTGTTGTTTCTTTGCGCCAGGAATTCCTTCGAGCAGCTCTGCATCAATTTTTCCAACGAGAAGCTCCAGCAGCACTTCAACACGCACATGCTCCTCGAATGTTCCGTTGTTGTCACTCCCTCAGACTAACAGCCGGAAGCTACCCCAATTGGCTGCAAATGGAACCAAGTCTTCTTTCCATGTTAGTCTGGGAGAGGGTACATGCATTGATTAGTTGCGAGGTGCGTTGATTTGCAAGCCTGCCATGGCAAATTGCTAAGTTAGTTGGTAACCAACCAACAGTTGAACAAGTCCTATTGACCCACTAACAGCGGTGGTGTCTTGCCTGGTTTCCGCCCAATGCTTGGTTTTGGATTTGCCCGTGGAATCGTAGTCACACCTGATGGGTGCGTTTCGGAGGCAGCCCGGGAGCAACCTTTGGTGCAGTTGGATGGGTCGAGGGAAGCAAGGACAGACACGTCCAAAGGGCCTTCTTCCCTGCAAATGAAGAAAAGGAGACCAGGGATACCCCCAAAAGAGATGTCGTTCCAATGGTATGGATGCTTGGGTTCCAGGTTATTCTGGGGAGGTTCGTCCCCCAACAGTGTCACAGTGGGTGGGAGGCAGAGGCGCGCTCTCAGCGTGCAGTTGCGAGGCGATCGCTTTGATGTTTGAGGTTGTTTGGTCTGAGCCTGATCATGCCCGCTTCCCTTTCCCAATCTATAGCAGCTAAGCAGGGTGGCTCCCCCCAACTGGTAGGTCTACGGGATATGACCCTCAATTTCTGACTTTATAACACTGATTAGTCAACATCAAAGGCCGAGATCTATGTGTCAGTCAGTGGGCGAGTCTTGGGATGGGCTGGGCGGATGGACAAGAGCAATGACATATTGTGATGAAGAGTCGCCTTGCCATTAAAGAAGCAGCAACGGCAATATTTTGTTTGTCGATTGTTTTGTCCCACAGGTTTGGAGTAGACGCCTTTACTTTAAGCTTTTATGTGTGACTCATGGGACATTCACCGTGTTCACAAATATGGGCTACAATCTCAAACATGTTGTTTTTGTTCGGGGGGAAGTTGAGGTACTCCCCTGTAGATGATCATGTTTTGAGGTCGGGACCCTGACTTTGGCCTCCAGGCTGAATCAGCTTAATCTGCAGGATTGCAGCTTCCAGCTTTCTGCTAAGCTTACTTCACATTTTTAGGGTCACCAAGTATTCCTGGGACATATATGTTGGGACTGAGATAGGTAGGTTCACTTGAATCACATGAGGTTGGTCAAAATGACCCGTTGCTTATGGTCCAGTCTATGTTTCATTTGGGGACATGGGGGATTTTTGTTTCCCCAAAATCGTCCACACATCCGTTTACTAGTTCCATGTTGGGGAAACCGAACTCGCACTGTTCCCTTGGCCATTTCGAGGTTCTCCTTGGAGCAGCGCCTCTACAGCTCTGAGGGCATCACTTGGAGCCACATCACCTGGCAGGACCGTGCTGAGCCCGGCTCGGCATGCTGCGTGAGGTTTCCCTTTGCAACTGCCTATCCACGTTTGCATGGAACCGGACGTGGGTCCTGGTTTGGACCCTTTTCCTTAGACTGTTTGGAGGGTTGGACAAGAGGGTATCCTTTTTTTTTAAAGCTAGTAGACTAAAGAGAAGCCCCGATTCCGAAACCATTTGGAGAAAACCACGTGGTTTTTGTACCCGAGTTTGAGGCTTGAGAGAAACTGCCAGGACAATCAGCACATCATCGACACATTGGACAAGCGGCCATTAGGCACCGGGATTTCAGTCCGCAGTCGCAGGTTTTTTTTGGTCAGCTTTCCGGCTCTTGTGGATATGGTGTCGCAGACTGAACATGAAGGGTTGCAGGTATTCTGTAACACCATGCGGCCCCCATGGGTTCTTTGTTGTGGGCCCTTTGTTTTGGGTTTTGATTTGTTGTCATTCAGCTAGATGCATTTGACATGCTTGCGTGTGTCCATTCGACATGCCCATGTTGAGTTGCCTGAAGGTATTCCTTCCCATCTTGGCTGTGTTTCTGAACCCGCAAAGTGTCTGCACCCAGTTGGGTGTTGTTCTCTCAGATGGTGCGTTGTTCCCTTGGATTCTCCTTTGAAACCTGAAAAAGAAAAAGCACCCTCCGTAAAAAAGACCGTGTCGTCTGTTTCAGCGAAAAACGTATGTGTCATCTTCGTTGGGTTCACATCGCGAGGCCTCTTCTGCCTGGTGGATTCTGAGTGCCTGATGCCAGCGGCCACGGATGCGTCGCTCTTCTCGAAGATCCAGAACGCCTTCAAGAACTCACAGGCAAGACCTTGGCTAGGTCACCCAGCTAGGTGCCCTTGTTAACCCCTTTCTATTCTTTTTTGGTTGGGAGGGTTCCCCTACTAAAATAGACCACAGAAAAAAATGGGTACCCTTGTTCTAACCTCTCTACTGGAGGACCTAGTTGGTTCTGTGACCTCGGAGCAAACTCTTTTGTCGCCGGGCCCCTCCAAAAGTGGTCGGATTCCCAGAACATTTCACCCAACACTCGCTGAGTAATAAACATTTGGGTCAACATTTGGAAGTTGCACCTAACATTTGACCCTGAACATTTGAGTTGATTTCTATGGGGTCAACATTTGGTTCAAATGTCAGGTGCACAAGCGCCACGCTGGGGCGGCCTCAGGGAAATGAGTGGGTTTGGTGGTTCCGGGTGGAGGGATTTGATGTACCCATATGAACTCCAGATAATCAGAGCGTGTTGCCGGACTGACCTACTGCTTGTTGTTTTTCAGTTCTACTCAAAATCAGTATAACCAATGCAGATCTTGGTCCTTGGTACTCTGCGGAGCAAGATGTGTCTCAACATGTTTAGACAAAATGTTGGTAGAATTCGTCCCCCCGCAAAAACTCCTTCATGGACCCCACGCGTGTTTGACGTCCAGAGATCCCTGCACAGGCAGAACGGGTTGACCCCCCTCCCCCATCAGTTGGATGCTTTCTGAATCCATCGCCTGCGTGTGCTGTTCTTTTGTTTCAGGGGACCCCTCGCTGAGTTGCAGCATTTCCGGGAAGCAGCTAAAAACGTCCGAGCCCAAAGCGAGGTTGGGTCCAACTGGGCCGACAGGAAAAACAAGAACAAGCACAAGAGGGTAGACCATAGGCGAAGAAGACGCCCCTTCTGGTTGGGAGGGGAGAATTTCGAGGCTTGGCAAGTCTTCTGAAGAAGTAAACTGTTCGCACAGGTGGCAAATTGCACCATTGGACCTTCGGAATTTGTATATGTTGGAGTTCTCTAAGAGCTCTCGGAAAATTCGACAGCACCAGATCGCACCATTGGTGTGCAAGGGTCGAGGTCATGCAATGCCTTGTTGCAGCGCTGTGGGTTTCATTATGTTGATGCGGAGACTACAAAATCCCACCGCTGTTCGCTTGCATTGGCGTGACCAACGTATTGGACTTGAGAAGGAGCTCGCCTGATTCATGAGTCAGGTGTTGGCAGGCGCCAAATGCAAGTCCAAGCCTTCTCCAAAACACCATGTGCCTTGCACTGCAGAGGTTGCCACTTCTTCGATCAATGAAGTTCTATGAGATCGATTTTTCCGTTCCGCGGCCAGGTCATCTACAAAGCCTCGCGGTTTGGCAATACGGACTTCGCGGTGGCGCACTACGCCGGGGAGGCACCACTTCAACTCGCTTTTGGTAGGTGCTCCGGACCCATGTTTGTGCAGGTGCCAAATGAGTCAAGGATGTTGTAGGTTTGGTTTGCTTGCTTGCTTTCTTGCCCCGTTGCTTTTAGCAACAAGGAACACACATGAAGGACTTAGGCCATTGGAATGTGTCCAGAGTCCCAAAGTCATGCAGAGAGTTTCACCTCAAATCATCAGCCGTCGTGGCCTTGTACGTTTTTTTTTACGACCTTATCGAACACCGGACACTCCCCAGAAGTATGGTATTTCCCTTGGACACCCTTGCACACCCACGGACGCCCACGGAATATCCGCTCGCCGAAGACAGCTTCGTTGCTCATGCCTCCAGGTAGTATACAGCGTGGAGACCTTTCTGATGAAGAATACCGACAAGTTGCAAGGATGTCGCTGGCTGGCTTGCCATCAGGCAACATGGGGGCATCAGGGGGTTCAAGGGTCCGTGGTTGAGTATCCCTGGAGTAGACAGTGAGGTAGACCTGGGAGGGTCCCTTTATTGTTTTTCTTTGCTTTTATTCTTTTTGGGGGGAGGGGGTGGGAAACCACGACTCCTGA
>CAUJNA010000702.1:59734-69734 GCA_963377175.1 Effrenium voratum | reverse complement strand
ACGCCCTAACGTCGGAACGAATGCACCCCAGACAGGTAATTTTGACACAGACTGACTTGACATTCAAGGTTGACCAACTTATGGACCAGACTCAGTTTAAATTTCGATTGGGCCAAGAGCAAAAGCCAAAGAACATTGGTAAACTAACTGGCAAAACCATGTGGCACCCCCCCCGCCTCAGCCCCTTCAGCCCCTTCAGCTCTCAGGCTACGTGCGGTGCATCAAACCCAATGCCAAGAAGCAGCCCAACGAGCTGGACTCCTTGGACGTGCTGCGCCAGCTGCGCTGCGCCGGGATGTTGGAGTCCATCCGCGGCTCGGAGTTTGGAGCGTACGCGCCGGTGCCAAACAAGAAGATAGAAGCGACACATGAACACAGCAAGAATTCGGGCGATATGGTGGGTGTTTTCAGGGTTCCGGCGGTATGGAGGAGTTGGCTGCAATGAATCAAGAGGCAGTTTAGTAGAGTGTCCAGGATCCGGGCCTGGCTGAAGGAGGGCGCCCATGAGTTGGGAGATACTCCTCACAAGGGAGAAGCTTCCATGCCTCCACAACCCATAGCCGAACATGACCTTGAACTCATCCCGATATGGCACGGACAGTGACCCGAAATTTCATTCACCTCGCAGTTGGTGGGTACAGAGGGTTTCAGGGGGGAGGGGCACTTGAAATTCTCGTGGGGGAAGGGAGATCCAAGGAGGTCACTCAGAAGCCTGGGGTTTGTTCGGGGAGTGGGAAGAAATCCTGCCTGGATCCCGGAAGCAGCAATTACTTGGCCTTGGGCCCTGTATTCCCCATATGTTCAGGCCTCTGGATTGGCAACTCGGGTTGGTGGCTCTGCATTTGCGAAGTCAAGTGTCCAGCTGCAATTCCGACTGGGAATCTCTTCAGTTTTCCTTCTGGGGTTGCAGGCAAGCCAATTTGAAGCTCCCTACCCCTTCCGGAAGTGTCCCCAACAGCGAGATACCCAACCAAGTTGACGGCATGGTGGCATGGGCTTTGTGCGAAAACTCGTGGAACTCTGGAGTTTGTTCTGTCAGACATGATGACCTTTTCAAGTGTCACCTACTTTACTTGCACAGGACCAAGCACCCCACTCAAGTTGTTTTTCCTGCCGTGTGTTTCAGCCTGGACCACCACAGGCTTCCTGATATGAGGAACGCACACATCATTTGGTTTGATAAACTTGTCATTTGCTCACATATGTCCTTCTTTGGAAAGGATCGGGCACCAATGTCACAGCAAATTCCTTTCCACATAGGACTTGAGGAAGGGTTCAACTAGAAATTAAATAGAATCTAATGAGGAAAGACAAGCTGGTTGTGTCTTTCAATTTGCCTGTCCTTTAAAAGGAGAAACCTAAAAGACAAACAAAAGCTCGAGAACACCCAACAAATAATCTCGAGAACCAACACATGAAAGCAAGGACGATAAAAACTACAAAACACATGAAAACACAAAGCAGCTCGAGCAAGCACAAAAGCAAACACAACTCGAGAACAAAACAACAAATGGGGAAAACAACAAACCGAAAACCGTGTTGTTAGAACTCTTTCAACATGAGCTATTGTCCACAGAGTGCCCAACTCAGTGACTCATGGTGCTATTGTTGTTTGATTCTTTTTCTGAAGGTGTTTTTTTGTGTTTTGAGATGTTTTGGGTTTTCTCTAGTCTGTCTTGGTTTTGCTTGGGCTTGTTAAGATGTGTCCCTTGCATTGGTTGGAGTTTGGCACAGAAAGACAGCAAGCCTCAAGACGTGCATAAAGCGCACTCATTGCCAGGGTCCCCTGTTCTGCTTTTTTTTGGGGGACCCCTAACAAGGGCATCCCTTCAAAGCCAGCAAAAAGCGTACCCTCTGAAAAAAAAACAGGACTGAGACAAGTTCTGACTCCTCCGCAGGCATCCGTCGCGCGGGCTACGCAGTGCGGCGACCCTTCAAGGAACCCGAGAGACAGAGGGGAAGGGCTCACGGACGATGCCACGTAAAAAAATGGAGCACACGAAAGAGAAGGGAAACCCTCCGGATTTCTTGACTTGGTTGGTAATTGGTTGCTTTTACATATGGGCTCGTCTCTATAACATTTGGTGTCCGCGTAATCCCAAGCATGGATCCTCAACAACGAAGACACACCCACATGTCAACTATTGAGAGCTAGACCAAAATTTCACGCTTAGGGCGTTCCTTCAAGCTGTCAGCGATCCTGGCTGTTCAAGAATTGCTTTAGGCTGGATTTAGGGCTGATTTGAAGATTGATTCTACGCCGGCTTTGCTTGATTTCAAGTTTAGGGTGGCTTCTAGGGGTGGCCTTTTTTTGCTTGTTAGCTTTAAGGCCGGCCGTAAGGTTGAGTGGCTTTTTGGGGTTGGTTTTCTGGATGCTTAGGGTAGGTTCCCTCGTTCCTTTGACGGAAACGGTCGGCGCCTCGGGAGGAGTTCTTCGCTCGCTTCCGGATCCTGGCGCCGCAGCTGGTGCCGGGGCCGGATCCTGACTACAGGACTTCAGGGATTTGGGGGGGGGGGGGCACCACTTGGAGCTGTGGGGGGGGTGGGGGGTTTGGGGTTTGGGGTTTCGTGGGCTTCAGTGCGGGGGGGGGGGGATCAAACCTCCAGACCAACCGGGATCTCGTGTTGGAGCCAATGAAGGCCGAAGATGTTGATTCAGACGCAAAGCGAAGGTGAGTGTGATGTAACCAGTACGTGGTTGTTTGCTGCTACGAAATCCCGCAAGCATTCTATGATTAATTAACACAGCACACCTTCAAAGGGACATTGTTTGCCCTTGGTAGCCCATTAGCATAAGCGGCACTCTGTCATGCACACGTGCCAAGAAGTAGGGGATTTTGTGGGCGGTTTCACGTATCCACAGCCTGCCACTCACTTTTCTAAAATGGACATTTGACCATGCCGCTGTGTTTTCTTCTTTTTGTTTCTTCTTTTTTTTAGGCAAGCATCTCCAGTATCGGCTTCAATATCTTTGCCATGTTTACTTCCAGGATCTTTGGACAAGCACCGCGCCGCGAAATACTAAGCTCAGCGGATTTGGGGCGTGCTGTTGGCCCCAAGAGTGAGCCTGAGCCCCTCCAGGTTGGGAGGGCTCACCCCTATCTATTCATCGGCCACGGGTTTGTGAACCGTGTGTCAGCAACTTGAATAGCAATATCATAGCAATCTCTTCCTCACATCATGTTTTTTTTTGGGGGGGGATATTTTTTTCAGGATGAGCATTGCATTCCTTGGTCCTTTGCTAGCCGACATGCCAGGAGCCTTTGCCAAAGGCTAGTGCTGGAAGTGGAGGACGCGGCACTTGGCACTTTCAAGAGGTTGAACACTGGTTCCCTCGATTTTGCCTTGTGGTGGCTTTGAACGTCACCTGGGTTGCCCGTTTGTTGGTCGGGTGGAGTTTGGGTGGAGTGATGTTCGAACGGGAAATATTGGGAACCCTGTTGGCCTTCCCAATGCTTGCTTGTTGTCAGTATGGAATGTGAGAACACCCCTGTGCCGACCACGGCAATGGTTGCAGCAGGCTCAGTTCTCACGGCGAATTCCAAGTATATGTCTGCCACGCTGCTGTGTCGAAGCTTGAGCCGAGGCTTGACATCAAATTAAAGAAATGCATGCTGGGCCTTTCGTTGCTGGATATGGAGTGGGAATCTTGCTGGTTCGCTGCCAATCAAACCGCTGACCACGGCGCCAAAACAGAGAGAGGACTCTCGTCGACGTGCCGAAACACAATCCGGACCTCATGTGTCATCGCACAGTGCAAGTAAATCTTCTCCAGATGCTGCTCGCTGCTTCTCGATTATGCGATACGAGCTATCCGCCTTGTCAACACGAAAAGCTTGCTACAACATGCACGAAACTGCCATCTATCATGACTTCTGTGTACGTCACATAATGTATAAGTGTATATACATCTAAATATACATATATGAATTTTAATTTTTGTGTATGTATACATATATATATATATATATATATATATATATATCTATACAGCTATATGCCCTGCGGATGTCCAAATTCACATCCTCGATTCACTGGGCTCCAGTTCCGTGGATTCACCGCTCCGGTCCAAGAGTGTAGCCCATGTGCAATGGGAGGCCGACGCGGAAACCCCCCGGGTTTCCCCTTTGGTTCATGATTCAGGCAACTCACTCTAAGCTTCCAAACCTAACCCCAAAACGACCTTCGTGCACAGGAGCGAGTGGCCAAGCAAGGCACCACCCTGCCGGAGAAGTCTTGGCAGCTTGGGCTGACCCGGGTCTTCATGAAGGACGAGCATCTGGGTCCTCTTTGTCGGCGTGTGTGTGTGTGTGTGTGGGTGTGGGTGTGGTTGTGTGTGCGCGTGCGCGCGCGCGTGCGTGCGTGCGTGCGTGCGCGCACGCGTGCGTGCGTGCGTGCGTGCGTGCGTGCGTGCGTGCGTGCGTGCGAATGGAGAGTTTGGCTCAGCTTGTCTTCCAACCATTTCATGGGTCCCCTCAAAAGACACGCCGGAAGGTTTTCCTGCCACCAGCAAAAATTAAACACGCAGGAGGAATAGCTCTGAAGGCCCCTAGCTTTGGCCTCAGCTTTAGGGTGCCCGAACGCAAGCTTGGGTTGGTTGATCCCTCAATAAACGGACATAAAATCCCTTACTCAAACTCCGAACTTGCGCACCCAGGTCAGCGGAAAACCTTGCATTGGCCTTCCCGGAGATAAATCCAATTAACACCATTGAGTTTTGATGGCCATTTGCCGTGTTCTCCAACTTAGATGGTGCAATGTTTGGGTGGACAATATGGGCTGCCGGGCTGACTCCCAAAAATGCGCCTGTTTTGGGAACACCCCGTGGGCCCTTTGTGAGAAGTCAGCGGTTCCCTTTTGCAGATTGCTTTGAATCACAATCAAAAGCTGTGCCAACCTGAACGTCACGTTTCGCAGGAAGACTTGGAGAGGCGGATGGAGCAGATGATTGTGGAGTCTGCCAAGAGGCGAACAAACACCATCTCGGGTCTCGGGTGCGGGGCTTTAGTGGGCCTTTTGCCTGTCCTGCAACAGGTTCCTTTGAACCACTTTTCGGTCCCAGTTAAAGTGAGCTTCCTTATGGTGGGGTGGTGTTCAAAGGGGAAAAATGTAGGCAGCCCTTAGACAGACAGTTACCCCAAAAGAGCCTTGCAGCACTCTTGGGGTTGAATGGATACACATGTTGGCCACGCAAACCACAGCTGAGTTGGAGGACCCCCCCTGAAATATGTCATGTTGGGAATCGTTTGGGAACCCTGTTGTAGTTTCAAGCACAGAGAGGCCAAAGGCAAAGCTTAAAACATGAAAGCTCATTCATCCTTTCTGGTTAGCTCCTGAGGATTGGATCAGTTGACATGGTGGCAAAAGGGGGCCAGCAGAGGCAGGATGAAAATTTCATGCCCTGCATATTGTACCACACCTTTGACTCCCTATTGATGATAATTGGATGGCGAAGTCACTCGCTATGACCGATAGGATTGGTCCTCTGCTGGTTTTGAGAGGACATGGACGGCCACACAGCAGCGCAGAAGCAAAGTTTCAGTGTCGTCCTGTTCATGCGCAAACCCCGTACCGCATCGAGCGCAGCGTAGTTTTTGCCCGTCAGAGTCAGAGTGGCTTACAGAAAGAGCGGAGCTGTCGGACCTCTGACCTTTTCGGACCTTGGACCTTGGGGCCATGTTGGCACTGGCATCCTGATCCAAAACCGTGCCAAGTGGAAATTGTTTTGACATACCCGTACAGCTCATTGGTGCGCGGCACTCTTGAACCGCGGTCGGTCAAAAGGTAGACCCTTCAATGGCTTAGTAGTCAGATGTTCACTCCTCCTTCCTGCGACTTTGATGGTCTGCACAGGGTCAAGATACAATGGGCGCGTACATGGCGAATGCTTCTAAGGTGCAAGATGCAACATGAGATACCCGCGGAAGCTACCCGCACCTGCAAGCTGCACATGTTTTGAGCACCCAACCTCAGACCCACTCCCGAGCAATCCGGCGACTGACTTCCACCACAAGTGGCCAAACCTCACCATACTGTGCGAGCCTTGGCCGTTACTCAAGAACACACAAACAGGCATGCATACACAAGATAGGCATGGCTTTCTCCCAAATTGGAACCCTCAGAACCGCCCAGAATTCCAGGGGTTGGGTGGCTTCCCTTGAGCCGCCACTCTGCTCCGCAGGCAGGTGCAGACGATCCAGCGGTGCTGGCGGGGCTTCTGCGGGCGCCGGCGCTTCCAAAACCTGCGCCGGGCTGCGCTGCAGTTCCAGGTGCTGGGGGCCGGGGGTGGTTTGCCACTGGTTGAAACATGTGGAAACAACTCTGGAGGGAAGCGGTGACAAGTCGGACTGTTTGGTGGGGTTTGTTCGAAGTAGGGGACTTTTTCCCGGGCACTGGTGGCATTCCACCCACCTCGATTTCCAGGCCATTGCCCGCTCGGTTTTGGCGCAGCGCCGGTTCCAAGACAAACAGCGAGCGGCGCAGCAGTTGCAGGCGGGAAGGGAGGCGAGGGGGCTTCAACATGAGGGTCTTGATGTGTGTGTGTGTGTGTGAATTTCAGCGTTGGAACCGCCTCTCAAGTGGTTGGTGGACGTGAACCCCCACCGAAATGACGTCCATCAAAGGGTCCCCAATAAACAATGTATAGCGGCACTGGTTATTTATGTCTTTGGTTTGATTAGCTCAAGTATACACAATGGATTCCAAATATGTTTGGTTTACAAAGTCCAATATTGCTCTACGCTATTTTTTCCTGATCATGCGCAAGACTGGTTTAGTGCAGCATCATCCCATGAAAACGATTTGGGCCACTCTTGTAAACAACAGGCTAAAAGCCACGTCTGCCAGGTGATTTGCACGTTATGGCCCTCAAACCGAGGGAAGCGTTTCCCCACACCGCCGAGTTGCCTGAGGCCATCTTCCAAAGCTTCCGCGCCCAGTCCCGCTTCGCCGCCCGCCGGCGTGCGGCAGTAGAGGTGCAGGCGGGCGGTTGCGGGGGGGCACTGGTTTTTGGAGTCAGACGTCCAAAGCGCTCAAAATAAGGGTAGGGTGCACCCAAAACGAGGGATGACGTTGCAAGGGTTCGGTTTGCAACCTCTGGCCTTGTCAAGAGCTGGTTGTTTTCACATGGGTTAACCAACTCATTGCCTCAACGCGGAAAGCAGCCTCCTTGCCACTTGATTTTCACTCCAAAGGACGAATAATCTCCACCGGCCCCATGGCCAAAGCCGAGTTTGGATGGTGTATGAAACCACCAAACAAATCCTTGTGTGACCGCATGGAGATGGCGATAAAGACTGCACTTAGCGAACCAATGTATCCAAGCCCAGAACTTCGAAATATACTTCGAGGTCATAGGTTACACATGGAGTTCCGTGTACTGGACAACAATGTGAGCACCGCTCACAGACTCATCACGAAAAGTGAAAACTTGACTTGCCCAGGAGACTGGAACACCAGTGAAGAATGGGCACACACCACACACAACTTGCTCTCACGGCATGGATGGACTGGGTTTGGCAACACGACCAAGCGCAGGATTGGTGGAGCTTGACAACGCAAAGCCGTGAAATCTGGCAACGGCTCTGCATTGCCTGCATGAGGCATGGCGGAGCTGTAACTTCTCCAAGTGGCTGGAATCAGACCGGCATGATGCTGCCGCATGTCAAAATGTGACATATGATGAGCATAGATGTAAGCTTGCGAGACAGGCTGCTGACACGAGCTTTGCTCATTTTGGCTTCCTCAGTGGAGCATTTATGTCGCCAGCTGCTCTGGATTTTGCGACCAATGCCGCCATGCTGTGCCCCTTCTGCCACGCCGAACATGGTGACACAGTACACATGTTGTGGCAATGCCAAGCTTCACGTGCCAGTGAAGGAACAACTGACGTGACTGTTAGGCCCGCACGGCCGCGTGATGCACTTCAGTCAGAGCAGACTTGCATGGCCTGTGGGTCGATGCGAGCGTGTTGATTTGTCAACCATGGCATGGGCAATTCATGTTCGGCGGCGTGTTTTGGACCAAAGCTACGGACATGTCACACGGGCCTGCAAATCTCCACAATGACCACCATGAATACATGTTGCATAACGCGCATGGGCACCAGCTGGTGTGTGCGCTTAAACATTTTTTTTTTTTCTCGCACGTGCACCAACCGGTGCGTGCACTTGGCATTCACGGCTTCACTTGTTTCTGGCGGTTGTCTTTAATAAGTTTAAATCATTATATGTCATGAACCCACTTCTTGACTTTTCTGCATCATCCTACGATGAAGCAGTGCGAAGGATTTACACTCTCTTGACACTGCATCTTGTCGGGTGCAAGCTACTTCTCTGCGGTGAGTATCTACCTGGGTGTCATCGCCTTCAGAACTATATATATATATATGTTTTCACATAGGTTGTCAGTGTTTTGCGCTTGTGAACCATGACAACCCACATTTTGACGAGGACCAAAGTGGACCGCCCGGGGGCAATGTGGGTTGCTTTCCTTATGGTGCCCCACTCAAACCAAGCTGAACGCCCTCAAACAAACAAACGAAGGAACAAACAACCAACCCCCCGACCTACCAACTCACCAACACGCACATCACCGTGCTACTTCTCGTGCCACTTCTCGAGGCCTGTCTCCGCACCGCTGCCGCCGTGGCACGGCTGGCAGCCGCCAAGGCCAGGCCACCGGAGCCTTTGGAGCCACCGGAGCCGGAGCCGCCGGAGCCGGCGCCGCCGGAGCCGGAGCCGCTGGCGCCGGTGCCGGCGCCACTGCCGGCAACGGCGCTCGCGGCGCCGGTGACGCCTGCACCTGCAGTTGACTCGGAGAAGGCGAGGAGAGGGCCGAAGAGTGTACTTCCATTTGCTTAAGGTGATGGTTGATTTTCCCATTTGGTGTTGGAGGAACATGGTCAGTGTCAAAGGCGTTTTGGGTTTAATGGCACCTCCAAGAAGAGTTATAGTATAGATCTGATGCTTGAGACGGAGCACTGGCATGTGTGTGTGTGTGTGGGTGCGTGCGTGCGTGCGTGCGTGGGTGGGTGCGTGCGTGCGTGCGTGCGTGCGTGCGTGGGTGTGTGTGTGTGTGTGTGTTTGTGCGGAGCATCAGATTTACCCTGATGCCAACTTTTCAACATGCAGGGGAGTTCATGCTGGAGCCGGCCCGGGGGGGTCTCCAGCCAACGAAGACGCCCCCCGGTGTCCGGGTCCAAACGTACCTGCGGGGCTGCGCCTGGGCCATTGTCATGGCAGCTGGTCTTTTCTCCAAAGCCAGCTGAACCCCAGCTGTACTCGAGACTCACCAGTTGTACTCGAACGATGAGAGACTCATCAGTTGTACTCGAGACTCATCAGTTGTACTCGAACGATTAGCATCCTCCCTTGGGAGTTGAAGTGTGATCACCCCATCTCGGGGGAACCTCGGGTGTACCCATCGTGTGACCCCGGGCCGGTTCGCCGGAAAATTTGACCTCAACGTTCTTATCATAGTCCAGCGGAATTTCACGTACGAGGTTTCACTAAAGGGAAGACAGCCACCAGATCATAGCTACGTCTCACAAGTGCCTGGGAGCTGTTGCTGATTGCATCAACGCCGTTGAACTTGATGTTCTGGTTGTGCAATGCTCGGGTTGCGCGTGCATGTTCTGTTTGCGCAATGCTTGGTAAATGATGTGGCGGATCGTCTTGTCAAGGTCGTCTGGCAGGCTGAGCCACCCCTTGCGTAGGTCCGTTTCAAGGTCGTCTGGCAGGCAGAGCCACCCCTGGCATAGGTCCGTTTCGAAGTCGTCTGGCAGGCAGAGCCACCCCCTCGAGTAGGTCCGTTTCAAGGTCGTCTGGCAGGCTGAGCCACCCCTTGCGTAGGTCCGTTTCAAGGTCGTTTGGCAGGCAGAGCCACCCCTGGTAAAGGTCCGTTTCGAAGTCGTCTGGCAGGCAGAGCCACCCCCTCGAATAGGTCCGTTTCAAGGTCGTCTGGCAGGCTGAGCCACCCCTGGCATAGTCGCTCGCCCCTA
>CAUJNA010000702.1:0-52500 GCA_963377175.1 Effrenium voratum | reverse complement strand
CAAAACAGGGCGCCCTCCTTGGGTTTCTCGCAACCCCAAAAGGAAGCCATGAGGCAAGTGCTTCCGGTGACCAGGCAAGATAAGCCATGCACAACCTGCAGGCGAACTGCGTGCGAGGCAGCTTCACTTGAATCGAGGAAGCTCGCAAACTGCCTGCAATGAAGGCTGCCTGCTACACATGTTCCATTGCTCGAAAGTTTCTCTTGGTGTTTGGCAGTAAAATGAAAACATCGGTGAGGTGCATAAATAACCTTGGCTCAGAATGGTTCATTCAACCCTGGTGAATACCTGTGGATGCAACAATGGAAGAAGCGATTCCATTGGTCGCGACTGGAAACAAAGGTTGCTAAGGAAGTCACGTTCCCTTGTGCTTCCCTAGAATGGAGGCAAGTACTGCAGTTATGACGAGGATGAGTTACCATGGCTTCCGAGTTATTTGGGGGTTGATCAAAAGGTCCTTTACATGGGATGACCATTGGGGAAAACCACTAAAAAGATGATCTTTCCCACTCAATGAGAAAACTTGGTCATTTGGGGGCCGAAGGAATATTGATCAACCCCCATTTGTCAAGATTAGGAGACCCAACAACTGATGGTTTCTTGGTTCCCTCTTGAAGGAAGACAAGCCAAAATAGGGAGTTTCCCATTTGTCCGAATGGTTTTTGGTTCAGTCCCCTCTAACCCTTTTGTGACATCGGAGGCTCCGCACTGAGCTCATGGCGCGCCTCGGCGACGGCGCGCCTGCAAGCGGCGCGGCCGGCGTGGGCGGCGTGGGCGGCGCGGGCAGCGCGGGCGGAGGCGAGGATGTTGGCCTCGGGGCTTCGGAGCCGCGGGCCTTTGGGGGGTGGAGGTTTGAAACTTCTTGCTTAAGAATATGTTTTGTATTTTCCCCTGTTGGTTTTAAAGGGAAGCCATCACTGAAAATTTGTTTAGCTGTTCCGGAAAGGCTTGAGCAAATGGAAGGAAAAGACGGGGCAATCAAGAGGAGATTGGGGGCGACTGCAATGGGGCTCGCTCAGTTCAGTTCGGCGCGTGGGTACTGCGATTCATGGACTTTCGCTGGTCAGGCGTTCTGGATAATCAATATCCCATAGCCACCATTCCCAGAAGACACACGGAATTGCCTCTGAGGGAAGGTTCTAACATGGACTTCACAACCATCGCAATGGAGGCTTACCATTTGGACCCGCCATGTGGGTCTCTTTCTGGGTCCGGAGGTGTTGATCCAGCGCATCCACTCAGCAGCTCCCTGCGAAACGTGGAGTACATGCCCTTCAAATCCGGCGCGGGCGCCGTGGCGGGCGCCGCGAGCGGAGTGGCGAGCGCCGTGAATGCGGAGCAGGCAGGGGTAGTTGCAGTCCGCAAAATCCAAATGGGCCTGTTTTGTGATGTTATTGTTGGTTTCCTTCAAACCAAAACACGGTACTCTCGGAGAAAAAAAAACATGCGCAAATGGGCATGTTTAAGCAGCAGGCAGTTTTTACCAATAGAGCATTGATTCATGCAGATGGCAGTGAAGGCGTGTCTAGGACTTGTACATCAACCGTTGTCATAACCACCATGGCCGGTTTAAGGCTTGTTTGTTATCCATACCACGCAAAGGCGTACATACGCATACCCATAAAGTGGATGGTCAACCAAGGAACAATTAGGCCAAGGACTATGAACACGGGTACTACTACTTTGGAGCTCAGCACCCGCAGAGAAACAATTCAAAGTGTCTTTGGACACTCATCGTCTCGCTGTCAGTGCGGCTCTGCGTCAAAAGCTTAATCTCAGATGTCTCTGACATGATGTCTTTGGACACGTCTCTGTCGTTTGTGAAATCCTATCGTGTTGCTTTGTCCCCACACAGAAGGGAAGAATCAGCATCCTTGCCAGCTATGTCAACAACACACATATTTTCTCCATAGGAAAGTTTGGTCTGCACAGTTGTTCATGACGCCAGAAGTGCGGAACTGTGCTGTATGGGCTGCACGTGGAGCAAGCAGCCAAAGTCTTTGTGCCATCATGGTAGTTTCAAAAACGGGCGAAGCCCCAACCTACACACACACACACACTCACACATGCTTGTGCTTCCCATTCGGGAGCTGGCTTAGATTCATTCACTCATTTACACTTGACTGGGATACGCATTGGTTACATGTTGAACTTCTCGTGACTCAAAGTGGAGAAGCCAATGACACGTATCTTTTGCAACAGGGGCCTGACTACTCCAAATAAGAAACAGTTTCAAGTCATTTGTCCTTTTCCCCTAAAGGATCGTGGCTTGGTTGACAACAAGACACGAGCTGCGAATGGAGCCTTCTGGGTTGCTCCGGATCAGGGCACAAAGCCTTGGGCACCTAGATTCACAGTAAGGAAGGCTGCTGTTCCTGGCTTCCCTCCAAGGTTCTGACATGGCCGTGGGTCAACACCAATGGTACCATTTTTGGGGTAGGTGCACCACCCATTTTACAACCTATTTTAGTGGGGATTGGGATGTTCACTGGGGTGCGGGGTTTTGACCCATAGCCACATTTTTTGAGTCTCCGTTGGCATGCCCGGAGGATGCTAGGCTATCGGAGCTTCCCATGCGGAAGACCATCATGAACCAGCG
Organism: Effrenium voratum; assembly: GCA_963377175.1. Taxonomy (NCBI): domain Eukaryota; class Dinophyceae; order Suessiales; family Symbiodiniaceae; genus Effrenium; species Effrenium voratum. The sequence continues at coordinate 49,901 of CAUJNA010000702.1, read as the reverse complement.
GAAGATCATGGAGCAGCTTCGGGAGCAGTTTGCTCAGGCCCCAAATGGCTTCGCCGGGCGAGGGTTTGGCCCCTTGCTGAGATTTGTGCTGAGTTCTTCTTTGGTTGGGGGCAAAAGCTGAGGAGCATGGGTTGTATGAGGTGTTGTTTAAAGCTCACAAGACGCAAGTCCTTTGACAAATGGGGAATGATCATCTCCTGAGAAATCCGCTTTGTGCTAAGCCGCAAGCAGGACAGATTTTGCCAAGTGGACCCGGGCAAAAGCGGTGAGCCTTATTGGGTCCTTCTCTCAACTACAGGGCTGACTGCTGCCTAAGGACTCACATGGGCCCTTTTCTGCATCAAGGTGTAAGAAGTCACATATTGGGAATGCTACTGCGGGGCCCATTCTTTTGCCTTTCTCGCAAAAAAAGCATGTGCTTTTCAAGCACATGTGTATTTACTGGGCTCCCAGGTTCTTCAAGGCTGACTTTTTGCTGTACCCTCTTCCCCCTGAGCACCGGGCTCGTTGCCAGGCCCTCAAGGAGGAGCCGACGCCGTTGGCCGCCTTTTCAGAGGCGAGAGGAAGCGTTTGGGCGGAAAACCGGCATAGGCTTCTGAAGCTGGTGAACGTCTTGGTTGGTATTTCAAGGCAAAAGAACACCAAAGAATGTGAACCAACTTTGGAATTTAGGGGACCCCTTATTTTGAGCAACACCCACAAACATACAAACAGAATGGTGATGTAGAGGTTGTGTTCCCTGGTCGATGGGAGAATGCTGAAATCTGGCTGACGTAGCTAAACGCTTGTATGGCGATATGGTTACCATTTGCCACCACCCCCGGGCGGGAAAAGGCTATGGAAAGATTGCAATTGGTCCGCTGGGCTAGGTGTTTTGTTTTGGATGCTTAGGATGCTCGAAGGCTGCAAGTGGGTTTGTCTCCCCACCCGCATGCACCTGTGCTTGGGATCATTCGCCGTCGTGAAACACGTAGCTTTGGCCTCTGATAAAGCGGTGAAACTTCGCGTAAGCCCTAACAGGGTTGAACTGGGGAAGTGGGACATGGAGTTCTTGCTCTTCTTTTTGAGCTTGGGCTTCCTCTTGGTTCTAAAGTTCCTCCCTTGGACTTTTTTTTGAGAGAAATGGTTTGGCCAAGGGGGTTCTATGTGACACGTTTGGGCATGAGCACGTGATATCTTCGCCCTTCTCCAGAGTAGTGATGGACACCCCAAGCAACGATCACTTCAAGCCATAGTTCACAGAACGATGGTCATGGTCAGGCTGCAGAGAAATCCCGTGTTCCATGTGACAAGGATCGGGCCACACTTGTTGATAGCCCGATTTGACCAAAAAAAAAAACACGGTTCAACGGGTTGAATCCCCCAACCCCGATTGGTACCAACTTCCAACTATTCTAAGCATCTGTTCTTTGAGGGTGGTTCCTTCTTTGGAGGCTAGCCCCCTGTTTGAGTTGAAATGAGCGCCCCTCGTTGGGTTGCTTAGGGAAACTCAGGGGAAGTCATGGGAAGGAAATCAAATGGACCTCCTTTTTTCGAGATGTATGGGAAACCAAACTTGAACTCATGTTGGGGTATGCTGTGACGCGAAAATCAAGGGGAGGTCATGCTTTTTTCCCAACAGATGCAAGCTATGGGGTCTCTGCCCAGATAGGCGCTGGGGTGGTTTGCAGCAGCTTTCAGGGAGAGTTCTGGAGATTCAGTTCCAAGGGATTCCAGGAGCTGTTGGGTCCCGATACCCGCTGCGCTTATTTTCTTGCTGGTGCGATAGGCAGGGAATGAAAAATGAAATGATCCTTATAAACCATCCAACTGGTGGGTTCCTTTAAGGAGACCCCTGGCTTCATTCCAATTCTACTTCCCTGCCTATCGCACTGAACGCAACAAAGGTACCGGTGACCTTGAGATATTCAGAAACGAACTGGTGTGGAGCTCACTGGTTTGACCTAAATCGTTTGGTTCTGAGCACCAGCAAGTCCACCGCGCCGTGGACGCATTGACGGGACACATCGGGACGCCGCCGACTCGCTTCCGTAGGCGGAGGGCGAGCGCGTAGAGCAGCTAGAGGCGGAGCTGCGGCGCTTGCGCCGGGAGAACGGCACGCTGAAGAGCAGCTTGTTCAGCTCCCAGGAGACGGTTTGACGTTTAAAGGGGTACCCTCCCACCGAGTAACGTGGAACCGGACGTTTTGGGGTCCTGGTTTGGACCAGTTTCCTTTTACAGAAACCGGGTCCCTGTCAGGTTCCACGTTAATCCCCTGAGCATGGGCCTCCAGATTGAAGTTAGCGTTTTGCTATGGTGTCCCACAGAAATTGCCGTTTGCAACAAGAAAAGAGAAAAGGCCAAGGGTGCGTCTGAAAAATGGGAGGAACCATGCACCCCTTTCTTTTTTCTTGGGGGGGGGGGGGGCGGGGTTGAGCGAATCCAAAGCAAGGTGCCCTATTATGAAAGCAGAACAGGGGATCTAACAAAGACACAACCAGGGACATTCCTTAAAAGGCACCACCTTCGGCAGCAGGGTCCAAAAAAGGGCCATATCTTTGACGATCTTTTTGGTGGTTCCATGCTTTGTTTGGGCCGACTGGCATCAAGCAGGGACCCTCCAACTGGCAACGTTGTTTTATATAGCCTCATACAGAATGCGTGAAGGTCCCTGTTGAAATGCAACCGCTTACTTCAGGGCTTAACACTCTTTTGTGTGTGTGTAAACTTGAACATCTATTAGCTAATGTTGTTTTGTTTTCTGACCCATTTCTCTCTCATGTTTTGGATTCCAGGATTTGGTGTTTGATCGAAACGGAACCCGCCACATCCGGGGGCCGCCAAATCCCCGCGCTCCGACTCCAGAGCCGGCTGCAGGAGGAGGCGCAAGCGCGGTCCAGCGAAGCGGCAGAGCTACTGCTGGAGGTGGGAAGTGGAGTTGGTCGAGTGGTTTTTGCTTTCACGGGGATTCAGCTTTTGGCATACCCTTTGCTTTTTCCAGTTGAGCTTTTGTACCTGTTGGTTTCCTCGTTGATGCGTGGTTGTTGTGGTTGTCTTGTCGTGGTTTGACCTGGACGGCTTTCTCTTCTCGTGGTGCCCACATGGTATCACTCTCACCAACTGCGATTTGACCTCAAGTGTGTGTGTGTGTGTGTGCGCCCGTCTGTGTGTTTGGGTGTGTTGTTGTGTCTATATGCGGATGCCTCTGAGCCCTGTGACATCTCTCGATAGAAATGTTCGCTGGGTTCCACTCCACGTTTGAGCCAGGGATTTCGGATCGACACTGCATGTGGCATGATGGCATACTACATGTTGTTTTTGGTTTTTAAATGCATGCATAGAATACATGGGTATGACATCTAAAGGAGAAGAGCCGCCCAAGATCGCAAAAGCTGGCCATCAATCCCCAGAGATTCACCGACCTGGACATCTTCTGATGCATACCCTGACATTAGTCTTTAATGGCGTACCTTGTTCCATTCAAAGTTCAAACTGTTGCTTGTCATGTTGGAATGTGCAGCTGACCTTTGAACCTTTCAGCTTGCGTTGGTTGTCCAGAGCTGACCCTCAAACCTTTTGGTTCCCGGCTAGTCGTAGTTGTCCATGGTCCATGGTAGATCATGGTAGGCTTCTTTTAGATCGCACCAACAAGGGTTCGGCCGGTTCTGACGCACCCACACATATTTGCGCATACATCGGTACACATAATATATATATATATGTACATATTGTACATGCTGTATAGACCAGGTATGCGTTTGTGTATTTGTTTGTGTACATCTATTCCCGCATTCCCGCATCCTTTCTCGAGATCGTTTTGGATCCAATCGCAGAACAGCCACCTGAAGTCGGAGCTGGACACCATCCAATTCTCCCACCGTGATGAGCTCCAGGCGGAGCGGAAGCAGATTCAGGCGGATTCGACGCGGGAATCGGATTGGATCGGATTGGATCGGATTGGGCCGGAGGGATGGATGGGGGCGGGGGTCTGTTATTGTTGGAGGGTACCCGTTTTAGCTTGGTTTAAAGGGAAACCACAAGAAAAACTGGGGACCACTGCTTGCTTTTTGGCGGAGGTTGTTCCTTTGATATCAGTCGGCAAGAAACAGACTCGTCCTTTTTTCGGGGGGAGGTGTCCCGTTTCCCCAAGAAGCAAGCGGCGTCAGCCGGTGCAAAGGTGGGTATGTGCAAGCAATGTAAGAAAACATGTGACCGGAATGGTCCCGTTTTGTTTGGCCAGAGTCAGTCGTTGTGTTAGTTGTGTTCTCGGACACAAATGCACGCACATCAGAATGCAGTTGTACAAACACAAAAACTTTGCAGCAAACAACGCCCACAACTTCGATGTGCTTAGGAATATGTCTTAAATTGTCCCTTCTTGGTTTAGGACATCTCTCACTACTGGACATATGTATATTGTATAACATTTTGCCAGAGGGCTTAAACAACTCGAAGTTTTGGGGTGCCCTTTTGGGGTTGGTGCGAAGGGAAACGAAGAGGTAAACCGCTCGGGTGCCGAAAGCGTCGAGGAGCTCCTGGAGCGCGAGGCTCAGCAGCGCCAAGAGGTGCAGAGCCTCCAGGCGCGCCTGGCAGAGGTGGAAGGCGCGGGTGCCGCGGGTCGATGGAGGAGGAGGGAGGGGGCTGGGGGAGTTGAGGGGGCAGGATGTTTGGAGGGGTTGGGGGGGTTGGAGGGGTTGGAGGGGTTGGAGGGGTTGGAGGGGTTGGAGGGGTTGGAGGGGTTGGAGGGGTTGGAGGGGTTGGAGGGGGGGTTGAATTGGAACTTCTTGTGCTTCCATACAAGGCTCCAGCATGCCGGAGCGTGTAAGTCAAGCTTTTTTAGTTCGGGTCCCTGTTTTTAGATTGTTTCCTATGATATCACAGAAGTGGCTTCATGATGCGGAAAACCGTTTTCAGACACCATGTCAGCTGTTCCCTTTTTCAGTTGACGGATATTGTGCGCGCCCTTTCATGTCAACTGCAGATTCCGGACAATATTGATAGGGCGATCCCATCTGAATTTCTTATTCATGATCTCCCACCTCTGAGTTTCCTTCTTTTGACAAACACGAAGTTGACCTTGTGCCTTTTCCCACGCGGTCCAACGCTATCACTACAACCTACGTCGATTGGGTAGATGCAAACCCTTGAAGCCCCCGAGGGAAACCAGTGCGGGGATGTGTTTTGCGGGCTCCATTTGGGGGGCGGGTCCCTTGTGGTCCTTGGAGAAGTCCAAAGTTGACCGCATGTTTGGGGGTTGTATTTACAGGAACATCGGCAGATCTAAGCCAAAGGAAAACCACCGGAAAACCAAAGGTTGAGAAACCCACCATTTTGGGGTTGCTCCAAAGAAACCACGGGAAAATCCACCCATGTTGGTTCGTCTTCCGACAGCGCCAGGTGACTTGGCGCGGTGGCAGTCCGCGGCACAGGAGGCCAAGACCGTGGCCAGCTCGGAGAAGGCGGGTAAGACAGGGGTTGGACGTTCTAGGGTGATGTCTTCATCTGGTTTGAAGTTTGGCTACGGAAATGCAGATATGATACATGTGCGGTGTTATGTTTGCAACATGCATAGATACATCGCTCAATCTCTCCCTTGCTGTACATATTTATGTGTCAGTATACATTACCATATAGGCATATGATAATAATCTGTGTGTATATATATATATATGTATACACATCAATAGATCCGTAGATAGATTAGATAGATAGATAGATAGATAGATAGATAGATAGATAGATAGATAGATAGATAGATAGATAGATAGATAGATTGTGATTAGCCATGATTCATATCATCATCAGGGACGTCGCGTTAGTGACTGACCTGTGGTGTTTTGGCTCAAGTTTTGGGTTCCGTCGCGCCTCGAATGGGCGTCGCCGAACCCCTGCGTCGACCGACGGCATCTCGGGGGAGAAAGAGACCTCGGGCCGCCGCCAGGTTGGTAGGGACCAGTCGTGCGGCCTGTTGTCGACCAAGGTTGCGGGTTAACCCTTTTCTTGTTTGGTTTGTTTTCCTTTTGGTTGTTGTTCTCTGGTGTGTGGGAAACCCTGATCTTTGGGACCGGGGATTGGTTTGCTTTTGGGGAACCTTTCTTTTGTGGCTTGTTTACCCCAACTTACCCATTGCCTGGGCACAGGCTCGTGCCCGAATCACAGGTTATCAGCCGTAGGACTTTCCTACGCGCTTGAGACCATCAACTACAAGCTCTATGTCGACCCCACGATCTCGAAGGAGCGTCGTGGATGAGGAGGCCATCCTAGGTGGCCTCCGCTCAGGTGAGGACCTACCGGACTATGACTACGAGGATTTCGAAGCAGGTTCGACAGGTCAGGACCGCAGGGGTGAAGATCCCGGTAGGGATACACCCAGGGGCCGTGGCAGGTACGCCGACGATGGAGACGATCGTATTTTCCGCCAGGCCACTGATGACGAGCAGACACGAAGGGTTTACTCCGGTAGGAGTGGCTCTGAATCAGGTCACAGGCGTGGACATTTTGACTTCACCAGCATGGCGATGGACATGGCCCGCCCTCATTCGGATGACCCGGAGGCCATGCCGATTCGACCTCCGAGATCTCTTGTTCCAGGTGAGTCGCAGGTCTCGGATGAGTTTGAGAGTAGGCCGCAGGGACCAGGGACTATGGTTCTGGTTCCGGGAGGTATCCCGGGCCGATCCACTGGTTCTCAGAATCCAGGTCAGTTTGATGAGCACGAGGAGCGGAAGTTCTCAGACTTCGGATACGATGATCTGTTGAAATCAACCGCAGGTTGGGGCAGTAGCTCAAAGCAGGGATCTGATGCCGGTAGGCCCAACCCCAATACTGCCAAATCTGAGTCTTATGATGGCGAAGGTTACAATTTTGCGGATGAGGAGGAGAGCCATTCGCGCCGAAATGCAGGCAGCCGTGCGACTGCAAGGACTAGTCCTGACGCTGCCAAGTTTGAGGTCGATGATGATGACGAGTATGCCGCGTTTGCGGATCGCCGTGATGAGGAGGAGGACCAACCACGACGAAATGCTAGGATCCGTGATGCTGCGAGGCCCAGGAGCCTCTCTCGTGGAGCCGCCAGGGACCTTCGCGTTGACAGGGATGCCCGAAGCGAGAGAGAGAGAGCCAGGGACAGTCGGGAAGTTCTTCGGGGATTGGAGGCCATCCATGACCGTGAGGGACCGGTAGGTCCCCCGGCGATTGGTGATACCCCGAATGTTCCCCCTTTTCCCAACATTACGTTTGGAGGTCCGTTAAATCAGAGAGACGTGAACTCGAACCGGGTTACTGGTTCGCCGAGAGTCACTGAGCGGGTTGCCGATGTCGTTGGGAGAGGTGCAAGAGATGGCCGGCTTGCCGATGCACTCGGAATCGAGGATCGTCCGTCGATCGCTAGCCCGTTAGGGCGAGATACCAGTGACCTTGAAACGCTAAGGTCCAGCAACGAGTTCACACCTCAGTGGGGCTCGACCGCCAGGGAACGTAGTGCGTCTGCGAAGAGGAAACGCTAAGGTCCAGCAACGAGTTCACACCTCAGTGGGGCTCGACCGCCAGGGAACGTAGTGCGTCTGCGAAGAGACCGTCACCCCTGGCCATTGAGACCGATAGGTCGAAGGCGAGGAGGGCTAGCCCCTCACCAATGGACTCAACTCCGCAGGATGAGGAGATGCCTGATCCTGCTGATGTTCACATCCACTCTACTCCCGAATCTCGTGCGTCCCATGTTGATCCCCGTTCCGGCGATAGCCGTAGAAGGGGTTCTACTCCTAGCAGGCCATCTGGGGTTGGTGATAGTCCTGTGGATGACCCCAGAAGGTATGCTAGAGCTAGTGGGGCTCCTGAGAGGATCGAGATATCGACTCCTCCAGCACTCAGGTCTCATTCTTCCGGTGAATCAGGTGACGCTAGGGCAAAGGAGGTGTTCGATTTGCACATCCAGGAGATGCTCGAGAGAGGTGAGGTTTCTGGCTCAGTCGCGAAAGCTTTCCATATTTTTGCTGACCAGATCAGGTTACTGAACGGTCAAGTGAGTTCCATGCGAAGGGAATGGAGCGACGAGAATCAACAGACGAGGGACAAGGTCGATCGACTGGCAGCTGAGGTTGCGACTCAATCTGATGCCGGGAGGATGCGAATGATAGTTCAACGGTTCGCAAGGGAAGTTATTCCCGATAGCAAGGCCATTGTGAGGCAAGCCATCGATGAGCAAGCCGAGGTCGTGGAGCAGAGGATTAACCTACTGTCCCACGAGGTCCATGAATCTGTCAGGGACAATGAGGCATCGACTGATCGGCTTCGCCTGATGATTCAGGAGAATAGTGAGGCTGCCCGCAGAAGCCATGCTGCTTCTGAGGACGAGATCCTTAAGGATTTGGACAAGCTTGAGAAACGGATGTTCTCGGTAGAGAAAACCGTTGGGATGCGGACACCGGCAGGTGTATGGAACCCGAATCCTGTCGCGCATCCGTCCGATAGGGCCAGCGGCAGTGTAGTCGATGCAAATTTCAGGGAGTTAAACCTGAAGATCGAGAAAGCTCTCCTTGATCACGAGACGTTTGCCAAGTGGGCCTCTGAATCTATTGAAGGGATCAAAGAAGAGCACACTCGTCTTGTTAATCGAGTGTCTAGACTGCAGAGTGGAAGGGGTTCTCAGGAGGTCGATAGACCATCAGGTCATGATTCCCCGCAGGACTGGCATGAGGCTGTTGACGAGATCAATCGGAAGATGCAGGATCTGGCTCGAGGAATTCAACGTCAACGTCGGGATCATGACGACATCATTTCGAGGTTTGAAACCGTGAAGTCACATGTTGAACAGTATGAAGCGAGATCGGCAGTTGTGAATCGGGTCGTTGATGGCATCCAAGGACAGATCCGTAATCTTCCTGCCAGCAGTGACCAAGTGCAGCCTGCCGTTAGGCGAGAGCTCGGCACATTCCGGAGTACACTTGAAGGTGTTATGCGGAGAGTCAGCGCTATCGATGGTAACGTGCGTAACCTTAGCGCCGCGAACAACAGAATCATGTCCCAGCTCTTTGAGATGGAGGGTCAATTTGACGAGGCTGCTGGCATTATCCAGGGTGTCCAGCAGATTAATGAAGCTCCTCCACAACCCAGAGAAAGACGGAATGTTGGTTACCATGCATTTGCGGGGCAAGGACATAGGATCAGGTCACCGACGCCTACACCAGGGGAAGGTGACGGCCGGGGTACTGGCCTGCCGGTGAGACCAGGCGGAGGCGTTGTTTTGCCTGATCATGTTTTGCCGAATGTGCCCGATAGGGTCGATCCTTCTCGCGCAGACAGGCATCCCATCTATCCCGTTAGGGAGAGGTCCGACAGCAGGAGCAGGAGGGTTCGGGGGTTGCCTGACAGGTCGCATTCGCCACCGGAGCGTGCAAGGGGTGGTCCCCGCGCGCGCGCAAGGGGGGACGTTTCTATTTCCCCCAATAGGGATGCGGGTAGGAATAGGAGCCCGAGGCCTGCTGCCGTCCCCGATAGGGGATCTGAGGTCCGGAGTCGACAACCGAGGGGGGAGAGGCCAATCCGCGATAGCGGGAGCGTCTCTCCGAATTTTGATAGGCCAATCCGCGATAGCGGGAACGTCTCTCCGAACCCAGGTCGTCATTCAGGAGGTGGTGGGGGTAATAGGGTTCATGCCGACATCCAGAGTCCTGGTGATGAGTGGAGGACTCCTGGGAGTAGAGCCAGCGCCGACACCCAGAGTCCCGGCGATAGGCGAGGGACCGCTGGAGCTCCGTCGGATCGTGGACAGGCCTCAGCGCCGGCTGCAAGAGGGGCTCCCGGCGGTGATGGCCCAGACGCGCCAAAGATTTGTGCCCTCGATGATCCCAACGACCGTAGGCACCCGAATGCTGAATTCTCGTGTGTGACATGCAGTCGTGAGTTCTGCGGGCTTTGCCGTGGTGACGACGGGGACTGTTGCAATTGTCAGTTCTTGAAAATGAAATGCTGGGCATGCCGCAAGAATGCTCAGGAGGTCTCCATGTATCTCTGTACGGATTGTGGGACTCACGTCTGTGAGAATCACAGTTACTTCGGAAATGACGGCCTTGAGCGATGTGCACGCTGCAATATTCGGCATGAACGCGCTCAAGCTGGACCGCCCCCTCCTCCTCCTCCCGGGGGAGGTGGTGGGCAAGGCGGACCACCTGGTCAAGGTGGGAGCGGAAGTGGTGGGCATGGACATGCCCCAGCTCCACCGCCAGGTCCTGGGCATTATGGTGGAGGCCAGGATCCCGCTGGGCCTTCTGGAGGCCCGAGTGGAGGGGCTCCTACCGGGGGTTACCCTGGTGGAGCGCCTGGGTTCCACGGTAGTGCTGCGGATACTCATGGAATTGGGAACAATCAGTGTGGTTCCAGTTTCTATGGTCCTGCCTACGGAGGTGGCGTTAGTCACCAAGGGGTTGGCGCTGGCGTTAGTCAGTCTTGCAATGCCACGGGTTACCCCTCAAGTGTTGCGAGCGGTGGTAACCTTGGGCCGGGTCTTAGCCTCGGCTATAGTGTGAATGGTGCCGGTAGGCAGGGAGATGGTGGTCTTCTCCCTGAAGCCTTGAGGGGAGATGATGGACGGGACAGGTGCACTAAGTGTAACAGGATCCCTGAGCCTGGTTTCCCTCTTGTTCCTTGCGTTGGTTGTGGAATGAGGGCGTGTGAAGTTTGCTGCCCTATGCCTGCTAGACTGTGTGAAAGTTGCAGGATTACCTCGTGTACCCCGATAGGGGCTCTTATTTCCACCGTTGTCGATAAGGACCGGTTCCATCACAAGTGCAACACAATCGTGCTGCCTGCTGAGCCGACAGCTGATAAGCTGCGGGAGTGGCTTTCGGAGATCAAGGAGAGGGTCAGGAACGCTTTCAGCTTTGACTCTGACTACGCGTTAGCGTGGATCTCAGAGACTGAGAGACTCGACTATGATGCTCTTGGCGGACCCTGCAAGTACCCGATTTTGGATTCAAACTTCACGAGTGCTATCAGGGAGTGCATCAAGACCAGGGCTGTTAGGGACAAGATGAATCGCCTGACCGAAGCCGCTCAGAATATGAATCCCCCTCAGGGTATCAAGGGGAGACAGATCTTGAAGCTTCTGCTGAACCACCTGCAGACTGGAGTCGAGGACGACCAGACCTTCAAGATTGCTGAGTTGACCAGTCTCAAGTGCCGGCAGACGGGTCACTCTGATGATGAAGCAAGGCTCCGGAGTTATCTGAGCACCTGGGACAATCTCATTTCTGGGATCAGGAAGAAGATCGATGATGGGGTACTGTTAGCTGTGTTCATCGAGAACGTTCGTCATCTACGCTGTATGCGGCCCGACATCGAGAGGTGGGATCGCGATGTGACCGTTAGGTCATTCGCGTGGCTTTATAAGGCTTGTCAGGACTGTGTCGAACGATGGCAAAAGCGCCAGAACACGCTTCAGATGTACCAGACCTTTCATGAGCAGAGGTCACGATCGGGCTCTCAATCCCGTGAAAGGGATCGACATCCTGGTGCTCCCGGTGTAGTGCGGCGGTACGACCCACTTGCCAGGAAGAGTGATCCCAGCCCTTCAAGGTCCGTTAGGTCCGGAAGGGATGGGAGACCTGACGGGAAGCCGAGATCATCTTCACCCGGAAGGAGCAGTCAGAGAGACAGAGCTTCTCCTGGAAGAGGCAGTCAGAGGGATAAGCGCACGCCGTCTCCCAAGTCGCCGAGAAGACAGTCCCCTGCTGGGCCTGCTGATCGGGCGTGCTGGGAGTATACGAAGACTGGGAAGTGTCAATATGGTCGGGAATGCAGGTTTGAGCACGACAAGAGCCCAAGGAAACCCGGGAATGATAGGAACGCCCTCTACGCCGAGGACTGGCGATAGGCCCGTTAGGGACAAGCCTATGTTCTTCGGATACTGCTACGACTGGATGTATGGCAAATGCACAGCTCAGCCGTGCAAGTACCTGCATCAGAAGCCACCACCAGGCACGAAGCCCATTACGCCTCGTTCCACTGCTGGTCCGGTTGTTGAGGATGAAGAGGGGGATACCCCTAGATCGCCTACGCCCAGTCCTCCCGATAGGGAGGCGAGGCGTCTCGACAGCCCCGCTCAAGGATTGACGGATTTTTAGGCGGGGCGGGCCGTTACCCTGAGGCCAACCGTGTTGTTGTGGCGTGTCCAGCTATGTGGGCTGTTGCCCCAGCTACCGGTGGGTCTGCACCGGGTTGCCTCCCTCCTTGCGTTAGCAGTTGGGAGAAAAGCGAGCGAGGCGCATTGTTCTTCTCCGGCACTACCGGTGGGGGTCCTAAATGGGACCAAGTCATCTGGAGACGGACAGTTGACGCAAATGGGACCGTAATCGAGGATGTCGGGGTGAACCCTAGTGATCGCCGAGCAACCTTGTTCGGGAGACTCCCAAGACGAAGTGATACCAAGACGACGTTTTGGTATTGCGATGATGCGGAGGCTGTACTCTCCTGGAGGAACAAGTACTTCCCGAAGGGTCCCGGTAGGGAACCTCTCAGGGTCAAGATTCCCGATCTTCCTGATGTGTTTGTTGTCTCGATTGAGAATGACAATACGGGTAGGGTCGTGAATCGTTGCCGTGAGGCTGGATACAGCCATCCAAATGCGATTAAGTTCCCTTCGCGCAAGAGAATTGCTAGGGAAGTTCAAAGTGCTCTGATAAGAGCAGCGGCTGTTCACGCCCAAGTGCTCCTAGACAATGACGAGGACATCGATACCAACCCTGGTGATGTGCGGGGACATCGCGTTGTACGAAAGCCGAAGTACACTCAGAAGGTTGCTGCACCTGTTGGATACGATGGGGTGAGGTGGCTGGTAGATACTGGTTGCCCAATGGATCTGGTCGGTCTCGGTGATTTGAAAGGACCCGATAGGGCCCTGATTGCCAAAGGCGGACACACTCATGCGCTGCACACTGCCAACGGGGCGACTCGCACCGCTGGTCGTGTTGATGCTGATGTTGGCAACCTGGACGAGGTGATTGAGGCACACGTCCTTGAGTCCACTCCATCCATCATATCCGTTGGAAAGCGTTGTATGGATATGGGATATTCGTTTGTATGGGCTGCAGGTTGCAAGCCTACTCTCACGTGTCCTTCGGGCCGGACGGTGACATTGGATGTCATCAACAACGTGCCATATCTTCCTCATGGTGACACTCAGTTCGTTTCTCCCACTCTTGATGATGCTGAGCCAATCCCTGCTATGCCTGCCCCCGGGGCGGCGTATCGAGGGCTTGAAACCAGCGAGATTCCGCTGTGTAGGTCTGAGCTTGCGGCCAAGAGTGAGCTACAGGACACCTGGCGCACTGAGCGGTCGGGCCATGTTGTGAAGGAGCACCGGCTTCCGCGCAAAGCAAAGTTTGTGCCGATAGGCGATGATTGCCCCGTTGGAGTTGATCGATTGGACAACTACAGGAAAACTGTCGTTCATCGAAATGGGGTTACCCATGAGGTGCTGGTTGATAGTCTATGGGAGTTATCCGAAAGAGATCAGCATGCGATAGCATCTGATGTCCCTTGGACGGGTGAAACGTGGTTTCGGGTCAAGTGCGAGACCGTTGCTCTTCCCGGACAGGCAGAACAGGGGGGTGAGGGCGATAGCCACTCACCACTTTTTCCTGGCCCGGGGGAAGGGGATGATGGTGACATTGTCGAGATAAACTTTCTCTCCGGACTCCGCACAGAGGCTGAATGGCGGGCAGATGCTAAGACGCTTCGCCATATGCTTACCCATCTCCCGAAGAACCCCTATTGCCCGCACTGCCAGCGTGCGAAAATGGAGAATGTCAAGCTTCGCCGCAAAGGTGGTGCTGCTGCGCATGACGTGGTAAGTTTCGGGGACCTAACCACTGCTGACACGATGGTGTTGCGAGGATTGAAGGATCGAGGCTTTCATGGCGAAGCGGACGCGATAGTGTTCTATGACCTCGCTACTGACTACCTCGAAGTCCTCCCTGTGCAGTCCAGATCCCGTAGCAATACGCTGGAGGCATTTCGCAGGTTTGCAGGGGGGCAAACTCTGAAGTTAGTGTACAGCGACCAGGCCCCAGAGCTGAAGAATGCTGTCACTACGCTTGGAGCATTGCACCGGCTTTCTACACCGGGCATGCCCAAGACCAATGGCCTGATCGAGAACAAGGTTAAGCTCGTTCTTCACGGGGCACGTGTGCTCCTGCGTCAAGCTGGATTTGAACCTCGATGGTGGCCATTTGCCGTTAGGCATTTTTCCATGGCAAGGAACATCGAAAATCGCGGTGAGGGATCACCGTGGATGCGACGCCACGGTAACGGGAACTTCAGCGGAGTCATTCTGCCGTTTGGTTGTCTGGTCGACTTCTACCCCATTGCTCCCAAGATTCGCAGGGATAGAAAGGGGGGGGTTCAAAACGCCCAAAACGACTTCAGACATGCTGGAAAGATCGACTCAGAGGACGTTGATGAAGGAGGAGACCACTGGATCGCAAATGAAGACGAGAAGGTTCTCACTCGCGTCCACGTTGAAGCGCGAACCGAGCTCTTTATCCCGATAGGGACGAGCTGTCCAGTCAAGATCAAAGACCTTGGCAGGAGGCGGAGCACAGTCCTCAACTATCTGGACGGATCGACCGAATTTGTTGTTGACGAAAACTGGCTCCAGGCCGAGAACGACCGTGGAGGTAACCACGAATGGACTGGAGAAACTCATTTCGACTGTGATTTTGATCAGATCGATGAGGACGAGGCCGAGATCTATGAGAACGAGGAGTATGAACCCGAATGCAACGACGAGCCGGACTTTGTTCCCATTGATGAGGTAGAGGTTGAAGAGACAAGCGTCACTACTGCCCTGCCCGCCGAGAAGAAAGAGCGGGACTTCATCAAGATAGAGGAGGATCCGAAGTTCGCCCCATCTTCCAAGCCAGGCCTATTTCTGGGCTATCGGTTAGAACCAGGGGGGCTGTGGAAGGGCGACTATCTCGTTGCTGATCTCGAGCACATCCAAAGGGGTCTCAGGAAACCAAGTGTACACCAGGTCAAACGTATCTGGAAGAACCCTGAGGAGCCCTACGTGTTCCCGATGTTGGCATCCTATGACGCTAGGACTCGGACCATTCGGGAGGCGTTAGCTGACCGAAGAGCCGACTTTAAGCCGAGTAAGAGGATCAGGGATGAATTCGACTTTGATGAAGGTCGATTTGATGATCCTGATGATGATGACGATGACCAACAGGACGAGGGGGGCGGTAGCTCTTCCAAGTCCGATGGGGCCATTCAGAGCAAGGCTGTCCAAGGGAGTGGTGACGCGTGCGTCTCAGATTACTGGGAGCGGCACGACGAGGACAGCGCCTGGTATCGTATCCACGTTGAGGTGCGGAAGAAGTTCTTCGGGACGACGAACGAGGACCTTCCTCCAGGTGGTCCTTCGCATGAGGAGCTTGACACCGTTAGGGTCACGCACATGCGGGGGCTTGATGCCGTTGGAAATTGGGTGAGAGATGATCGTCATCACGATGCTCCCAATCATCGGCATTTCACGCGTGGATTTTGGACTGGTGTGACCATCCTCTTTGATAAGGGATGTGCTCCCCACGGTAGGTTTAAGCCAAAGGAAGAAGGAGCCAAACCTGCCGGAGGTCCGAAGAAGGGTCATAAGCTGCACGGAGACAGGATCGACTATGGCCAATCCGCCGATAGGCGTGAGCGGCCATACGCAGGCACCGGAAAACCCAATTCAATTGATGCGGATAGTTGGAGACAGATGTCCACCCGGTCTCGGGAGATATATGTTCAAACCGAGCGGGAGTTATCCCTAAGGGAAGAAAGACGCCGCGAACACCCTGAGAGGGACCCGGCTGCTCCAGCGCCTGGCCGCAAGCTCCTCATCGAGTTTGCGTGCGAACCTGACTCGCGCTTGTCCGCAGTGATGATGGAGTGTGGAGGCGATGCAATTCGCGTTCACGTTGGCTCATTTGACATCACTAAAGCTAAAGACGTTAGTCGGCTTATTGGGATCATCGAGGATAATCCTGGGTGTGACCTGTGGGCGTCAATTCCGTGCGGACCGTGGAGTACATGGCAGTATGTCAACCTTTCGATTCACGGTGCTGAGTTTGCATCACACCTGAACGATCTTAGAAGGAATTCTCAGGTAATGTTTGCGGCGTTCCTGCGGGCCTCCCGAGCCGTTAGGCGAGGAGGGGGCAGGGTTGCATTTGAGTGGCCTAGACACTGCCTTGGGTGGAAGCAACAGTTCATGCAGAGGTTTCTTGCTGATCCTGATGTCGAGACCGTGGATTTCGACGGCTGTGATTTCGGGATGCAGGACAAGGACGGTGTGCCAATCAGGAAGCAGTGGAAGGTTGCGACGACCTCCAAGGAGCTCATTGATGAGCTGTCAGGTCGGAAATGCAAGCACGAGAAGGGATACCTTCATGCACGCATTGAGGGGTCAGTCACCCCAACGACTGCTCTCTATCCGAGTGAAATGTGCGAGGCAATCGTTGGAGCATGGTACCCGAACGGCACTTTCAAGAAGGTCGCGAATGCAATGCCGGTCGAGATTGACCCGGTTGAACAGCGATGGAAGAAGAAGCCGAATACCTTGTACGTTAGTCTTAACAGTGAGGCTGCCAAGATCCCGACGCGGGCTACTTCGGGGAGTGCGGGTTTGGATACCTATGCCTCTGAGGGAGCATGTATTCCCGCAGGGGGGTCAGGCTTGGTCAACACCGGAATCTCGATAGAGATGCCCGCTGGGGTATATGCTAGGATAGCTCCCAGGTCAGGACTAGCCGTGAAGAACAGGATCGCTGTAGGCGGTGGGGTCATTGATCCCGACTACGACGGAGAGATCAAGGTCATCCTCTTTAATCATGGGGATGAGGACTTCGTCGTAAACCCTGGGGACCGCATTGCGCAGATCGTACTGGAGCGTGTTATGCTCATCGACGCGTCGATCGTCCCTAGGAAAGCCAAGCGGGGAACCGATAGGGGATCCGCGGGTTTCGGAAGCACTGGTATAGCTGCTGCTGCCCCTACGATTGGATCTGATGGAAAGACCTTTGAGTTCTCTATGCCCAGGGGGGAGATATCCCTTTCTCATCGGCCAAAGAGCTCAGGTGTCTTTCCTCCCTTGTATGCTTGTGTCGCTAGGCCAGTGAACAAGAAGGAACAAGCTGGGAATGCCAAGGCTAAGGCCGCTCTTCAGAAGGAGTGGGACAAGTTAACTTCGCAGGGATGCTGGGACTTGTCAACTGTCCAAGAGTGGCATGATGTTGCGGCCAAGGCACGTAAGGAAGGGGAGAAGATCCATGTTGGTAGAATTTTCGACATTTGTGTCGAGAAGAATCACGAGCTGCCGGAGGACGATCCAAATCGCAAATATAAAGGGCGAGTCGTGTTCGAGGGATGCTTCGTCCGTGACGAGATCGGGCATTGGGCCCTGTTCTCCGAGAACACCTCCTGCCCCGCTACTATGGCGGCGGGTAAGATGGGTGATGCTCACGGGTTACTTCCAGGGAATCTTCTGGAAGTGAGTGATGGGGAGTCCGCGTACACTCAGGCCCGCTTGAAGGGAAAGAAGACTTGGGTGAGGATTCCTCGCGACCAATGGCCACCTGAGTGGTTCGACGGCAGCGGAAATCCCAGGTATAAGGATCCAGTCGTTGTCCTCGTGCTCGCACTATATGGGCATCCAGACGCTGGCACCTTTTGGGAGCAGCACTGTGAGGCAATGCTGAAGAAGGTCGGTTACGTCAAGGTGAAGGATTGGGCCAGCGTGTTTAGGCATGAGGAGCTCGACCTCTTCCTTGTCGTGTACGTGGATGACTTCAAGATGAGTGGGCCGGCGAAGAACATCGCAGAAGGATGGGCGCTGATCTCGAAGGTCATCAAGATGGAGGAACCAAGGCAGCTCAAGAGATATCTTGGCTGCGAGCACGAATTCACGCAACAGGTGGTCAAGGGTCACTTTGACCCGAGACTGGCGTGGACGGTCGGCAATCCTCCTGATAAGGAGCAACCCGACTTGAGGTTTGGTCCAGAGGGGTTACTCTCTAAGGACATCCCCAAGCCGGAAACCACGATAAGGTTCATCAAGTACAGCGAGAGCAGCTTCATGCAGGCGTGTGTCGATAGATACATTGAGCTGTGTCAGGGAAAGTACCCGAAGAAGCTGCAGAAGGTTGAAACTCCGTTCCTGGACGAGAGCAAGCCGGAGTTTGACGAGAATTCCGTCAATCCTGAATTTGACAAACTCTTCAACCAGGCGATGGACATGGAGACCGTCAATGCGCAGCCAGGATGCCTCGGAAATGACGCGGCGGCGGTGCTGATGAAGGTTCTCTACGGAGCTCGGATGGGCAGATATGACCTGATTCGTCCCGTGCAGGCGTTAGCCAGCCGGGTCACGAAGTGGAATCATCTATGTGACCGCAAGCTCCACAGGTTAATTTCATATGTGAACTCTACGCTCGATCTTCATTTGTACGGTTGGGTGGGCGATAGCCCAGAGTTCATTGAGTTGGTTGCTTACTGTGATGCGGATCTGGCTGGGGATCGTACTGATTCCAAGAGCACGTCGGGAGTGCTTATTTGTCTTGTGGGTCCTAGGACCTACATGCCCATCACTGGAGTAAGCAAGAAACAGACTTCCGTTTCGAAGTCGACTCCTGAAGCAGAGATTGTTGCTCTCGACCATGGAGTGTCCAAGGAGGGAATGGCATTAGCTACCCTCTGGCAGCACGCTATTGGGAAGGGAAAGGAGACCCAGCCGTTTATTATCAACGTGCTGGAGGATAACGAATCGGCGTGCCGGATCGTTATAACTGGGAATAATCCCAACATGCGCTATATGTCAAGGACGCAGCGCATTGACATCTCGTGGCTCAACGAACGTTTTAATGCTGGAATTTTTCGGTTCGTTGCGTGCCCGTCTCACTACCAAGGCGCAGACATTTTCACTAAGGCCTGCATTGACAAGGTCGTGTGGAATAGAAATCTGCACACCCTTGGTATGTTTCTGCCGGGATACCTGCAGGAATATTTGGCCCAACCCACCCAACCCTGTCTTAAGCCCCCTGCCGCTCCTGGACTGCCCCCGCTTAGGGGGGTACGCATGGAATCAGGTGCAAAATCCGGTTTCAATCGGCTCATTGAGAGGTTACTCTCTGAGTACGAGGGAATCGTGATTGACGAGGAAAAAGGAGGGAAAAGATGCGAGAAAACTATTATTGCGGACCAGGCGATAGCCGGGGTTTTTGCGAATAGTGATCTTTGCAGGGTTGTCACGCTTCAAGTTGCTCCTGGTTACAGGAATCACATCATACGGTCTGGTAGGATTGAAGGCGATAGCCTTTGTTATGTTGTGCTTGTTCTTAATGATCTTGCACCCGATAGGGTTGATTCCAGGACTGGGAAGTGGGGACAGACCAGAAAGCTTAGGGATAGGACCGAGGCTGCCGTTAGGCAAAGGTTCAACTTGGCTTGTGATGCTCGGACCAGTGGATGCGTTCCGATCATTCTCTATCGACCTAAATGCAATATCTTGAAGGAAGGTGAGGTTGAAGGAATCGCCACCACGCATGGGTTTGATTGCAGGTCTGTTTGCGCTTGCCAATGTGGTCTCAAGAGGCATGGGATTGTGTTTAGGTGCTTTTCTTCTAAGTCTTTCAATTCGTTTTGGAGTCTTGCAAGATGCGAGGAGGGGATACTCTCTCTCAGCACGACCGATTGCTTGCTGTTGGGAAGTGGTTGAACAACTTCGTTGCCGCGTAGCGTTTGCTTGATCAAGTTGGCTCACACCGCGGGCAACCGCACCACATTCACAGGCGACACAATGCGCTTACTGACCAGAACAGAAGCATGAGGCAGGTATGCCTGTCACTAAGGTTTTTCTTCTGCTTCGTGAAGGACGGATTCAGTCAATTATTCATTTTCTAGGTTCTTGTTCTAGGGAGAGGGTCTCTGGCCGATAGGCTGAGCCTTCTGAGGGACAGGGGGGGGATTCTGGCCGGTAGGCTGGGTTCCCGGTTCCTCCGTGGTTCCGTGGCCGGTGGCCCGAACCTGCTGACGCATGGCGGCAGCTGGCGGAATGGGCCTGGGGCACTGCATGGCGACGCCTCCGCGGCCGTCCTGGGACCTGGAGATGGGCTTGGGTATGGAGAAGCCTAAGGCTGTGGCCAGTTGTTTGCTTGCGGGGTACCGCGAGTGGACGATTAAAGGGTTTAGGGGACAGGATCCGAAGTTCACCACGATTGATCCAGATATGGAGAAGGCTGATCAGCTGATTGAGGATGACAGTGCCGCGAGGTTCGACGAACTGGTTGGCAGAGTGTCCCACATCAGCAAGGACAAGCTTGACAAGTCCCACATGCCGGTAGCGGACCATGAAAAGCTGATCCGGTACCGGGTGGTCAGGACTGCTGCGATAGTGGCGGAAATGAAGCGCCGGGGAGTGGAGGTTACGGAGATGAACGCCGTGCACTTGGCGGCCATTCTCTGCGCTGCGGTTCCGACGGACCCTGCTTTCTTGCTTCCCTACCATATCGCATTCGTTTTTGAGGAGAGCATTGAAAGTGGCAAGAGTGCGCTACCCATGGATAGCAGTACGGAGCCGGCAGCTGAACCATGCGGAGGAATGTGGGCTGCAGACCCGAAAGCCTGGCCGGAGTGGAAGACGGTTCACCCGCAGACTGCCTTGGTAAAGGCGGTCGCTGATCAGGCAGAGGTGGCATTCGGAGATCACCCTCTGTATAGTGGAGATGATTTCGGTGATGCGGAGCACCATTTCAACGCAATCCGTGCCTGGATGAGCGAGAGGCCGAACGCTTTGTTCACGCCTCCGGAGTTGGTCGTGGACGCGATGATGCTGACGGAAGGGAGAAACAGGGAGGAGATCGTTAGATGTTCCTCGGGACGAAGGCTTTCGTCGGTCCCGTCGGTCAGGAAGTTCGCGTCGGCTGATAAGCCAGGGATGCGGGGGTACCTGCACGCGATGGGACAGATGTCAGGTGTGGTCACGTCCCTGCATGATGCCTTTGACTGGGACCGTAGACAGGTGTTGAGGATCTCGCCCAAGAACCCGGCGAGTACCACTGATGTGGAAATTGGTCCCGACGATGGATGGGCATTCTTCGATTTGGCCATCAATTTCAGGGGCCAGACGGACACTGAAAAGGTCCTTATCCATGGAACTTCGCAATCCTCATTGTGGAGCATTCTGGGTGGTATGCAGGTTACTGCGTCCACCGCGAGTGATGAATGGGTAGGGGTGTGGACATCTTTGAAGGCGGTCGAGGCCCTGGGATACAGCACTCTGTCGCACTACGGTCAGAACACGTGGGCGAGGGTCGCGATTTGCATCGCGCAACCGGACGAGTCCGAGAATCTGTTCAGCGACAATCCCCACCTGAAGGGTGTCAAGCGAGGAGCCCAACGAGTGTTCCCGAACGCGAGGTTGGGGATCTGTGGGATCTGCATCAAGCTTGAGAAGCCTGCGGCGGACTCACAATATGTGGAGCTGTGCAACTCAGGGGGCGATAGCACCCTGCAGTACTACAACCCATTCGTCGAATGGAATCCGCATGCTCCATCGGTAGTGTGGGCTATGCACAAGTTCTTCCCAGAGAACTACATGGGACCGATAGGTCTTTCCGTTGAAGAGGAGAACATGCGTGCTGCTCCAGGGACCCCTCAGGCTGCCGAGGCGGAAGGTGGGGCACTATTCGCCAGGATCGTGCCGAAGTCGAACATGTTTGAGGCCATCCGGGGTGAAACGTTTGTGCTCACCCTAACGAAGGGATACCTTACCGAGATCAAGGACGAGGCAAAGGCCGTTGGTCGGGGTGCTCTCTTCCCGAAGGAGCTTGAGTGTTTCGAGCAAGCTAGGAAGGTGATGCGCCTGGTCAGGAGTGGGAAGGTCGTTCCGCCAGCTATGGAGCTGCCGAAGGGAGGATACTCCCGTGTGGCAGTTGATCCCGTACAAATGGAAAGGCTGTGGGACACATGGGCAATCGCCGTGTTAGCGGATGTGATGCTGTCCATCTACCCATCCATTGTTCTGCACGAGATGAGTCGCTACCAAGACAAGATGGTAATCTTGCTTCGGTGTTTAGCGGCTAGTGGGACAGGTGCTGCGGTGAGGATCGCTGCGGCCATGGCGGCCGGGTACGGTCCTCCGGTGTTCAAAGAGGAGTCCGCGGCCCCGGATGCGACTGTGTTCTATCTGCTGGATCAGACGTTCAACACTGCATCCACGAAGAACAAGAAAGGGATGGACCCAGCAACGTTGGCGGAGGACATCCTCAAGTGCAGGACAAAGAATGACCGGTTGAGGGGTTCCCCAGATAACCGGCCGTTCAAGAACTGTGAGGTGCACTACGTGACCAGCACTCGTGATAACGAGGAGACATCCCTTCGGATGATGATTGACAAGGCGTACGAGCTGATGGACAAGCGGACGGACGACTGCGTCCAGAAGTACGGCAACGCGGATGCCGCCAAGCATGACCTGTATGTTTTTGGTCTCCGTGGCTCCTACCTGTATAGGTGGGAGAGGAACGCATGGAAGGCCAGAAGTGACGCGGCGACCGTGTGGAGTAAGGACGTGGCGTCGCTGGTCGCACTCAACAACAAGGTCAAGGTGATGGTTTGTGGTCCGGGGCGATCGTTAGATCGAGAGGGTGACCAAGGGGTTCACATGACTAAGGAGATCCAGCATAAGATGGGCGATCTCCGTGCGAACCTGATCCCAGTGGTTTCAGCAGACGCGGTGTCATGGGGGAGCGAAGTTGACAGCTACGGCAGGAACCGGCCGGTCCAGAGAGCATGGGCCGTGGTGCCGCCCTACCTTGCGGCAGTTCCGGACTTTTTCTCCCTGACTAGGACTACGTGGCCTGGTTCCGTCACGTTGCACATCAGGGACAACATCCTCAAGCTTTTGAAGGAGGGTACTTCTTCGAAGATGGGTGATGGCGGATCGATGTCTGAGTCCGAGGACGTCGATATGACAGGTGCCGCTCAGGGAGGACCGCCGGTAGGCGTAACCCCCGGTGGGCAATCGTCTGACGCAGGTCAGCGTGTGGAAGGTCAGACCGCTGCCCCGAAAGCACCTCCTAAGGCGTTAGTCACGAAGGAGATGCTGGCATCGGTGAGACCAAAGTCTCCGCCGAACCCACCTCGGAGTCCGAGGGTTTCTTCACCTCAGGTCACGGCGACCGAAGTTGGGAATCGATGGTCATCGAATCTTCGAACGCCTAGGGCGACGATTGAGGAGGAGAACACGGGTGGCTCCGCCGAGGTCGAGGATCTCCTACCCGATAGGGAAGGGGTCGATCTCCCTACGGATACCTTCAACGATGGTGGGGGTCCGACCGAGGCCGAGGTGCTAGAGTTCGCCGGAGACGTTGAGATGGAACCGGAGAAGGAAGCCGAGGTTCCCGCTGCAGGTGAGGAGGAGACTCCCGGTAGGGAAGCTGAGGTGCCTCAGGCCACTACGACTACGACAGAGCCGTCGGTGGAATCGCCTGCGGCAAAGCGAGCGGCATCGCCCATTAGGGAGGAACGCAGGGCTCGAGAACCTGTTGGTGCTCAGAAGAAGGAGGAGGCGTCGGGTGCATGTGGCCCGGGTGTGCCAATCTCCTATGCTCCGAAGTACACGGACGACGACGGGGACCTGCGGGATACTGCAGCGGCCCCGAAGGCGGCTTCAACCCAGGAGTCTCGAGGGGGCATACACAATTATGCGAACACGCCGTACCCGCTGAAGTCAGCGGAAGTTCGGCACCACCGTGAGCATAGTTCCTATCAATCCACGAGGGGCTCGCGGACATCGGCAAGGCCGGCGGAGAGCAGGTCGAATAGGAGGTTCATCGTTCAGCACATCCTGGCTAGGGAGGCTGGTGAGCCCTTCATCTATGCCGTGATCAGGAACAAGGCAATCACTCAAGAGCGGGTTACCGCGGAGGAGTGGAGGAAGGCGAACGAGACTAGCCACATTGTGTTCCCGAATCGCGATAGCGAGTGGAATGCGGTATTGGAGAGGGCCGTACATAACGATTTCATGTACGGGGCGTTGGACGCTTCCCGAGCTGCTGGGAGGATCGATCAGGAGTACATCAATCCTCGAGATCGGAAGTCTACGCCGTGGGGTGATCAGCAATGGAACATGAAGAAGGTGGCGTCCGAGGCTGCCCATATCCCGTTGGGGATGAGGCAGGACATTCAGGCGAAGTACCATCATGGGCGGGCACCTCCGGGGGACTGGGCAGATATGCCCGATCAGGATGATTACATGGTTCGTGGTGTCGTTAGTGACCCGAACCGCAGGGCGTATGATTGTCTTCGAGCGCCGGGGGTGAGGGCTACCTTGCTGAACGCGCAGACGGGCCAATGCATTCCTTTGGACGACCCGACTTGGGTACCGGAGATTGCATCGTCGCACTTGCTGGTAGGGACGATCACTGCGATCGCGTCACACGTGGATTCCGCCCTTGGGCGCGCGTGGCGGATGCCCATGTTTCATCCCCAGCTGATGGCGGCGACGGCAATGCTGGAGAAGCTGCAGAAGTATTTCAACGCGCTGAATGAGGCGGTGTTGGGCAAGCGGCTGGGGACTGCGCCTTTCAGCATGATTGCCGGTCACCTCGCTCCGGAGCTGCGGACTATCCCGACAAGGGAGCAGATGTCCGATACGCTGGCGCAATCGGCGGCTGAGATCATGCTGTCTCATGTATCTGCGTTGTCCCATTCGGGATCTACTTCCGATAGGAAGGAGATCATCGGAAGGGATGGGTTCCCGTTCGGGAAATCATGGTTCGAGGATGACCCTGAAGGAGCCACTTGGCCTGGACACCATATGGCTGGAGGTGTCGCCGTCCCGCTGAAGCCGAAGACGAAGATCGTGTGGGGGAAGCGACCACATGTGGACGACGAGGGCGATGTGGATCCTGGGGCGAGCTCTTCGGGGCAACCAAGGACCGAGCCGGCCCCCGATAGGGGCGCCGGGTCAGGAAAGGATGATGATGTGACCCTTCCTGACATTGGGAAGCTGTCCGTGACGGAGAAGAAGAAGGACGACATGGACGTGGATCAGGAAGGCTCCAAGAAGGATTCCACCGGGACGAAGGAGCCCACGCCTCGGGGTACTGAGGCTGGGAAGACAGACCCGAGTGAGATCACCAACTTCAAAGGGGCTACCTTCGAGGAGTACCGGAAGACTGCTCCTGACTATGAGTACAGCGGGGAGGGAGATGATCGAAGGATCCTTCCCAAGAACACTCCGATAGACATGGAGAAGTCGTTGCCGGCCGAGGTAGCGCTCTTGATTCCGAGAGCAGTGGCCACGCAGAAGGAGGCTGAGGAAGCCGAGAGGGCCGCAATGGAGGCCATCCGCGGGGATTATAGGCTTCCGGATGTGGGTCAAGAGGACAGGGAGAAGGTCGACCCTTACACCGTGACGGACGAAGACTTGGCTGCGTCGGTAGACGCGTTGACTAGGAGGTTGAGCAACATGCCTGAGTGGTCGGGAAATATGATCGACCCTGTGAAGTCTGCTGAGCTGGTCGCGGCGAGATGGGGCGGAAAGGCGAGTTATGACAAGCCTGAGGCTCCTCTGACTGAGGCCGGGATGAAGAGTGCGTCATTGGAGGATCGTGCCTACGCACTATCGCAGCTGAATCAGATGGTGAACTTTCACAAGAAGCACCTCTGCTCTGGGCGAGGAGCGCCTCTGGTGAGTGCAGCCGCCCCTAGTGGACCCTTTGCTCCTGACCAGTTGGATGATAGCAGGAAGTTCAGGCCTAGTGGGGCGGCGAGCAAGATGACCTACAATCTTGTGATACTGGATGGGAAGGAGGATTATCTTGCCGATAGGCGAGAGATCAATCCAGAGTTAAGGGAAACGGGAGTTATCCCTGATGAGGCCGTCACTTGCCAGATTGTGGTTCCCTCGAAGACGAGGTTGGGCGAATACCTCCCGAACTACGAGGAGACCGTGGGCACTGTTGCAGGACGGGAGGCGGCGAAGGAGTTGATGAGACTGCTCTCGTGCGATTTCGACGGCTTGGTCATCAATTCAAAGAGAGTCTCGGAGTTATTCGAGGAACGTGTGCTGAAGGAGACCGGACGCGAGGCTGGAAACTGGGTGAAAAGTGACCAGGCCATCTGGTTCCTGAAGGAGATTTCGGGCATGGAGAACGCTGAGATGTCTTGGAAGTTCTTCATTCCGACGCTTAAAGCTTTCCCGATAGGGCAAGTGGAGGCGATGCTCATGGTCATGTACGACGGGGATGGCGTTCTCCTCAAAGAGAGCACCAGGTTGGTTGCCGTTAGGCACACGCGGATCGGACGCGACTTGAGTTACAGTGCCGTTAGGCACAGGTATACTCAGGAAGATGCACCTGGCGGATCTCTGATGTATGAGATGCATTGGAATGAACTCCCCATGGTGGGATACGTCATCATGAAGTTCTCGGACTTTCGGAAGGCGGTTCAGCTCCAAAGGGTGAGGCGAAATGGAAAGGCCATGATCGAGATATTGATCACGAGGCCCGATGTGTACGAGACCATTGGGGATGGTAGGCAGGATGAGGGCCTGATCCCACTTGTGGGAGCCATGGCGCCGGATGCTGAGGTATCGCCTTCGTGGTATGTCAGGGACAGGCTGCGGAACTACTCCGGTAGGTACGTGGTGGTAATGGTGGATCTTCGGGTGCACTGGTCCTTGGTTGGACCCGTGTTTTTGACGAGAAGGAAGACTCTTGCCGTTAGGAACGAGATCCACATGGGGGCTTGGAAGGCGGCGTATATGTACGATGATTACACGATAGTGTACCATCGGGCATGGGACTACGGTGACTTCACCCCCGTTAGGGGAGAGCACAAGCGATCACGGGAAGAGATCAGGCTGAATGTGACTGCCACGTTCTGCTTGAGGTGCGCGGAATTGATGCCGAATGGGATGCACTTGTGTCCCGGGTGCGCGCTCCCGGTCTTTTACCCGAACTTTATCCCCAACGCGGAGGAAAAGGACTTCGAAACGTGCCACATCGTGCCGGAGTGGGTGAGGACCATGGGGCAGTTCAAGCCCAGGAGGATTCCCTCCGAAGTGGTCGGAGTCATCAAGAGGAATTTGATTTCCTATTCGATGGCATCCGATCTAAGGATGACGGTGCAGAGCGGCATCAGACTTCCCCCTTATCTTGGTGAAGACAAGGGAGGTGTCGATGCGGCGTGGGATGAGCTGGCGAAGGTGCTATTCCAATTCTCCTATGTGTCCGGGATTTCGGCATCGGATGCGTTTGTGGAGAAGTGGGTGGCGAAGCACCTGATCAAGACCAACCAAGTCGATAGATTTGAGTCGGTCACGGAGTACTTCCGGGCCAACCCAAGACACGCTGCTCAGTGGGGTAGGCGTATGACGACTTCCGTTAGGAAGTTCGCTCGTCATGACACGTACTTGTCATTCTATATTCCGATGGCATACGTGATTGGTTCTGCGGCTGGTCATCTGACCCCATTGTACCCGACCCATCGAAAGGACGTGGACATCCTGGAGAGTCATGCGTTGATTTCGCAGCTCAGGAAGTACATGGTATCGGAGACGGGGTACGATGAGAAGAAGAGGTTGAAGGAGGCGATAGCCAAGGTGCAGAAGGCGATCAGCGCCGGACAGTCGGAGCCTCCCGCACCCTTCCGTGACCCGTTCGTCTACGTTAGTGACGAAAGGGTGAGGACGGTTCTTGACGGTCGTCAACCCGAACCTTTGAACGTGGACATCGAGGGACTCCAATCGGTGCATCATGCTGCGCCGGGTCCTGGTCCCAAGCAGGAGCCGGTCCCCAAGGGCGGAAAAGGGAAAAGGGAAGAAAGGGGAAAAGGGCGGTAAGGGCGGTAGTCCTTCCGGCCCACCACCGAAATCAGGTGATGTGCCAGGTAAAGGATCTGGTAAGGGCGGTAGCCCATCTGTCCCAAAGGCGAAGGACGATGCTGGACCTGCTCCGATGGAGGTTGATACAGCAGCAGCTCAGCCGAAGAAGTCTTGGGCCGAGATGGTGGTTGAAGGAGCCAGGCCGAGTGCCAAGGCTAAAATGACCCCGATTCCTAAGGCCGAGCCGAGAGGGAAGGCCGCTTCAGCTTCTGAGGCGAAGGGTGCCCCGGCTCCAAAAGCTGTGGCTAAGGAGACGAAGCAGGCCGAACCGAAGGTTGAGGTCAAGAAGGAGAAGACAGGAGGAGGTGACGCTCCCGGCGGTAGCCGCGGGTCGGCCGAAGGACAGAAGAGAGAAAGGAAATCCCGTTGGGATCCCGACGAGGCTGCGAAGGAGTCGACAAAGCGGGAGGCGTCCACGAGGCCTGGCGACGTCGACAGCAGGCCAGGTGCGGCAGCGAGAGAAGCTAGCGGGGATGATCTTCACTCCGCGCTTGGCAGGTCTTCGGCGGGGAGATCCGGCTGCAGTCTGCTGAGCGGGCTGCGGCGAGCCCGGTGGAGGGTCACTTCCTGGTGCTGCCTGAGAGTTCGGTGGTGGACGCTTTCTTGTCGATCTCCACCAACAGAGTGCTGAACAAGCAGGTCAGGGATTTCATCAGGAATGGTGAGGACGCGTCGGCACTGGAGGCTCTCAACCAGATCGTGACGAACTCTCGATCTGGGAGGAGGCGTAGGGAATCGGATGTTTCCCGTACTCCTTCTCGGAGGTCCGTTAGGACCGTGGACACCAGGGATTCCAGAGAGTCGAGGAGGCGCAGATACCGTCCGCGGCGCGAGGATGATCGCGACAGGAGGAGGGACGATGCTCGTGATCGTCGTGATGATGATTCACTCGATCGGGAGCGAGATCGAAGGCGAGATGATCGCAGGAGATCCGAAAGGGATCGTGATAGGGACCGTGCGCGGGGCGGACGTGACCGGAGGAGACGTGACGATAGCCGGTAGGCTGAGTCACGGGGATTGCGGCCGATAGGCTTGCGTCCATTCTCCAATGGTCGGCGCGGTGTGGAGGTGGTGATGTTCCTCCCGGACCGCTGAGGCGCGGAGGTCATGTCTCTCCCGTACCGCTGCTGAGCTGCTGGACGTGTTCATCCGGAAGCAGTGTGAGTGAGAGGGAAAGCAAACTGATGGGGGGTTACTCCTGGGTTTGCGGAATTCAAGCATTTTTTCAGGTACGCATGGTCAGAGGTATCTCTTGCCGTTAGGCGAGGGTACTATTGGACATACGTTATCTTTCTTTTTCATGGCTTCTGATAAGAATTAAACTTCTTGCATTGTTGATGCAAACAGTTGTGACCTAGTGTCGTCATGTGGACTTTTCCACAAGGTTGTTGGACAGCGTTACCCCGATTAATTCGGGGTGGTGGCGGGAATTTAATGCCCGGGATGTCGCGCAACTGCCTTTGTGGGTTTGCTCCACCGCTGACGGCGGTAGTGTCCAGCTGTTTGCGGACGCATGCGAGCAGTTAAATCCTATCAGTAAATGGCACGCTCCACCCGTCATATGACGGGCTCCTCGTGAGGGGGGTGTGATTAGCCATGATTCATATCATCATCAGGGACGTCGCGTTAGTGACCGACCTGTGGTGTTTTGGCTCAAGTTTTGGGTTCCGTCGCGCCTCGAATGGGCGTCGCCGAACCCCTGCGTCGACCGACGGCATCTCGGGGGAGAAAGAGACCTCGGGCCGCCGCCAGGTTGGTAGGGACCAGTCGTGCGGCCTGTTGTCGACCAAGGTTGCGGGTTAACCCTTTTCTTGTTTGGTTTGTTTCCTTTTGGTTGTTGTTCTCTGGTGTGTGGGAAACCCTGATCTTTGGGACCGGGGATTGGTTTGCTTTTGGGGAACCTTTCTTTTGTGGCTTGTTTACCCCAACTTACCCATTGCCTGGGCACAGGCTCGTGCCCGAATCACATAGATAGATAGATAGATAGATAGATAGATAGATAGATAGGTAGATAGACAGATAGGTAGGTAGATAGATAGATAGATAGATATAGACATAGACATAGACATAGACATAGAAATAGAAATAGACATACATAGATAGATAGATAGATAGATAAATAGATAGATAGATAGATAGATAGATAGATAGATAGATAGATAGATAGATAGATAGATAGATAGATATAGACATAGACATAGACATAGAAATAGAAATAGACATAGATAGATAGATAGATAGATAGATAAATAGATAGATAGATAGATAGAAGGCTAGATATACATACGCATGCTTCAAGGTTTAAGAAGGGTTGCAAGGGCTGATTGTTTTTTGCTAAAGGGCTCACATGGGCCCTTTTATGCATCAAGGTTTAGAACATCGCATATTGTTAATACTAATGCGGCGCCCATACATTTTTTGCCTGTTTCTAGTGGCGATTAATTGAGACACCGGGCTTACACGGGGCTTACACCGGGCTTACTTCTCTTGACTTGGAAGACTTTGAAAGTTGCGAAATACTGTGGCCAGGGGATGCATGCCGTTTCCCCATGTGTATTTACTGGGCTCACATACAGGTTCTACCAGGATGACGTTTTGCTGTTGGGAGGCTTTCGTGTCTCTCGTTGCCTCTCCCTGTGCAAGGAAGAGCCGTCGCCCTTGGCCGCTTTTTCAGAGGCGAGAGGAACCGTTTGGGTAAAAAACGGCATGGGAGCTTCTCAAACTAGTGGACGTCTTAGTTGGTATTTCAAGGCAAAAGGACACCAAAAGAATGTGAACCATCTTTCCAATTTAGGGGACCCCTTTTTTGGAGAAACACCCAAACCATACAATTAACCAAAGGCATTGAGCAGAATGGTGATGTAGAGGTTGTGTGCCCTGAGGGTCGATGGGACGACGGGGGAATCTGGCTGGCGTACAAATTACAGCCTTGTACAAAAGCGATATAATGTTGACCGTTCGCCACCACCCCCGGGTGGCGAAGGCTATGGCTATGGTAATTGTTTGATCCACTGGGCTAGGTGTTTTGGCTGGGATGCTTAAGAAAGTGGGTTTGTCTCGTGCAGGAACCTCGAAGTAGGAGCCCCACACCCACATGCACCTGTGCTTGCCGTGAAACAAGTAGCTATGACCTCTGACAAAATGACGGTTGAACTCGCGTAAGTCCCAGCAGGGTTGAACATGGACCAAGCGTGGCACATGGAGTCCATGGAGTTCCTGCTCTTCTTTTTGAGGTTGCTTCTCCTCTTGGTTCTATGGTTCCTGCTTCGGATGGGGAATGAACACCATTTTTGCCCTTTGCCGACATAATAATGGACACCGCAAGCAACAATTACTTTATGCCAGAATTCACTGAACGATTCGAAGTTGGACCAGGGTTGGGGGATTCAACCCGTTAAAGCCATGTGTTTTCTATGCCTTTCGTAGCATCTGTTTGGTCTCATAGCGGCTCGAATCGGGCGATCAACAAGTTTGGCCCCACCCTTGTCACAAGGAACATCGGACTTCTCTGGCCACCTAAACAAACAGGATTTACCTTTTAGTGTGGTTCCGTTTTTGGCACCCGCTGTTTGGGGTTGTTTCAGGGGAAACCCAGGAAACCATGTGTACCATTTCCGGTGCATTTCGAGTCAAACCCTTTGCCTGTGGGCCTTAAATGGTTATTTTGACCAAGAACCAAGGGTTCAAGCGGTTTGGGTTGTTTGGGGAAACTCAGAAAGTCATTGGACCTCCCTTTTGGGGATCTAAGGGAAACAGTTTGTTGAGGGAATATTGTGAAGCTGAGAGCTATGGGGTCTCTACCCAAAATAGGCCCTGGCTTGGGGCAGCTTTCAGGGAGGGTTCTGGAGATTCGGTTCCAGTACATTCCGGGGGCTGTTGGCGCTCCACCTTGGCTTATCTTGCTGTTGCTCAGTAAAAATGACCCAGCGGCGGTGGTGTTGCGAATGAACCGTTTTGGGGATTCCCTTAGCGACTCCAATATGGTTTAACCAAACCAACCACACCAACCAAAAGGGGAAACATGGGAAACCAAAGGTGAAGTCATTCCAACTCTCATTTTCCCTGCCTCTCTCGCACGGCGCCGCCTGGGACGCATCGACGGGACGCATCGACGGGACGCATCGGGACGCCACCGACTCGCTTCGGTAGGCGGAGGGCGAGCGAATGGAGCAGCTGGAGGCGGAGCTGCGGCGCTTGCGACGGGAGAACGGCACGCTGAAGAGCAGCTTGTTCAGCTCCCAGGAGTCGTGTTGTGGTTTTGTCGTTTTCCGGCTGTCCGACGGTTTTGGGTGAGTTTTGGTTGGAAAATAGAAATATGGGTACGAGATGTGGTTCTTTTATCCAGAACAAGCTCCCTTAGAAAAGCAGAACAGGGATCTAAACAAGACACGCCCTTAAAAGGCGGCACTTTAGGCACCAGGGTCCAAAATAAGGCAATTTGTTCGGACCCTCCAAATGGCAACGATTGTTACATGATTGTTGTTTAAATAGCCCACATACAGAATGCTCGAATGCCCTCTGTTAAAATGCAACCGCTTACTTCAGGGCTTAGCGCTTTTCTTTGGGTGTCAACCCGAACATCTAATATCTAATGTTGTTTCGTTTTCTGACCCATTTCTCTCGCATGTTTTGGAAAACCAGGGTTAGGTGTTTGATCGAAATGGAGCCCGCCAAATCCGGGGGCCGCCAAATCCCTGCGCTCCGACTCCAGAGCCGGCTGCAGGAGGAGGCTCAATCGAAGTCCAGCGAAGCGGCAGAGCTACTGCGGGAGGTGGGACAGCGGTTTTTGCTTTCACGGGGAGAAGCGCCGCCTTCGGTACCATCTGTTTTTTTTTTCTTAAAAAATGTGCTATTACTCTAGTACTTGTGCCAGGGATTTCAGAGCAACCCCCGCATGTGGCATGATGGGAATACATGGGTATGACACCTAAAGGAGAACACTGGCAAAAGATCGCACAATCTCGCCCTAATCGCCAGAGTTTCACTGACCTTGACACCTTACAATGCATACCTGAACATTGGTCTTTCGCGGCATACCTTGTTCAAAGCTCACCATTCAAAGTTCAATCTGTTGCTTGTTATGTTGGAATGTGTAGCTGACCTTTGAACCGTTCAGCTTGCGTTCGTATATGATATACAGAGTTTGCATTGTCCAGAGCTGACCCTCAAACCTTTCGATTCCTGGCTGGTCGTAGGTGTCCACGGTAGATCATGGTAGTTTTCTTTTAGATCCCACCGGCAAGGTTTCCACCGTTTCTGACATATATATATATATACATACATACATATATATATATATACAGATGAATATACATATGTTTGCGCATACATCGGTACATGTGTATGTATGCCTCTGATGTATTAGACCATGTACATCTATTCCCGCATCCCCACAGTCGCAAAACTCTCGCGCAATCGTTTTGGATCCAACCGCAGAACAGCCACCTGAAGTCGGAGCTGGACACCATCCAATTCACCCACCGCGATGAGCTGCAGGTGGAGCGGAAGCAGATCCAGGCCACCAGACGCGAGGAGGGAGGGCTTAAAAATCATATGGGGGGAGGGGGGGGGGGGGTTGGAGGGTGCTTGTTTTACTTTGGTTGAAAGGGAAACCACCAGAAAAAGCCGTGATTGTGTTTTGGACTGCGGGATTCACCATGCAATCTATTTGCTTTTGGAGGAGGTTGTTCCTGTGAAATCAGGTGGCAAGAAACGGACTCTTTTTTCAGGGGGAGCGCTGGTTCACTTTGAAATAGACAAACCAAGCGGACAGCACGCACATCAAAATGAAGCTCCACAAACACAGCAGCTTTGCAGAAAAGAACTTCCACAACTTCCATTTGCTTAGGAATATCTCAAATGTCCCATTGTTGGTTTTAAAGCGAATCTCTGACTACTGGACATAATTTACCAGGCTGACGCCTGACTGCTGCTGACCCTCATCCCGTTTTCTCTTGACGGTGCTGAGGCGTCTCCGCGGTCAAGAAAAGAAAGCCCCCCAAGGTCTTGGCTTGCTTGCGGTGGTGCTGGTGATGCTGGTGATGCCGAACATGTAAGTCATGGTGGGGTAAGGGGGCGCGGTCCAAGGGCTAGAGTCTTTATGATGCGCTTTCGAATGGCAGTACTTTTGGGATTTCTTGACCACTGCAAGCGCTTGCGCGGTCAAGAAAAGCAGTGGTCCTTGAACCCTCCCAAACCCAAATCCCTGGAGCCAGCCCAGGGACCAAGCCCTGGAAGTAGGGTTAGACAGAAAAAGAAGGTCTTTCCCCGATGGCGCATAGTTCATAGTTGCAAGCCACCGCGCCCCCTTCCTGGGTGTGAGTGGGCTAAGAGCAGGAGGGGTCGGCGGATCGGATTTTGTGGTTGGCTTGAAGGGAAACTAAGAGGTAAACCACTCGGGTCTCGCGTGTTGTCGAGGAGCTCCAGGAGCGCGAGGCCCAGCAGCGCCAAGAGATGCAGAGCCTCCAGGCGCGCCTGGCGGAGGTGGAAGGCGCGGGTGCAGCGGGGCTGGGAAGAGGAGATGCGGGGATGGAGCGAGGGGGCTGGGAGAGTTGGGGAGGGGGGGGGGGGGGGGGGGTAGAAACCCACCATTTTGGGGTTGCTCCAAATAAACCACAGGAAATTTCCACCCATGTTGGCTCGTTTTCCGCCAAGGCGACTTGGCGCGGTGGCAGTCCGCGGCACAGGAGGCCAAGACCGCGGCGAGCTCGGAGAAGGCGGGGCAAGCGGCTGCGGGGCAGGGATGGCGGGGCTGGAGGTTGGACGTTCTGGGGTGATGTCTTCATGTTCCTGGATTGAAATTTAGTTGCGGAAATGCAGATATGATACGTGCGCAATATGCATAGATACATCTCTCAATGTCTCTCTCTCTGTCTCTGTCTACAACTGTATACATATACATTTACACATATACGTTTACATATACCTTTGCATATACACAGAATACCAAGAAACATATACCCATAACACATATGTGCATCTATGTGTGCATATATATATATATATAGAAATATTCATGTTTATACCTTGTTACTCATAGTTTTGTGTTCCCAGCCCGCGTTCGAAGACGAGGAGCGCTTCGAAGAGATCGAGAAAAGGCGGCGGCACCTGGAACAGCAAGCCGGAGACCTGCGGAAGGCTGCTTCGTCGCTGGTTTCCGTGGCTGGGAAGGGGAAGTTAAAAGGAGCTTGGAGCAAGAGGTCTTCGTGGTTAGTTGGCTGGATCTTGGGACTTTAACTTTTTGGTTGAAGCGCTGGAGTTTCCGTTGGACGACAAACAACTGGAACTTTTGCAGAGGGGTAAACAGCAAGCAAGAGGTTAAACCATGGGTTGACAGGGGGATGGGGCTGGTGAAGCAACAGGTGGTTATACCATGACGGAAGTACACGGGGTAGACCATGGTTACAATATGTAAGCCGTGTATAAGCCCAATACAAGGAGAAACGGTTAGACATTTGTGGTACATGGGGGGAAAGGAGGTTGTTTGAAGAGTTGTTATCTGAGCAATACCCTATGTTTCCAAGAATGAAGCTGACAAGAAGGTTTTGGAAAACTACGGTCCTCTCGAAAATGCCTGTCTCTCTACTTTGATGAGTGTTTGAAAGAGATGCTAAAACAGGGGGTTGGCCCAACCCTGGGGGTGGAGGGACCTTGTGACCTAATTGTGCCAGGGGTCCACGAGATGGTTTGCGAAGGTTTGAACAGACTCTCTCAAGAGTGAGATTTCTAAAGCCAGTTTTGGAGTTTGGGATTGAAAGCTCACCCGGGGGCCAGGCTGTTCCTGGTTGGCGTTCTCATGGCTATACCATGATTGAAGCCACGTTGGTTGAAGGCAAGGAACAAGCCGCGAGCTCGGACTTTGAGAATTCCCGAAAGCAGGGACATCGTGGCTGTGCTGAGATTCGCGATCCTTTCTGGACGGTGTTTGGATGAGCAGTCAAAGGACTGTTTGTTTGGGGGGGGGCTTCTGTATTTGAACACACCCTGGACGTTTTGGCGGAAAACTGCCAGATCCATTGCAAAACACACTTGAACAGAAGCCATTTTGAAATCATCCCCACTCTGCCCCATGTAAGCCCAATATTTCGGCCCCTCCAAAGGGAAGCCTAAACCGAATGGATGTCTCAACTGTTATGTTGAATGTGGTTAGGTTCACGTGGCCACCCGAAAAGAATTGCGGAAGGAGCGCCAGGACACGGACTTTGTGCTGAAGGACCGTGCGTGTCGCTGTTGCGCCTTCGGGCATGTACCCCAGCCAGGCAAAGAGATTCCTTTTCAAATCAGTCTTGCAACGCGTCCTTTGTTTCTTCATGCTGAGAATCTTCAGGGCAGGTGCTTTGCAATGTCTACCTGTTGGGAGAGGCATTTCCTCAAATCACCCCAACCAAAAGACTCCAAGGAAATTGGCGGCTTCGTTTTGTTGTCCCTTTAAAGCCAAGGGCATCGCTGGAAGAACCTGTCGTGGCATTTGCCACACTTTCCCTTCCTTAGGCCCGCAAGCATGTTCTTGCAGCCGAATCACCAAGAACGTCTCTGTTTACAGCACGGTTAAGACGTGTTTGGGGGCAATATGAGCCCAGACCGAAACCAGTTGTGTTGCCAGAGTTCTCAATATATAGAGAAGCCCTAGAATGGTTGCCTACCATTTGGCAGAATCCAATCCGAGTTCCTATACTCACTCTTTGCGTTAGCTTTTCGGGAAATGACGAAGGTTCCCCACTATCTCGAAGCAAGTCGGACTCTTTGCAGGGGTCCAGTTCGGCCCAGCCAGCTTTGCAGGGGTCCAGTGGCTGTGTTATAACGTGTATGTTTCCTTTTTACGGTTTCCCTTAAGTAGGTGGTATTTTCCTGGTCTCCCTCAGCAACATCCAAAAAGAGTCCACAACTTGGACTCAAATCTGTTGTTGTTGCTCTCCACAGGGGGTGCAAACTGTTTGCATCATATCTCCCTGACTTGGTCCCTATGTCTGGTAATTTAGCATAACAATTATAGGACCAACCTTGTGGGGCTCGTGCCCACTCTATGACATGAATCAGTCCCGCTCTCAGCTTGATGTGTCAACAGGAATTCTATGACGGCCTTCTTTTAGAATCCCAAGACACAACAAACAACTGCAGCTTATCTTCAACGCAAAGGCTAAACAACTTGCTGGGAAATGCCAGCAAGACACCGAGTCGCTGCGCGCCTCTCAAACATCAACCCCTGAAGGGTGGCACATTTCTGTGGCTTCCCTTTAGGCAGCAAACGTTTGTTGTGCTAAGGTCTCCGGAGCAGCCCTCAGTTCAACTCAGAAAATCGGGATGCCGGAGGAGAGCCAAAGCAGCTGGCGGGCGGAGCGCGAGAAGTCGGCGCCCCGGGGCGCCGAAGAGATGAACTTTCCGCATCTCGCAGCAGTGCTCCGCGTTTCTTGTTTGGCCATGGGTTGCCTAACCTATGGCGATCCCATTTTTGGGTGGATGAACATCCATTTGCCACCTAGTTTGATGTTCACCAGGGGTTTCCTGGGTTTTGACCCACAGCCGTTTCTGTCTTTGAGGGGCGAGGGGGGGGAGTCAACGACAAAAGCTTGTATTTTTGCTTGCAAATAGAGGGGCCAGGTCGCCAAAAGGGGGTCCCTTGATTTCAGCTTTCATCAGTTCCCTGGTTCGCCGGTGTCCAACATCATGTGGGTGTGGCTCAAAATTAAACAGCAGGGGGTGGTTTTGGTCCATGTTTCCACTTACCAGGGTTCCATTTTGGTACCGGTTTTTTTAGCCACAGCCATGTATTGTCCATGCAGGGAGCGGAGGTGGTGTTGAAAGGGCCCTTGACATGTTGCTGGTTGCCAATTTGTCCCAAGAGCGGGTCCAGAACTGCTCTCGTGGTCTCGTCTGAAGGCCCAGCCTTGGATGCTAAGAGGCCTTATGACACCATAGTTTTTTGGTTGCGGAACGGTGGTCATCAAATTCCCAATGGGTCTTAGACAACCAGGGTAAGGATTCCTCTACACGGAGCCATGGCCCCGCAGGAGTTGAACCATGGCATGGGAGTGTTGCTTCCCCGGTTGACGTATTCCTTCTGTGGTTCCATTGGCAGGTGATATGTCTGGCTTTGGTTCTCACGCGGGGCTATGAGTAAACTCGTAGAGGCCAAGAGGAAATTCTACAGAAGATGCACAGACACCCACCAAGCAATCAAGGATTTTGCTGAAGTTCGCAACAAACATCAAGCTTGATATGTCTTGCCAACGGAACACCAAAGCCCATGCTGACTCGCGGTGGGTGCTCTGTGTCGACCGCGGATAAAGCCTTGAGGATTAGTCTGGGTGTGTTTCCCCCGAAAGCGATCCGGAGTCCCTCTACACTAGGACAGTCGGACACCCCCCCTATTTAATCCAGAGGTTGATTAATCAACTGGGTGATCAAATCTGGGGTCTCCTCCAAAGCTCATTTTCAAAGTTTCATGCTTGGCGAATATGAATCAGAACATCTAATTTTCTGTGTCCACCACACATGAAACAACACTCATTATTCTTTGCAGTGAACCCCATTGGCCCAGAAACCTCCGAGCTGGCAGGCTGGTGCAGGACATGAAGCTCAAAGATCGGGAGCTCGGAAACTTGAAGCAGGCGGGAATCGACGTTTTGCGCGGGGACTTGGCTCGTGTTGTTCACGTGAGCCAACGACAAGAAGGTGGGTTTTGAGGCTTTGCCGCCCAAGTTGATTGAAATAATTGCGAAGATGCGTGACATTTCCTGGTGTTCAAAGAAAATGGTTTGACTGGAATCTAGATTGCGTTTCGGTGTCACCTGACCTGAAGCAACTCGACGCATTTTTTCTCTGGTCCATAGGCCCCAGGTTGGCTGTCAGACCGAGTTGCTTTTCAGCTCCGACTGGCTCACAACTGGTGCAGCCAATGAGCCCCACATGAGCTGTGCCTCTGAGTTGCCATGCAAAAGATGGGGCCCCCAAGGCAGGTCCTTGGAGTCACCCCTCAATTGAGCCATCAAAACCCAGGAAGGTGGGGGATCCGCAGGTGTGGCAAGAAGCCGCGCCTGAATTCTTGACGACATGGTTCTGGGTAGACCATAATTAACACCATTTTGATTGCACATTTAGGGTCGCCCAACAGAAGGCTTCCCTTTCTTTCCCATGGCCCACTGGTTTGGGAGGCTTCTGGTGATTCACTGGGGGTTCAGGTCCTGGACAACGTCACGGCCGCCCACGTGCCCAAAGAAGAGCTGCAGAAGCCCGGGAATCGCTTGAGAGGGATGGCGGTGCTCCTGTTTTGGAAGGGAGGTCCATTTAAAATCCACCAAGAGAATATCTAGGTCCCCCAGTAGTGCCCTTTTACCCCTTTTTTGGGGGGAGGGTTCCCCTACTAAAATGGACTACAGAAAAAAAGGGTACCCTTATTCTAACCTCTCTACTCTGGAGGATCTAGACGTGCCAATTCCCCTTTTGTCCTCAGGAGCCGCGGGGTTCTGGGTCCCCAACAGCGACAGCCAATGGATGGGTGTTCTTTCCCCTTTCCCTTTAAAGCCACCCTCAAACCATCGAAAAGGGGTGGGCCCGCAATTTGGTTGGGCCTTTGGACCTTAACTTTTTGGGAGACTGTGGATTTCCATTGGACCTACCAAGAGTTAAACTTGTTGCAGATACTTGGGCTGATTTTATGTTTTTCGCCTTGTTGGTTGCTGAATTCAAAGGGAAACCAAGAGAACCACCCCATGTTGAAGAGCCCGTTCTTGTGTGTTTATCCTCGATTGAGGATACCCCTTCTTGCTTGATGTTCATGAACAAACAACACAAAAGCGCGTTCGGGAGCGCCCCCCTATTCTGAAATAATCCCAGTTGGCAACACTCGGCTTGGTACAGCCGAGAGGGCAGCTGTCCCAGCCTGGCCAGTTGGGTGTTACTGGCTATGTTACTTTGATGACTCGAGTTTGTGAAAACCTGGCGTATGACTAGTTGGATGTTGGATTTTTCTATTGCTGTGGCCATGTCGCTTTCTGAAACTCACCAAAACGGACCCTTCCAGCTTGATGACCATGTCCATTTCTTAAATGGGTCGGTTTTGAGGCAGATGCAAAGAAGCAAGGAGCACCACGTTGGGGGTCCTGAATGGGAAGCCAACTGACCGCACAATGATACCGCCATTCAATGGCGTTCGGTGAGCTGGATTGATCAAGGACGTGTTTGGCAAGATTTGTGTTTTCGTGGAATCGAAACACAAGAGAAGGAGTTCGCCCTCGTGGTCACAAGCCAGCTGGCGAGAAAGTACTCGTAGATGTACTGTTCCCCGTGTTTGCCGGCCGTGTTTGCATTGCTGTGCGGGTATCATCCTTACTCAGGGGATATTTTGACCCCCACCCCCCACTCTGCTTCTCAGACTCTTCTCCAGAGAATCTCTTGCAGGAATACAAAGCTTTCCTGCGGGGTGCTGCGGCCTTGAATTTCTCTTAACCTTACACCATGAGCTTACAAGTAGCCAGTAGCTTGAGGTCAATCGTAGGTCCCCACCCTGAGCGCCTCATCGCTGCACATGGTGGCCTCGGTGGTCCAAAGAAGTTGGCCCGTTTAGCCGTTCGGCCTCATTTGTCAGGGTCTCACATCAGTTTACTCCCTCAAACTCCACGTGCGCCATAAAGGAGCTTATACCCCACCCCCCAAAACCTTCCCAACCGGAGCTCCTTGTAGAGCGCGAAAGCGACCCCCCAACAACGGGTCCGATCCCTGCAGATTCCGGGATCGTTCATTTGCGGGTTTGAGACCAGTGGGACACTCGGTGAGCGGTTTGCTTCCAGGTGGAAGAGCCGCTGTGATGAGCTGCAGCAACAAGTGGACCAGGCAGGAAGTTCACCAAGGGTATGGGGAGATGGTGAATGGTAGAACGTGTTTTGATACCTTGTTTTGGGGTCCTTGGAGAGGTTTGCTTTTTGTGTGTTTGTGTGTATATATGTGGTGTGTTCTCTTTTGGGGCGGATGGGAGGTTGGGGGTCAACGGCAAAACACTTGAATGGTTCCATTGGTGGGGGGGGTGTTTCCCAAAACACTATGTGTCAGAACTGGGCTAAGAAAGCAGCTACCAGGAATCAAGTGGCGTGAACAGATGGGGCCATGTTTTGGGATGCCGATGAAGCTGCACACAGCATAGCCAGCCAGCACCAATCTGGGCAAATCGCGACCACCTTCCGGGCGGTTGCCCTTTCCTGGGGGTCCGTCATATTGGTGAAACATGATTCAGATGGTTCAAACCAATTTGAGTTGGGCTCGGAAAGTCTGACCCGAAATAAACCTAGATCTCAGGCTGCCGCTAAAACCGTGCCAAGTTGGCGCCAGCAATTTGCTCGCACAGAACGATGCGTTTGCAGATGCCCCAGAAACCTGCAGATGCCCCAGAAACCCGCCGGTGGGATTCCGACATGCAGAAAAGGGGTTCCGGCAACGGGAGCCAAAGTCAAAGACGTTCCACACGGAGGGTTGTCCCAATGAAGCAACCATGGGATGTGTTTGAAGTTGAAGACAACCACAAAAAAACCTCGCATTTGAAGCAGAATCAAATGGGAGCTACACATGTGCATTTGTTGTCAGCTCTTTCTTTGAGCACACCCTTTAGGGTTCGCTTTTGTCGGAAGGAAGGGACACCAATGACCATGGGAGGAAGCCGCTGATTTCGGGGTTTTCAGACAAATCCATGCCCAATTCGGCGAGGCCAACCGCGCCCGGAGAGAGATGCAGTCGGCCGCTGCCTCGGCCCCCCGATGCTTCGAGTCCCAAATTTGGGACTGGATCGAAAGGCCGGTTCTCCGATTTTGAGGGCTGAATGGGGCTGATGTCACCTTTTGGGTGCCGTGAGTTCTTTCCTGATCTCGATGATCCCAAGACATGGTTATTGTTAGGAAACATTTTACATTTTTGCTTATTGTGGTTTAGTGGGGAATCCCCACTTAAATGCTAAGATTTGTTTTTGTTGCTCCCCTTCCAACGTCAACCAAGAAAAAGGGACTCAGAGTCTGACCAGATCTTGCTTTCCGGTGTCCTTTGTTTACCTCTTGGTCTTGAAAGCATGTCTTCCCTGGCAACCTGCTATAGTGGCTTGCCCGGAGGCACTGGGTAGTCAAGGTACCAACGAGCAAACTTTATTTGCAGGTCTTTTTGGGCAGGTGAAATTGTAGCAGGTAAGCAGTTGGATTGTTCAGCTTTGGTTTCCAAATTGTGGGACGCACTTGCTTTCTAGAATGCTAACTGCAAGAAACAGCTGAACGGTGTCTCGATTGAAGGACAGGTAAAACAGAACGGGCGAGGCTCTATGATGATGAAAGGATTTGTTATGAGGTAGCAAGCCACTAACAGGCACCCAGGTGGATTTCCTGTTTTCAAGCGGTGTCCCAATGGTTGTGGAGCCTACGAGCACCATCGAGCACCATCACGATCGCTCGGGTGAGACGTGCGGCATTTGGTTACCACATAGGACCTGACCGGAGATGCGAGCTGGAGGTCGGTGCTGTCGCAGCAACGGTTTGCAGCTGGTGCAGACGCCATGTTAACATGAATCCGGGACCAGTGGTGGTTCCTTGGCCTGAGGGCCCGGTGGATAGCCCAGCTGACGTTGCGCCTCTTATGCTGTAGCATCTGAAGCAGCCCCGCCTGCAGATGGCCAGATTCTGATCCAGAACCTATGCCTGTTGTGCATGGGCGCGATCGGTCCAGAGGCGGAATAGGGAGTGAGCATCGGCCAGGATGCCAGCCGTAGGGTGCAGTTTTGGCAGCTCTTTGGCATGGGGTGTGTGTGAATAGACTTAGTTATGTGCAAAATGTAGTTAGGTAAACACACTTGGCCTTGTGCTTCATGCAGCTGCATTGCAGACCAGCAGATGATTTCCTTGTGTGCCAAAGCTTTGCAGATCGTGTTTACTTCGTAACCACTATGCCCGTGGAAGTGAATTGCGCTTGCATTGGATAGGGCTTGCAGATGTGATTTTGCACAGCATGTGGAACTGGTGGAACTTGGACTTGCTTGAGTTGGCATTTGCTTTAGATGTGAGATATCCCTTGGAGCCTGCGGATGCATTGCATGTAGAGCTCAATCTGAGCATCGGATATGGGGTTGATTTCCCGGTTTGATTTGATTTCCCCTTTTTGGGGTTGATTTCCCCTTTTCTCAGCTTAGATCATGACACCTGCACTTGGCTTAGCTGTTGCAACAAGTTTGTAGGGAAATGGCTTGCAGCAAGCAGGCTGGGGGCGGATGGCAGCTCGTAGGCAATTGATTAAGCTTTTTCCTCCCTCAGATTGCTGAATCGCGATTTGGAGAACGCTTGCGATTGCTGACTTTGAGCAGCGTTTCGTCCAAGCTTGTTGGTACAAACAGTGGCTTTGGCCTGTAAGTAATTACAGGCGGATCCGCACAAAGCCCTGAGTTGTCTTGAACACATTCTGGGCGTCATCCATGTCTTTCCGTTGGGCATGTTGCCAATGTGGGAAGGACAGGCCGTTCCAAATCCCAGTTCTGCTTGGTAGGTTTCCTCCAAAAGCTAGAAACAGGGAATCTCCAGAAAGCTCCTCGATGACGGTTTCAACGAGAAGCTAAGGTAACCCATTTGAGGGTCATCAGCCATGATTATTCAATATGTTTGGAAGGTAAGCCTTATTTTAAACAGGCGTTTCCTCCTTAGACTCTCTGGAAAGACCTGTTCTCCTCTTGTTTTGCCCTAAGCTACGTCGTAGCTGTGCTTTACTCGCTGAGGCTGTGGGGCATATGACCCATGCGGCCAGGAACTCAGTTCGGAGCACCGCAACCTCACCTCGTTGGGGGGGGGGGGGGGTTCAAAAGCGTTGTTGAGATGTCTCGCTTTGATTTGGTGAGTTGTTACAGATTATCCGGACATATGTTTGCAGATCACTTTGCAAAAGGCGCGAAAGACAACCTGGGCGCCCGACCAACGGCTTGTCGAACAAAGCCAAACACGGCAAACATGGCCTGCAGCGGCGGGAAGACTGGGCGTGAGCTCTTGATCAGTTGTTTTGACGAGAGTGTGGAAGCCCTCAACAACTGGATACTGACAATCAACCATAGGAACCTTGATTGCGGCTGCTGATGTTTTTCCAGCTATGTTTTGTTTTGAAAGTAATTCCAGCTATTGTTTGTTTTGAAAGTAAAGTTGCAGC
Source organism: Effrenium voratum (assembly GCA_963377175.1). Lineage (NCBI taxonomy): Eukaryota > Dinophyceae > Suessiales > Symbiodiniaceae > Effrenium > Effrenium voratum. The sequence continues at coordinate 5,851 of CAUJNA010000702.1, read as the reverse complement.
CACTTGCCCAGCTAGATCAATCCTCAGCGATGCCATCGAACCGAGGCTCGGTCTCCTGTCGGTGTCCTTCCCATACTTAGACGATTAAACAGGGGCCTCAAGGTGGCTCTAAGACCAGCAACCCACCCCGAAAGGAAATGGGGCAGGAAAAGCCCTTTACACCGATGCTGCACAGTGGTGCGGAGGGAGTTGTCTAGTAATGTTGACCCCAGACAAAATCAACCCCAGTTTATTAGTAGGGGAGTGTCCCTGGGTTTAGTGGGGAATCATCACTTTTGGAGGGGCCCCCACCCCCCTTATTAATAAACTGGGGCTGATTAATATGGGGTCAACATTAGCTTGGGCAGCCACTTTGTCATTTCTTGGGGCCCCGATTTCCACATAGGAACCCCAGCCATGCCTCAGGCCTGCGCACGCGGAGGAGACTTGCACGACCTGCAGTTGCGCCCGGGTGCCCGCATGAATCAGAAAAAACACATGCAACCCACGAAAGGGGTGCAAGGAGGCGATTCGTGTAAACTTACTTGTTTTTGTGGGCTTCCAAGTGAATCTGCAGGGTACGTGGCAGTCAGGGGCACCTGTTTCGTCCAATGGCAAGGCAACACAAACTTACGCCTCATGACCCTTTTGACACACCAGCTGGCCTGTGGCAACAGTCGGAGGTCAGGCCTTCGGCACTTCTTGTGCGTTCGATAATTGACCGTTGTATCAAAGGTTTGGCTACAGGAAAGTCTACAGGAAATGACCCCAAAACAACCTAAATAAGCTGTTTTCCTGTAGAATTTCCTGTCACCCAACCCTTTGATTGTATCCACGGAGCGACTGCCCTGTCTGAGGGTGCTTTTCCTTTGCCTGTACGGGTCTCGATGGGTCTCAATCAACGGGCCACTACCGGTATGCCTTGTGTACCCCCTTGAAAGGTCAGCACGCCAAAGAACAGCTAATCAGACCACGTGTCTCCTCCAAGAACTTGCCAGGCGTGTCCTATCATGCAAACCCTAAAGTGAAAGGTTTGTGGTAAAAGCAACAACCATTACGCTGACGGCATCTAAGATTTTGTTTGGTTGGCTTGGGACTTGCATAGGGGCAGAGTATCCGATCGTTGATACCTGCGTCCAGTCGAGCGCGTGCGATCAACCAATCGTGACTGGTCACATCTACGTACAGATTGTGTTCCTTTACGGAACAGAGTAAGTAGAGAGCCTGTTTGGTTCAGTGTTGAGCGCGTTACCGTCGGGCAGCTGTTATTGCGGTATATACTTTCTTGATGTCTTTTTGGGATTGAGCTGGGCAGTCTTTGACCAAGGGATTTCTAGACGAATGGATTCCCACGAACTCCAACATCGTGAACAAGCTGTATTGTTCCATTGTTTGTTCAATATGTTTTTACTGGAGCTGCCATCTCAACCTCAAATATATTTGAAGTTCCAGCTTGGCTTCTGTCGTGTTGTTTTTTTTCGAAGGTCAGCTTGACACACTGATCTACGCAGGTTGTCCCTGGATTGTTTGATTGAAGTCATTCCTTTCCCGGACGTTTCCGCCCGAGGCAACCAATACCTCTCGCCTGGGCCTCGAGCGGCGGGGCCAGGGCCGCTATTTGACGCTCAGCAGACAAATTCCATAGCCACTTGAACGAGCCCAGTTGGACAAGCTAGGGGCGGTATTGCAACCTTGGTAGAACCCAAAGTCAAAGGGCTCTGGAAGCCGCTGCTTTTCAAAGATGTGATGCCGTGATGCCCGCTTCAGAATTGAGGTAAGTGACATCATGTGGCTGGCTTCTTCTCATCTGTTCATTCCCCTAGCTGAAAGCGCAGGAGTTCTCACTCCGAAATGTAGCAACTTGTCGCAATGGTTCATCTTTTCTTTCTTTCCGGTTGGTGGGCTCCCCTCTGGAAATGGTAAACCCCAACTTCGACCAAGGTCGCTGGCTGCAACTGGGTCTAACGTGCACTTTGGAAGAACCAACATCTTCAGGCTCAGGGGCCAGTGATAGTCAAGTTGTACACGGAAGATTGATGTTCATCCGTTTAAGTACTGTCGCTTGGAGTTTCTGAGGTAGACATTGTTGGTACTGCAGCCTATAGTGAATTTGACAGGAGGACATGTGGGCAAAGACGAGGGCAACTTGTCCATATCTGGCTTCCGGACATGTCACGTTTGACAAGCAATTAGTATTGTCCAGGGTTCTCATCACATGGTTTGAGAGCCAAGCCTGTGCCGAACATTTTTGGAAGTCTTGCTGTGAACGAGGACTGGGTCCGGCATTTTAGAATTGTTCAATGTCAGGCCCAGCTTGCTGATAAACTCTCGTCCAGCGATCAGTCGTTCCGACTCCAACCCAGCTTGACCGGAAAATATGAAGTACGTGTCTAAAACTACAGGGACTTGAAATTGCTGGAGGAGTTTCAGTTGGTTGGCTGGCCACTTTGCTGATGCCTTAGATTGCAACACAAATTTCAGGATGTTCAGGCAGATGTTGGTAACCTTTCTTAGGTTGTTCTAACGACAAACCAAAGGGAAAGCCATGATTTTGAGGTGTTCCCTATGCAAAGACAACCAAGTCTGGACCTCTGAGTGCATTTGTTTTCAAGGGAATCATAGCTCCTTTAAAGACTTCACCACGTGCGTTGTTCGCACATCCGTACTGATCATGCTTTAAGGTTGGCAAATGCTTGTTTGAATGGGTTGCTCAAACTGGACACTGACACAGACACACAGACACACACACACACAGACACACAGAGAGACACAGACACACACAGACACAAACAGACACACACACACACACAACCACCCACCTACCCACCCAACCATTCACGCACGCACGCACGCACGCACGCACGCACAGATACACACATAGATACACACAAATGAAGAAAATGCATGGCTTTCTGGGATGTTGACCCTTCCTATTTTGCCCTGCAGCCCAAGGAAAGTGCCCTCCCTCCAATCATGAAAGCTGAGGGTTTTTTGAAGACCATGCAACAGGCTTGTCAGGATGTGCAGGTGGATATTGTCCTTTTCAGTTGGCACCTTTTTGGGTTGCTGTAGGGCAAATCAAATGGAAAGCCACCACTCCTGTTTGTTGGCGGGGGGGGGTCTCCCGTGCAACGACTGTGTGGCAACCGTGGGTTACAAGCCTTTTTCTCGCATTCGCCCCCACTGGACACACTCACACCCACACACATGAACAACATGCACGGTCATCGTGGGGTGTTGATCCTTTCTCTTTTTCCCGCCTGAAGGAAAGTGCCGTGCCTCCAATCATAGCCCCACTTGGCTGAGGCAGGAGTACGAGAAGCAGGTGGCGGAGATCAAGAAGATGGACCTCGAGAAGCGGGATCTGAAGGCGAGTCATTGAAAAAAATCAAATTCGAGCCTCTCGTGTACTCGGTGATTCCTACTTTTTCCAGGAGGGGGCGGGTGAATGATGAACCTGGTCAACCTCTCACCTCCCCAAACTAATGTAGGTGTTTTGTAGTTTGTTTGTTTGATTTGTTTTGCGTTGTTTTGTGTTTCTTGTTTGCCTTGCCGGGGGTGTGGGTGGCGTAAAACCCAGGGAAGCACACACACACACAGCTAAACTTGGGGGATGGGATAGAATCCTGTAGAGTCAGGAGTCAAACTGGTAGAATGGGGGGACGACACCCGACAAATCACAGGGTAAGACCCTGAAACCAAAGGATGACCCAGGTTAAGCTGATTTGGAGCTTAAGTTGGCAATCCTGGAGCTGGTCGTTAGTGAACTGCTTGTCAGACTGCAAGCGACTTACTAATAGGGTTGGTCAAGTCGCTTTTAGCTGGTTGCCGGCAAATTGACTGTCAATAGCTAAGATCATGTGTGAGTTTATGTTACTGTTACTCATCATGTTTGAGGTCCTTAGAAGGTTCTCATGTTGCCTCACATGGATTTGTCAGTTTGGCTTCACTTGAAGACAAGACGGCAAAGGGTGCACTCAAAAAAGGGCACAGCCAGGTGAACATACGAGTTCTGTGCAGCAGTTGGGTGACTGCTAAACCCGAGACACTAGCAGTCTGATTGTGAAATGGGAACACAAAAATATCACACGGTCTTGAAGGGCCGCGCTTTTAGGAGTCACCCAATTTCTCAGGTCACCCTCATTTGGATTGCAACCCCTGCTTCTTGAGGGTACATGGGAAACCACACCTGAACCACCAAACCACCAATCTAAACCACCAATTGGAGGGAATCTGCACTTTCCGGCTTCTAGTTTGGAGTTGAACAGTCCATCTTCCTGTGGTTGTGGCATGTCGCAGTTCAGACATGTCCCCAACAGGCGGACGCAACGAAATTCAATCTGAGGTTTTCCGTTTGCTTAACGGGGAGTCTACGAAAAGCATTCTACATTTGCTTACGCACAAGGCAAACCCTTGATGTCGCTTCGTACCGGAACAGCCCAGAGTCTAAAAAGCAACAGATGACAGCTCAGGATTTTAGGTCGCAAACAAATAGGTGCAACAGCTCGCTCCCTTAAAGTTCTGCAAAAGCGCTCCTCGTGTTCCCAGACAGTTTGACTGCAAGCTCAGGAGTAGCGTTATGTTTTGCTGCACGCAAGATGAGACGCCGTTCGACGCAATTATTCTCTTTCACCCTGAGGGTCACCCTGACATATCTCTACAAAGAGAAGCCAAATGGTTTTTGGCTCCGTATCGCTCAGGACCAGAAGGAGAACGTGGAGATCTCCCTCAACTATTTTCAGAACAAGTACAAGGCAGGCCTCCTGTGGCTTGCTGTGGGTTTTGTAACCCCTTGAAAGGTATGGGTTTGTCTCCAAGAAGAATCCCCAACTTGGGGTACTTTCCCAGTGATTGTCCTTTGAAGCAATCCCCCCATTGGCATTATTACCCCACAGGAAGACGTGCCCTGCTGTGGGGAATCCGTCGAATCAGCCTGCTACTCGTGAAAAGAAAAGGGAGTATGCCTTGCTCGGTGGTGTCATGCGCTGCCTGGGAACCAGCAGATGGATGTTGTCAGGAAGCAGATATCCATTTCAAAGACTCATAGGTTGTTAGATCCAAATCGGTGGAATCTAAACTGACGCCGCCTCCTACCATGGAAGAGAGTATCATTCGCTTTTGAAGCTCATGTGGGCATGAATCTTCATTGGTGACCTTCTATCGACGTCATGTCATGAGTGAGAATGTATGGGTGGCTTGTTTTTCTTTGAATGGACTCCGTTGTTGGTGGTGTCAAAGGGAACCTAAAGGAAAACCATCGTTTTTTTGTTTACTTTATTTCATTTCTATGTTTTGGGGGGTCCCCTAAGAAACGACAGACCCATATGCACTCGTGCTTAGCATCTCAAGTTGCAGTCTCTTTAGTTGAAACGCGACATATCATGTTTGATATCAAAGGTTCCACCGTCAGACCCTGGATCTTGTTCCTACAGCTTCAAACAAATCAGGCCGCACCACCACCCCAGCCACCCACAAGCACAAGCACACAAACACACAAAAACGCAAACACCAACACAAACATTAACAAGCACACACACACAGCGCAATTGGTAAGACCAACTCGTCCACCTGTGGGGAACCCCTTTTTGGAAATTGTTTCATAGTGAGCAAGGAAACTAAAGGGACCCCAGCCATTTGTTGGGAGTGGCCAATTTCGAAAGCAGCCAACTTGTTCGGACTTGACTCTGGAACATGGTCCCTGGTTCCAGAACAAGTTGTGTGCTTCCCGGGATAATCAGGCAACCTTGGATTCTGCCCCCCCCTCTCTTTGTGGCATTAGTCTTGGGCGCTTAGATGTTCTCCAGCAAGTGTGCGAGATGCACGCCCTTTCTGCCCAGTTTTCAAGGAGACCGGCCGCATGGTGGGCACCCAG